>OZ017792.1:3473439-3532800 GCA_963969325.1 Lycopodina hypogea | reverse complement strand
TGAGGACTGGTTTCACGCCTGCGCACTCCAACCACGCCGCATTTAATACCTACCGAGGGTCGAAGGATATTGCTCACTACCGTCCCACACACTGAGAGAACTCTATACCTGGTGTTACTACCTTTAGCCCTACCCTGGAAAAACTCACCGTTAGTGGGCTATGAGTGACGAGAGTGAGGTATCTGCTTACGTCCTCACCCTAAAAGTGGTCGAGTTGAAAGATGAACTAAAAAAGCGCCAACTTTCTCATGTTGGGAATAAACAACTCCTAGCTCAAAGGCTAAAGGAAGACATGTTGGAAAAGCTGCAGCAACAACCTGGGGCTGAGGAATCCGGAGACAATCCTGCAGAAGAGGTAGAAGACCCTGAGATAACTGAAGTGAGTTGTAGACATAATATGGTCCCCACCCAAGCTGGTCACATGGCTAGATCATTTGCCTGTCTGCTCTGCTGGGTATGAAGGTTTGGTGCACTGCCAGAAGCTAACTGGTTTTGGAGTGGCACTTATCGAAAATTTCCACTAATTTTCTGCAACCAAAAAAAATATATATGTATGTATACATATATATATATATATATATATATATATGGCTGACATCCCAAATGATCTGGTACAAAGTGGTTACAAGTGGTGGTCCACCAGACACTATTCCAATGGATCTCAACTGATGAGTAGAGGGTCTGCCTACTCAGCTAGTACACCTACCAGGTCTACACTTGGCTCCAATTGGAGCACACTTGTCTTATCTTATATGCCAGTTCTCTGTCAAGGCCACACTCATAAATGGTGGTCTGGCTACAACGAGGAATTCCCTTCCCCTTCATTCCCTGATCACCACTCCATGTTCTTTCATATTGTTCCTGTGGGTGGAATGAGGTCCTGAGCTAGTTGCAACAGCAGCAACTCTTGTGTTGAGTTTGCCAGACCACCTCTGGTGTCTTCAGGAAGGTGTGGCGACCCTCCACTTAGGAGGGGAAGGGGTGGAGTTAGACAATTGCATTAGATGAATGGTGGTTTGCCCTAAGAGAAAGAATTGCCTGTGGTTTGTACCCTTTACTTGTACAATTATGAGTACCTTCTCTGTACACCAGGTATTGTCACATAGAAGTTTCTGCAGGAAAGATGGTTTCAGAGCATTTATTTTTCAAGGTTCTCAAGTTGTACTATCAGTAACAAATGGTTGGTAATGGTTGAACCCTCATGAAGACGTTAGGTTGGGGTGTGGGGCAAGGGGAGGGGCAATCATTGTGCTTTCTTAAATGCCAGTCCACAGTGCAATCTGATATTTTATCTCTCTCTCTGTGGGAACAGCAGCTTTCAAGATGCTTAACCTGATCCACACTTCCTGTGTGGACGGATTAATTAGCTTTGCTCATTATTTCGTTGCCACATACGTCATATCAAAATGGAAATTCATTGACTCTTGTGTGCTTCTCTAGTCTGTCTTCCCTCAGAAATATCATCTAACAATGGGGTAGAGAGAGAGAGTGAGCTCTTAGTAGCTCAACTCCTAATAGCACACACTGACAATGAAACCACAGGAATGTTGAGTGATATCTGAAGCCACTTGGAGCTTACTTTTCAGGTGGCTTCACGCAGAACCCATTCAGATGGAACCTGTTCTAGTGTGGATTCATGAACCCATTCCAGAGAATATTGAAGCCTGCTTTAGTGTTCAGTGTCGATAGGTCTTTAGTATTGATTACTCTTCTATCTCCCCAGCTTCTATGCCCTCTGCCCACGTCATGGAGCAGCATTGGAGGTCTGCTCCATACCGGTGGACTGGAGGTGGACAGGTGCTTGTGGTCTGTAGTAAAGCAAGGAACAATACTGACTAGTATTGTTTATTACATTTTATAACTCCTAGTTTATTGGTGTGTACAGCTAGCAAGTGCCAATAATAGAACTTTTAAGTAACGCTTAAACTTTCAGAGTTAGACCCACAATCCCACCTAATATGTATATATATATATATATGTATATATATATATATATATATATATATATATATATATATATATATATATATATGTATATATATATATATATATATATATATATATATATATATATATATATATATATATATATTTTGGTTTGTGAATATGTTCATAGGCATGTGGAGTGTTGTTTAAGAATATCCTCTGATCTATTCTGACCTAATTGTTCCACTCTCAAACTGTCTCCAAGTACTTTGGCTTATTTTTTGGTATGTTGTTGTGACACTCTATGTTCTCCACATCCACGAGCTTTTCTCATGCATTAAACTTCACCTAATCATGTGCTAATAATCATTGTTACACCCAATCATGTGTTACTCCATCGTTACACTCTAACTAATCATGTTCTAATAATAATCCATTGTTACACCCAATCATGTGTTACTCCATCGTTACACTCTAACTAATCATGTTCTAATAATAATCCATTGTTACACCTAATCATGTGTTAATCTATCGTTGCACTCTTAATTATTTGTGCATGAAACTATTGTCACACTCCATAACTTATACAGCCCTAGTTTCGTTAGGAGGGGGGTGGGTCGTGCACACTAGAAATGGGTTGTCATGGTGTAATCTAGAAATGGATGTTTGGTAGGGAGAGTGGGGACCACACACACACACACACACACACGCACACACACACACACACACACACACACACACACACACACACTATACTTCTCATTTAAGTTGTCATCTCTAAGGATTTCATGCAAACTAGTTGGATTCTTTCATTGCTGTGTGGTAACATATATTAGTAATATATGTGTGTGCATGGCCCTGACATCTGTGCTGTATGTACGATGTGGCCATGTGTTGTCATGCTTGCTTGGGTGCAGCTTTGCGATGTGGAGGATCAAGGGGAGGCACCGTGTGATGACGCTGCTGCAGAGGAGGGGGAGGGGGAGGGCAAGGAGGCAGGCTATGGTGTGGGGGAGGAGGAGGCAGACCGTGGTGTGGGGGAGGACATGAAGGAAGGTGAGGAGGAGGAGGAAACACCGGCAGAGACAGAGGAGCCGACAACCGAAGAAGCAATAGAAGCTTCAGAGAGTGTGGAAGAAAAGGATAAAGGAGAAGAGGGGAAGGAGGAGGAGGCTATGGAGGGAACGGAAGGGGAGACGGCCACTGGTGACTATAAGAAGGAAGGTGAGGAATAGTTTGGGGGGGGGGGGACAGGGGAGGAGGTCAGAGTGCAACACGTGTCCTAGTATCAATGCTTACGAAGTACTGTTGTGATGTTGACTTAAGAAGTAATCCACTCTTGAGAGCTTCTAAAGAAGAAGATGGTGTGTTTAGTTTCCTGTTCTGCTTCAGATGGTCTACTGACCTTTAGAATAAAGTATTGTAATGTTGTTTGAGGTAATGTATTGTGTGTAGGATTGATTAAAATAATGTGTTGTATGTTGAAGTGTATAAGACGTGGAATGGTCGAGTGGTCTGTACAGTATTTATAGCTGCAAGAACTTGAGGTTTCAGTGATATAGAAGTGTATTGTGACCTTATTTGTGGCAGTCCAAGTTTTATTTCAATTTTTGGTTGTTTTTTTCTCTTCTTCATGTCACCATTCTGTGAATACGGACACTGTTGTATTCCTATCTCTGTTGTAATGTGATGTTGGCATTGTTATTGGTGTGGACTGAGACAGTTGATTGGCTGTTCACCCTGAGGCATCTCATGAGATACCCTCTTCCTTTTGTTGTGCAGTTGAGGGAGAGGGCAAGACGGAGGGGGAGGATGAAGATGACCAGGGGTACGAGGTGGTTGACGACACTGAAGCCTCCACCAATAAAGGTCAGTGTTGAGGTGTGTGGGATGTACAAATCTATTATAAGAGGTGGTGTATCCGTTCTGCACCTATTGTTCTGTCTAGCCTCTCTTGGTTTCCTGCAGATAGACAGGCGGGCAGACAGACAGACAGGTGGGCAGACAGGTGTCCCTGTGGACCTTTCCCAACTGTGACTTCATGTCCTGCAGCCATGATGTGATGTGATGCTGAAACAGAAGAAACAAACAAAACAAACCCAAAAAATCAACTATTTAACTAGACAGTACATCGCTGTGCAGTGTACAGTAGCAAGGAGTTTGCTGGCCGGCTGGCCTGCACCAGCAGGTGAGCACGGTCCTCGATGGTCCTGCACCAGCAGGTGAGCACGGTCCTCGATGGTCCTGCACCAGCAGGTGAGCACAGGCCTCGATGGTCCTGCACCAGCAGGTGAGCACAGGCCTCGATGGTCCTGCACCAGCAGGTGAGCACAGGCCTCGATGGTCCTGCACCAGCAGGTGAGCACAGGCCTCGATGGTCCTGCACCAGCAGGTGAGCACAGGCCTCGATGGTCCTGCACCAGCAGGTGAGCACAGGCCTCGATGGTCCTGCACCAGCAGGTGAGCACAAGCCTCGATGGTCCTGCACCTGCAGGTGAGCACAGGCCTCGATGGTCCTGCACCAGCAGGTGAGCACAGGCCTCGATGGTCCTGCACCTGCAGGTGAGCGCAGGCCTCGATGGAGCCTCATCTCACTTCCATGAGGAAGATCAGAATAGACTATATTGTGCTCCAGATTCAAATTCTGCATATAGTGTCCCACCAGTCAGCAGACACTGCATCACAAAGTATGCTACTAGTGGTGGCTTGGCTCGGCCTGTCCAGCTATTCCTGGGCCACGTCTTGGTTCTTTAGGAATGGACCATGTACACTTGCAATGGCCTCTTCAGATTGCTCACCATGAGCGGTGGTACAGCTGTCTGTATGCTCCAAGATAAGAGCCATTGATTATAAAGACACCATAGGCAATTTGTTTCAACAAGAGAAAATGGAATATAAGCGTTTGGAGGCTTTGGACATCTTTGTCTAGATAGCACTGACTGTAGACATGCCATAATTGCGTGGCCCTGGTTATGATTTAGTGTGGACACAACTTCATATCGAAAGAAAATTATTTTATGTCCTTTTTTTAAAACTGTGTATATATCCTGAAAGCTGCATTGCTATTCCTCCAGTATTAATTTGATCTTGCTCTTCATTGGGTGTGTGTAAGTAAGTAAAACAGACAAAAATACAGAGCAGGGACGTGGCCTGTTGTTGTTTTTAAGGGGGTAGGAGGTCCACCAACACATTATTTCAAAATATGACAGATTTCAGTTTGTGTGTAATGGAAAGTACATAGCTAATGAAGCATGTTCAATAGTGTTTATAACAACATTCTGCATGGTTGCTACGTAGAAGTTAATTTAGGCAGTGTATCTATTTGCCATACAAAAGTAGAGTAAAGACAGAAGCCCCTCCCCCTAGAACCACCCCTGAAGTGGTATTCCTCTGTATGTGTAAAGTGGGTGTGGTCAATCATACTGGCATAGTCTCCTGACTCACCAGACCACTTTATAATTGGAGCAGCTATCCCTGATAGTTTTGGTTTGGCCTCTAACTGCAGTTGATGGTGCAGGTAAACCAAGTGCGTCTAAATCAAGTTGCCATGGCATATATTTAAGCTGTCCACATCTATATAGTGGTGGAGATTATTCGTGTTAGCTAGTATATCCACTGCCCATGGGTGTCAACTGGAATAAACTTGTGGATTGCTTCCTCTCCAGCTCTCAGGTTGTGCCTGGTAAAACAGTTCTCATTCCTTCTCCTTTTTCTCCCATTCATTCCTCACAGTTGCTGTCTTGTGTCTAGAGAAGGACAGAAGTGATGGTTCTGTGGGCGGACGTGTTTGTCTACCAGCCAGCTCTCTCTGGGCATTCCATTTCTACTTCATTTCATTTCCTGCTATGTGAGGCCATTAAGGCCGTCAGCAGTAGCTGTACTGAAGTCCTTGAGGAGGGGGGGGGGGGGGGGAGGGAGGAGTTGGTTGGAGACATTTCTTCTGGCCCAATATCAAAAGATCAGAATGTTGGGCGCACTCAAGTGTGCTTCAACTGATGGAGTTTACCTATTTTCATTGGATGGCCTCTTGTTGACCTCTCCATGCGGTTGTCTCTTTGAGGAGCTGTTCATAAGCTTGTGCGACTCTAAAACCATGTCTCTACCTTTTGTAGTTATTACCTCACCAATATTCAACAGTACGTAATTAATGGCTGATGATCACTTACCAGTCTTCAATATTGTATTAGCAAATGCTAGTAGTCCCTCAGGGCTTTTGTTTAAATTGATGTCAACATGACATTGCAAGCATTTCATGTGTAATTTGTGCTTACCCACTATTTGTACCACCTCTGTCAGTCCTGCAGACAGGTCTGTTCCCTGAAGGGAGGCCAGCTTTAAGATTTTCCTCAATAGGTAAGATTGTCCTCAGGTGGGTCAGATTGTCCTCAGGTGGGTCAGGTTGTCCTCAGGTGGGTCAGATTGTCCTCAGGAGGGTTTCCTCGTCCATTATCATTGACCTCTCTTCTAGCAGTAGCAAGAGCACGCTCCTCCCTCATCCCCCACAGCAGCTGCCGTGGCATGCCTGAAGGGGTTGTGCATGTTGTCTGTGTTGACTCACTTGGTCTTTTCCCTCTATATTCATACCAAACACTTCCCAAAGTCCTGACATTTCCAACAGGGCCTTATCAGGCGCTCTGCAATGTGGAGCTCATATGCACATCACACGCACATCACACGCACATCACACGCACATCACACGCACATCACACGCACATCACATGCACATCACATGGATGGAGTGAATCTAGCACTTCCTTTAGCTTCACTACTGGTCCAGCCAAACTATGGAGGTCCAGCCAGAGTGGTGATAATTGT
The DNA here is from genome assembly GCA_963969325.1 of Lycopodina hypogea. Lineage (NCBI taxonomy): Eukaryota > Metazoa > Porifera > Demospongiae > Poecilosclerida > Cladorhizidae > Lycopodina > Lycopodina hypogea. Next base: position 3,526,059 of record OZ017792.1, on the reverse strand, counting down.
GCTAATGGCTGACAGTTGGAATGACTTGATGACTTGGTCAGCGTCCGGTCCCATCGTGTTCTAATCTTGGCTATCCCTGTACCTAACCAACATTGGTAGCTCATGACGTGGACAGACCTTCAGTCCTTGTAGCTACTGCTTTCCTTGCTCCATTGCACAGCAGCCATGCAGCGGCACAATGCAGCACAGTGGAGAGGAGGAGGAAGGTGTGTGTATGTGTCATGGGATGCTACTTTGACAACAGAACTGGGACAATTTAGCCACAAAACTTACTTTCCACGTTTAAAAAAAAAAAAAGGTAAGACTGCTGAAAGATGACTAAAGTCCCAGAAACATTTGACAAGAGCCTCAGGAACTTCTGTCTTGTTCACAAGTAGTCCAGTACTTTGAAAGTGCAAAATTCATCAATCTTGGTATCTAATATTTCTGTGGCGATTAAAAGCCGGTAAAGCTTCCAGTAATTATTCAATGGGGAGAGAAAATTTTGGGAAGAATGTCTTTACCAGCAAGACTCAAACCTTTGCACCTTGGCATATAAATTTTAGTTTTCAACTGACTCTAGGATTGATATGGGCTTGGTCCCACCAGGCCACACCTCACCCTGAGGACATATCTTATATATTTATTTGTGGTACAACCATTGTTATTTATAGCAGAAGTATTGCAAGCACGTGGCAATTGTCCTGTTGCTTGGGCAACTGGTGCCTTGATAATCGCAGATGAAGCTGCCATAGGGTTCTGGTAAATATTATTGCTGGTGGCATCAAAACTTCTTTTTTTCTGTATTTTTGATCCCACCTACATAATTGTTACTCTAATTTTGTTGTTAATATTAATTAATTAATTAATTATATATATATATATATATATATATATATATACTTTTTTCCTTCTTTTTTTTTCCTTCTTTTTTTTTCCTTCTTTTTTTTTTGTTGGTTTTTATATATTTCATTCTTTATTTTCCTTTCTTCTCCAGATGAAGGAGCCAAGGACAGGAGCCATCGCTCTGACTCCTATGGTCGCAAGCGTGCACGTGAAGACGACAGAGATAGGGGGCGGGATAGAGAGCGGGAGAGGGGCCGCAAGGACCCCTACAGCATGCCTGATCCTGAGGCGGCAGGCAACCAGTGGGACGAGAGTGCAGTGGAGACCTTACTGGCCGCCTCCTTCAAGGCCACCGAGGACCAGAGCAGTGTCACCCTGGACAGCTGTGAGTAGGCCCACCAATGGCGGGCAAATGTGTGTGTCTCTCTCTCTCAGTGAAGACAGTCAGTGTGTGTGTGTGTCTCAGTGAAAACAGTCTGTGTGTTTCTCTCTGAGTCACACTTCTCTGGGAGATGCTGTGTTTGTTAGTGACAGAAATGAATGTTATCAGGTGAAGATTTGTTGCAGTGTGAGACTAGGGCAAGTACATTTGATGTCGTAGTCAATAGCCCTGGGGGGAGGGAATGTGCTGATTCAATATATTATGGACTCTTGTGTTAACGTGTGACCTTTAGGTTGTCATGCTGGCATGTTTTCTCATTGCAGACAACTCAGACTTGCACTTTGTGATCCAGCCAGATGGTCTGGGAGGGTCTGGTATCTCCACGGAGGGGTTTGCCAACATGTGGGCGTCGGCCAGAGCCACACATGGAGTGACAGGAGGCAAGTACATGTTTGAGGTGAAGGTGGTGAGGAACAGTGACACTGCTGACATGGAGAAGGAAGAACACCCGAATGCTCTCAGGTAAAGGTGGTCACACTGCAAGGTATGGGGTAGGGTTGTCGGAATGTGGCCTTATGAGACAGTCACGGGGATGAGGGGTGATGTTTGTATGTGGTAAGGTGTAATCACAGGGATGAGGGGTGATGTTTGTATGTGGCAAGGTAGTCAGTCAGGCTAATGGGTGGCTCCTTTGTGTGGTAAGGGGTGGTCGTAGGGGCAAGATGACTATTTTGTCTGAAACAAGGGGAATCTTTATTGATGCTCTACCCCAGGTAGTGTTGCTGTAGGGTTCCAGGTTCTGTAGGATTTCAGGTTCTGTAAGATTCCAGGTTCTGTAGGATGTTTGGAGGAGTAAATTCTTATGAAGCTGCTAAAGAAAGGAAATGTACTGGTTGGCTTTGTGTGTGTCTGTGATGGTGTGTGGCAGTGTGACGGTGTGTGTGTCTATGATGGTGTGTGGCAGTGAGAGAGAGAGAGAGAGAGGATAGTGATGGAGGTGGTGGTGGTTGTAATGTACCTCCTCTTGTCCCTGTATGGCAGAGTTGGCTGGTCGGTGGATGGAGCAGACCTCAGTCTCGGGGAGGACAAGCACTCCTATGGCTATGGAGGGACTGGCAAGGTGGCCACCAACAAGCAGTTCAAGAGCTACGGGGAAGCCTACGGGCCGGACGACTTCATTGGCTGCTTCCTGGTGTGTGGCAGGAGTTAGTCAGGCATCTGTCTAGATAACAGCAATGTCAATTGGCGTCCTTCATACTTAGTTTCTTGTGTATACTCTAACAAGGCAGCATATAGTTTGCCTCGAAAGTACTCTTACAACATTCATTTATTATCGACCACACCCACTTTCCACTTCCAATATATGTGCATCATAGTTAATTTCATATTTTATAAGATTGCTCCTCTGTCCTCCAACTTCCCCCCCCCCCCCCCCAAATCACTCTCCTCAGGATCTTGAGAGTTCCCCTAAGACTGTCTCCTTTGCCAAGAATGGGTCATTCTTTGGTACTGCCTACGAACTGGACGAGAGTCTTAAAGATCAGGCGCTCTTCCCGCACATTGCCACCAAGAATGTTGTGGTCAGTGTCAACTTTGCAGGCCCGCTGTGGTGCGAGACGCCAGACACCGAGGGCTACCAGCCCATCCAGGAGGCCAGTGACGAGCACAAGGTGCGCGCACCCCGGGGGCCTGCTTCCCTTGAGGACTGCGAGGTGGTCATGCTGGTGGGACTGCCTGCCTCAGGCAAGACCACGTGGGCTATGAAACACTGCGCCCAGAACCAGGACAAGAAGTACAACATCCTCGGTGAGTGGGTGGGGGTTGAGTGGGTGGGGGGTGAGTGGTAGGGGGGTGAGTGGTAGAGAGTGGGGCACTCCTTGTCTCTGTGGCCATCTTGCTCTATGCTGCACCTGCACTGTGCGGCTGAGTGTGGGTGTGGTCCTGGTGTTGTCCTGGTGTTAGGTGTGCCCCAAGATGTAATAGATTGATCCTTCCTCAACCTATTTTATGATAGCTTTGGGTAGTTTGGATGTGGTAAAGTGTAGTTAGATAAGTGGGCTAAACCTGTCATACCATCCTTCCTTGAATCCATATGTTAGCACATTTACGCACACACGCACACGTCCTATCCTGTCATAACACTGCCAAATTTGGTCGTGTGTCCCTCCATATGAGGGAGCAAAGAAAAGGAACCATCAGCACAGCTGTGGTCATGGGTCCCTCTTTCATTATCCGGTTGATATGGGTGCTGTTTCTGCGAATCTGGAACTAGTGTGAGTATTGTCATCCTGTCTGTCAGTTTCCTGATGCTGTCCGCCACACCTGTGCACTGCAATGCCTCCTCTGCTTCTGAACCATCATCCACAGACTGTACACCTCACTGCTCCCTTCTGTTCACATACTGGCTTGCTTCGCTCTGCAGTACACTTGTGCCTCATTTTGTCATTCCCTCCTGAAACACCTGCCACACACATCACACTTGACATCCCCAGGCATGCTCGCCCTTCACTGCAGCTGAGATTGTTAGTAGGTAATCAGGCCATCACTGTGTGCTGTGTGCCACTTCCCTCTAAGAAGAGCCACTTCAAACCAGCTGCTTTCATGGATCTGTGCAGCCTTCATATGTCTCTTCACAAGATCTCTCCACCTTTTCCTTCTCCATGTGGGCGTGGTTGGAGAAGCCAGCTAAATAGAGTCTTTTTGGGAGTGCAATGGTCTGGCATCCTATCTAGGTTGCCCAGCCAGTCTAGACGGCACTTCATAAGCTTGACAGTGCTGGTCTGCTGGTCTCCCCACTGCTCTCTGGTCAGCCTTGAGGTGATCCTCTCTTCCCACTGCCTCATGTTGGTGATTCCCAGTACTGTGCAAATGCAGCAGTGGTGGTGGAAGGCATTCAGCCGTTTCATGTGCTTCCTGAGTAGAATCCAACACTCACCTCCACACAGCAGCACAGAGAGCACACAAGCTTGGTATACCTGCCTCTTGCTGGTGAAACAAAGGTTGGTATTGGTGAGAACAGCCTTCCGCAATGCACCAAATGCCTTGGAAGCATTGGCTAGGCGCTTGTCCATCTCAGCATCAATTCGACCATCTGTTGCTATTATAGACCCCAGGTACTGAAACTCTTTCACACACTTAATGCTGCCACCATCAACTGTCATAGACAACATTTGGACCATATCTGTGGCCTGAAGCTCTGCACAGACTACTGCTTTCATGCACTGCACAGTTTACTCAAGGCATCATTAGTGGTCATAGTTACAGCATTCTCTAAGTTTGGGTTGCAATAAAGAACTACTGAGCATGCTCTGTCTGTGTGGTAGGTACACAATACAACTGGACGAAGTTGATATGTGACTTTGAAGATCCACACCAGCATTTCTTTAATTCAGAAGGGGAAGGGAAGAAAGATGTCTCCGTATATTATGTCCAATGGATATGTAGTGAGTGTGTGTTGACATGTGCCCTCCCCTGCAAGACAATGAGCAAAGCAAATGATTGCTGACAGAGTCAACTCAAAAAAGTGACACATTGGTTACTAGTTTATTTTTTCCTGAAATACTTTTTTCTTCCTCCATCTCCTCTTCTTAGTCTTCCCCCCTGGTTATTATCTGGGGAATCTTGGGCTAGGGCTAGGGTACATTTAGAGGTTGTGTCTGTCGTGTGATCCATGTCTGGTATCATGTGATCCATGTCTGGTATCATGTGATGGTCATGCTGTCTTTCCCTTTGACTGTTGGTCTTCTGATGCAGGGACTAACCTGATCATGGAAAAGATGAAGGTGTCTAATCTCGCACGCAAGCAGAACTACTCCTCACGATGGACCGCCCTCATCAAGAAGGCCACAGAGATCCTCAACAAGATGCTGCTGCTCGCCAGCAAGTGTCCCCGCAACTATATCATAGACCAGGCAAGTCGGAAGGGGAGGGTCTTGGGGTGTGGCTTATAGGGAGGGAAGTTTGTCAACCACAGGAACAACATCTCACTGGTTTGAGGCATACTATTAGTGCTATATCTGTGTGGGCATGCGTGACCTTGGGTGTCTCCTCCATGGTGTGAGGCACTGGTCTGACTGGGTGTCTCTCCTCCATGGTGTGAGGCACTGGTCTGACTGGGTGTCTCCTCCATGGTGTGAGGCACTGGTTTGACTGGGTATCTTTCCCTCCTCCTGTTCCCTGCAGACCAATGTCTATGCCAGTGCCCAGAAGAGGAAGATGGGCTACTTCAAGGACTTCAAGAGACGGGCGGTGGTGGTCATCCCGCCTCACCACGAGCTGCGCAAGAGGTCTGCACGCAGAGCTGAGGAGACTGGGGCCCCTGTGCCCACTGAGGCTGTGGACGCCATGAAGGGTGAGCATGTGGTGTGCTCAGCAGAGGGAGGGAGGAAAGGGGTGGGTGGATGGGTGGGAATGATGTTTTGTGTGTTCACTCTGCCTCCATTGTTGACCATGTGGAGGGAAGGGGGGCGTACCTGTAGCCACCTCCAGTGCCTCTAACTCCCTCTCCTTTGTCCAGTAGAATAACACAAGGGAGCAGCTGTGCTGGATGGGTCCATGAGTTTACAAAGCAATTTTGTTGTATACCTTCTGCTGACTGTGCACATGATATTTTTCATCATTCTGATAGTCCCAGTGGTCAATCCCAACCAACCCAGTGTGGTGTTGGTCTAGTTTGTGCTCCCATAGAGCCATTGTCAACCTGCCTCAACCTAGCGTGGTGTTGGTCCAGTGTTTGTCCCCATAGAGCTTTTGTCAACCTACTTCAATCTGCCTCAACCCAGTGTGGTGTCGGTGCATTGAGCTAGTGTCAAACCTATTTTAATCTGCCTTAACCCAGTGTGGTGTTGGTCCAGTGTGTGGTCAGCACATGCAAGATGACTAGTCCCTCTGAGCAGACGGTATGTAGACAGTTTCTCACAACACAAATCATTGCTTATTTTGTTTTGATTTTTCCTTTACTAATTGTGGTAATTGCCCCTTGAACCTCCAGAGTGGTCTTAATGGTGGAGGCAGAGTGACTGATGATATTTACAGCATCACTCCACCATAAGCAGCCGAACAGCACACCAGCAAACACTGGGGAATGTGCCTGTAGGGTATTTGCCTGTAGGGGGATGTGCCTGTAGGAGGGTGTGCTTGTAGCTAGTATGTGAGGCCTAAAGTGAACAAGTACATAAGTGTGAGTGCCTGGACCTCCTGCAATGATTAAGACCAAATGCATTCTACCATGTCTGGACCACTGGATGGCCTGAAGGAACATCTCTTTGCATTCATTTCTCCAGTAGGAATATTGTGGACTTGTAGATTCAGTCTTTGATTTAGTTTCAACAGAAGTGTACGGATGGCTTCCCACTTGCTCCAAAAGCCCTTGTGGGATGTATCAGATAGCACGAGTTAGTTAGATCTGCTTGAGCTGTGTTCCTCAATTTGAAGAACAGAAGAGGCTGATTGATGCTGGGACCTTCCTTTGTTCCTCTCTCCCCTCCCTCCCTCTCTCCCCTCCCTCCCTCTCTCCCCTCCCTCCCTCTCTCCCCTCCCTCCCTCTCTCCCCTCCCTCCCTCTCTCCCCTCCCTCCCTCTCTCCCCTTCCTCCCTCTCTCCCCTCCCTCCCTCTCTCCCCTCCCTCCCTCTCTCCCCTCCCTCCCTCTCTCCCCTCCCTCTCTCCCCTCCCTCTCTCCCCTCCCTCTCTCCCCTCCCTCTCTCCCCTCCCCCTCTCCCCTCCCCCCCCTCTCTCCCCCTCTGTCTTCTCTTATCTCAAGTCACTACACAATTAGATCACTTCATAATTTTTGTTTCACTCTCAAGATTAATTTTACTCTATTCATCCAGCAACCTGTGAGAGTGCATTTTTTAGTATAGTAGTGTTGCTGTGTAGTGTCACAACAGGGGGGGGGGGGGGGGGGGAGTGGGAGTGCGTGTGTGCATTTCTTCACAAGGTGTGCACTGTGGACAGCCATGACCAATAACATCAGAAGTGAGCACTGTTTGAACTGGTGGACGTATCAGAGATGTGTTAATGGTATATCAATGGAGGGTTATGGAGCATTTTTCATGTCATAAAAAATATACTAAAAATAATTTTTGGCAATAAATGTTTCAACACTAGTTTAGCACCTTCAAGACAGCCTGTGTGGGTCAGTTAGTAGTTGGTTTTTTCATGTTTTACTTCAATTTTTTTCCCCCTTCATTCTTTCCTTTGTTTTTTTTTCCTTTTTTTTTCATTTATTTTCCCTTTCTTTCATATTTTTCTTTCTTTGTTTCATTTCTTTCTTCTTTTTTTTCCCTTTCTTCCCCCCCCTTTCTATAATTTTTTTTTAATTTTTTTTTAATTTTTTTTTTTATCTTTTTCTTTCTTTCATTTCTTGTGCAACTGTGTTTGTGTTCATTTTTGTCCAATTGTAACTTGTGTGCCTTTTGCCAGGCTTCCTTCCTTAGCAAGCAAGCAACTTTTTTCTTTGCAGCATTGCCAATGGTCATTGAAATGCATTCACTAAATTATGTTATTTAAAATCAGTGAAAGGAACTGATGGAAGCTTTAAGAATATTCCTGCCATAGCTTGCTAAGGGAGTTGTCATAGCTACAGCATCAAGTCCTTTTACCTTTCTGAGAAGAAGTTTCCTAACCCAAACATTCTCTGACTCGAGTGGAGGAAAGAAGAGGCAGGATGTGCTATTTCCTAGAGAGCTTGAGGGAGTAGGTAAAGTGAAGTCTGGACACATCCCTCGTGTATTTTGAATAGCCATGACTACAGCCAATGTCTCCATGTGGATCAACCAGCAGTGTATAGCATTAGTATTTGTTGCCACTGGCAACCCCAGCGTAGGATTCCTTCAGGTGTGTTCATGTGTTGTGCTGTTGTCCTATAGATTGCTCTCTTTTGAGTGTGATACATCCATCCATCCACGCTTGCCACGCCCACCTTCCTGACTTACATCTCCATGGAAACTGAGACAGCTGAGGGTGCTGGACGTCTTGGATGAGTGGGTATGACCTGGTGTGATTATGTCACTTGATTTCATATGGTAATCATGTGACCTAATTTGAAAAATGAAAACAAGTTATCCTCTGCTTTGTGCCCAGGAGCTTTGCATCGACCAAATTATGATTTGAAAACGGAGAAAGGGATTGAACAAAGCTTTCTGGAAGAGATTGACATAGCTGTTCTCTGTGTTTGTTTGAATGTGAGAGTTATATCATTGTAGTTCAGCCTACTGTATCTGCGACATGCAGAGAGGGATTGATATCCATGACAGACAAACTTTCCATGCCTGGGCTTGAAGCATTCATCGTACTGAGCGTGTGCAGTATTATAGTGTGGATGAGCCTCTCCAAAATATAGTCTCTCTAAATTATATCGTAATAAGATTGTGTCATAGCGTGTGTGTGTGTGCGCGCGCCATAGACTTCCCTCATCTGATCTTGTGTCTTCTTTTTCTCTCTTGACTTTTCCTCAAATCTCTTTTCTCCCTCTCTCTTCACCCTTTTCCAACTTTCAATTTAAAACCACGTCACAGCCAACTTCTACATCCCAAAAGTTGGAGATATATTTGATGATGTAAATTACACCGAAATTTACGGCGCAGCTGCTGAGAAGATTGTCCATCAATATCGAGATGATGCTGCCGGTGGTGGGGACTACACAAGCAAGAGGCCTCGCTATGGTGAATATCCTGGCAGCAGGGGGCGATACCAGCCACGCCCTCCTTCCCGCAATTCTGGAGGATATGGAGGTGGAGGATATGGGTGCGTGCCTAGTGTTCAAGAGGAAGTACTTTAGTCTTCATGCTATTTTTTACCTGCATTAACCTAGTGTGTGTCCCCATAGAGCTATTGTCAACCTGCTTCAACAACCTGCATCAACCCAGTGTGGTGTTGGTCCAGTGTGTGTCCCCATAGAGCTATTGTCAACCTGCATCAACCCAGTGTGGTGTTGTCCTGTGTTTGTGTCCGTGTCCATATAGAGCTATTGTCAACATGCCTCAACCCAGTGTGATGTTGTCCTGTGTGTATGTTTGTGTCCGTGTCCATATAGAGCTATTGTCAGCATGCCTCAACCCAGTGTGATGTTGGTCCAGTGTGTGTCCCCATTGAGCTATTGTATCAACCCAGTGTTGTGTTGTGGGCGCCTGTATGTGTATTGTTTTTTATTCTGTCTTGTTCCTCCAGGAGGGAGCCCATCTATGGCGGTGGTGGGTATGGTGGTTCCCACCATCGTCCCTATCCTCCCCAGACTGCTCCTATGTACTCCCCACGAGGAAATCCCTACCACTCCCCCCGGCCACTGTACGGCCGGTCTCCATATGACCGACCCTTTGCTGGTGGTGGTGGTGGCAGCTATGGGGGAGGAGGTTATGGTTCCCCTGGAGGTGGCGGCTATGGAGGCGGGGGAGGATATGGGGGCGGGGGAGGCTATGGAGGTGGTGGTGGCTATGGAGGTGGTGGTGGCTATGGGGGTGGGGGAGGCTATGGTGGAGGTGGAGGTCGTGGAGGTGGCTATGGTGGATACAGAGGAGGGGGAGGTCACTACGGCAGCCGCTACTAAAGATCTTCTCAGGTGATGGACTCCCATGAAACTGTGATGTAAATAAGCCTTTACACATTCCTTGATTCAATCCTTATCTAACACTTTATTACTCTTTGACTGTTTGAACTTTTTTGACATTGAATCCTTGTGAACGCTATGATACTTTTGTTTTCCTGAACTATGAAACATGAGTACTTGTCCACCCACTCCTGCTACACTGGGGCCATGGAGGAAGGAAGCAGGAAAATGGAAGGTGTGGGTTTGTGAGTGCTTCAGAGTAGATAATTGACAGGTTAAGCTATTCCAGAATACAACAGTCAAGGTTTCATGCAGAGCTCATTGGTCAGAAGTAAGGGGTACTGTCAGTGCTAGTTACCAAGTGAGATGGGTAATAATTGAACTGGTAGTTCTCTGCTGTACAAATTCCTTTCCTCTGATGCTTCGAGAGCTCATGGTGCTGGCACCAATTGTTCAGTGGGTATCCCTGGTGATAAAAAAAAAAGGGAATTCATGTTTTCCATGCAAGGGAATTCATGTTTTCCATGCAAGGGAATTCATGTTTTCCATGCAAGGAAATTACCAAAGCCTGTAAAAACCATGACCCAATGGTGAAGGCACAGGTCTGCTAAGCAGGAACTCCTGGGTTCAAGTCTAGATCTGGGTTGATAATAGTTTGTTTTTCCCTTCCTTTTCCCCTTTTCTTTGCCCCACCTTTTTTTTCTTCACCCCTTCCTTTTCACCCTTTCCTTTTCACCCTTTCCTTTTCACCCTTTCCTTGTATTCCCCTCACTTCATGAGGATGACCCCTCCCAATAGGAGTTCTGGAGCAGTGCTGCTTCACTTGGACCCACCATAGATATGGACTGCAGGTTTATATCTGTGGACAAATAGAGTTATTTCAAGTTAGAAAGGGTAAAAAAAGAAAAGAATCAATCCTCTGGAGAAGAACTTAAGATGGAAGTCACCAGATTGATATATTTTATACTCACCATTTTCTCCCCCAATATATTTTATTTACATTAAATCATGCAGCTAGCTTTTTCCTTACACAAAATCATTGGGCAATGTTGATTGCATGTCTACTTATGAATTGAATGAAACCACAAGGTCTAAAATGGTGTTTGACTGGCTTCATTTGTTGCCCTTGGCCCAGGCAACACTTGGTATGCCTGTTGTTTATTGGTAAGTGAAGTGTATGTTTCCTGACTGGGTTGGGTTTTCTCAGAAGTGGATAGGTAGTTATGTGTTGTAGTATACCCAACCATATGATGCCTATGGTAGGACCACACCCAACCATATGGTGCCTGTGGTAGGACCACACCCAACTCAACTATATGGTGCCTATGGTAGGACTTGTTAGAGTGTCTCCTACTGCTGGCAGACTCCCTAACTGCACTGATATGTCTCACTGATTATCCCAGTTACCCTGGTGCCCAACACCAGCGGCAATAGTAACTTTAAGATATAATAATAAATTTAGCACTAGCACACTGAATCACAACTGAAATAACCAGTGAAACAGAACTCAAATATCAATTTTCCTGCTGTTACAATAGCAACCAGCTGTCTACCCATGACTCATCAACCCACTTATGGTAATTTTATAAGTTCATAACTGTCTCTGTTCTTGAACAGCAGGCATCTGTTTATGGTCAGGGAGGCCTGTCTGCAGGTAGGGAGGTAGGGCTCCCTGACATCCCTCTCTCCTTCGATTGAAGGTCTGGTCCATTCTTCTCACTCCTAGCTTGTCAGCTAGTAGCATTGGCACTGGCATTTCCTTGCCAGGTCGGTGTTTGCCTTTGTAGTCATAGGGCTGCAATGTTAAAGCCCACCTCGTTAGTCTGCTGGATTAGTCTGCTGGATTAGTCTGCTGGATTAGTCTGCTGGATTAGTCTGCTGGATTAGTCTGCTGGATTAGTCTGCTGGATTAGTCTGCTGGATTAGTCTGCTGGATTAGTCTGCTGGATTAGTCTGCTGGATTAGTCTGCTGGATTAGTCTGCTGGATTAGTCTGCTGGATTAGTCTGCTGGATTAGTCTGCTGGATTAGTCTGCTGGATTAGTCTGCTGGATTAGTCTGCTGGATTAGTCTGCTGGATTAGTCTGCTGGATTCATCTCATAGTTTGTGGAGGTATTGGAGGCACTTGTTTTCTGTTACCACCACAAATGGCATTAGCAACTGCAAGGCATTTGAGTTCTAGAATGGGTATGCTCTTTCCCTTGATAATAGTTAGCCTGAGTAGAAGCAACAGGTTTTCCTACATTTTCATCATCATACTGGCTGAGATCTGCTCTGATTCCAGTACCAGATGCATCCATCTGTAATGCAAACTGCTTCTCAGTGTCGGGGCTCACCAATATCGACTGCTATTGAGCTTCTTCTTCAGCTCATCAAAAGCCTGCTGCATTTCTTTGTCTGTCCATTTCACTTTTTCTAGAACATATTTTTTTGTTGCTTCTGTGTGGGAACTGCAATTTCAGCAAAGTAAGGAACAAATTTTCTATAACATCCCGCCAGTCCCAAGAATGCTTGTACTTCTTTCTGTCTGTCTGTTTGTCTAAATTGATGCACAGCTGCAACATTAGCATCATCTGAGTGAATTTGTCCCTCTCCTACCATATGACCCAGCCAGGAATTGACATTCATTCATGCCAAACTGACACTTATTCAGTTTGGCCGTCAATCCTACATTTCTTAGTTTCATCAATCCTGCTCTGAGGTGCTGGAGGTGATCTGTCCATGATCTGCTGAATATCACCACATCATCTAAGTAGGCAGCTGCAAAAGGTGGAATAGAGGCAAGTATTGAGTTCATCATGCTTAGAAGGTGGATGATGCACCTACTAGCATGGTTCTGAATTGAAATTTCCCCAGCTTTGTCATGAAAGCTGTTTTCAGAATACTATCTGGGCTTACTGGTACTTGCCAATATCCCTTTGTAAGGTCCAGCATCGTTATATACTTTGCTGCTCCAAGACCATCCAAAAAATCATCAATCTGCAGCATCAGATAGGGATCTGGTTTTGTTTCTTTCTTCTTCTTCTTTCGTATGAAAATATCTTCTCAATTTGTTGACTTTAGCCTGACTATGTGTCAGTTTTCCAGGGCTCACCATGAGGAGGTAGTCAATATGAGCTGGGTGGACTGGTGTGGGAAGATGTTGAAGGACAGGAAAGTTTTCCTGTCAGTGGTGGGTTTGAACTCACAACTGCAGAGTGCCATCTTTCTTTGGTACCAACACCACTGGTGCTGCCCATGGACTGTCGTGACTTCTCGATGATATCTGCCTGGAGAAGTTGTCTGGTTTCCTCCTGGATCACTCCAACCCTTGCTGCTGCTGCTGCTGCTGCTGCTGCTGCTGCTGGAAGGCGATATGGTGGCAAGTAGATAGACTTAGCATCTCCTGTATTGATCATTATCTGAGCTGCACTGGTTCTTCCTGGTTTGTCACTGAAGACATCCTTATACTCAGTCAGGATTATCCTCACACCTTTTTGCTGATAAGTTGTCAGCTTCTGGTTTACATTTGGTGCAGGTGTCTGTTTGGGGAATGTCCATGTTATCAACCCATCAGTCATCTGTGGCTTTTCTGATACTATTTCTGCCAAAAGGCATGCTACAGCTGGGTTCTCCCACTTGGCAAGCATGATGATATGAAATATTCTTCTTTACTTCTTTTATCTTGCATAAGAACCTCGTAAGTGACATTGGTCGACTTTCTTGTCACAGTGTATGGACCCATTCATTTTGTTGGAAGCTTATTGGACTAAGATGGTAGAAGGATAAGTACTTGTCTCCCGCCATAAAGCTTCTTGACCAAGCTGTCTTGTCAAACCACTCCATCACTTTCTTCTTTGAACTATATTCTACACCTCCTGCTAGCTTCTGCAACCTCTCAAGCTTCTCTCTTACTCCTTGCACATATATGCAAGCACACTTGTCTGATTTTTTTTCGCAACCTTGCCATTCATCTTTAAGAATGTCAAGTGGTCCCCTCACTGGCCAGCCATACAGAAGTTTAAATGGGGAAAAACTAGTTGTTTCATTTGGAATCTCTCTGTAAGTGAAAAGCACATGTGGTAGTGCCCTGTCCCACTGGTTGTCAAACTTACTGATATCCTTTCATAGCATCCCTTTCATGGTGGAGTGGAAGCGTTCCACCATGCCATTGGTTTGAGGATGGTTGGGTGACATCTTAATAGCATGATCCCTAACAGGCAATAGAGTTTTTGCATTAATGTTCCTATCAGATTTTCACCAGTGCCTGACAGAATTTCTTTTGGTACTCCAACACAACTAAAAATTGTCATGAGCTCCCCTGCAATGGTCTCATTGTCTGTTAAGGGGTATCGCTTCTGGATACCTTGTGGCATAATCAACCGTAGTAGGAATGAATCGGTGTCCAGCTTCTGTTCTTTGTAAGGGACCTACCAGGTCAATTCCCACTCTGGCAAAGGGTTGGTCTATCACAGGCAAAGAAATTAACGGGGCTCAGTGTTTTTTGTGTTGTGTTGACCTCTGGCACTCTGGACACAACTTGCACAGCTCTGCCATGTCAGAGTGTGACCCTGGCCAGAAGAAATGGCATAGTAATCTCTCTTGGGTCTTCTTCCTACCGAGATGGCCTGCCATTGGAATCATATGAGCTGTCCGTAATGCCATATCCTGGTAACTTTTAGGCAACACAAACTGCTTTGTGGGGTCTTGATCGACTGTGTGGCATTTCTGTCAGAATAACAGCCCATTTTTCATCAGAAACTCTGAGTTTCTGTCCTTCACAGATTCCCTGATGTCAACTAGGGAAGCATAATCTTTCTGTGACTGTCTCAGAGCTCTTGCTCCTCTGTCCAGTGGGTGCTGAGCTGAACTCAATGTCGCATATCGTTGACATTGCTGCCTTTTCTCATTACAAGTGAGATATCTCTTAACTCCTCTATCGGGCATGAACATATCATCTTCCCACTAGCCCTAGCCCACTGTTGAAAATTATCTCGCTCATCCTCTGTGTAATGTTCTTCAGATAACCACTCGTCCGCATCCTGATCGGCTTTTAGTTCTTTTTCTGATTCCTGAGTTTGTGCTCTGGTCTGGACTTAGTTGATTACTGGTTCTGGGCACATCAGGTGTTTCTCCAGGTTCCAGAGAAAAGAAAGGTCCCATACCAGAAGTGCATCATGGCACAACGTTTGTGCAACTGCTACCTCCCATTCAGCATTCCATCCTTGTATATCAATGCTAACCACAGCTGTTTCATGAGTTGAGGGTGGAGCTTCATTAAAGGGTGCCGTTGGAACTCATTTCACAGTGAATGCATCTGATGGAATGTGATCTATCTTTACCACCATAATAGTTGCTCCTGGGTCAACAAAAAGTTGATGAACCTCCTTTCCAGCAATCCTTCCCTGGTGGATTGCTGCCAGTCCATTCGCTTCCACAAAGTTTACATGGTGCAAATTTTCTGGGCACTCCTTAGCCATATGCCAACACTGGTTGCATTGGAAACACTGCAGTCCTTTCTCACTATGAATCTTTGGTAGTCTCCATGACTGGGAACCCTTGGTTGGTTCCGCTTTCTGGTTTTGTTTTTGCTCTAATTCAACTTTTGAGCAATTATAAATTTATCTCGATCACCTTTCCTGAATTCTCTGAGCCATTCTTCTTAAACTGGTCATTTCGTCCTTTCTGTGGGTACCTCGGCTGCTCATGGTTATGGAGATGCTGGTCTGCTAGCCTCATCACTTCTTCTCCACTAGTAGGACTCCTGTCTCTCACCCATGTCATTAACCATGTTGGCATCTTGGCATACACAAGTTTGAGATCATACAATGCTGTCACTTAGCTGATAGGCATACACATATCTGATCATCGTTTATTCCATACTCTGAGTCTTCTTCAATAGGATATCTATGGTTCATCAGTTCTCTTCTCTAATCTCATTACTTTCAACCGGTAGGTTTTTGGTCCTATATGGAATTGGTTAAGGAGGATTTCTTCCAATCTGTCAAAATCAGACCTCATCTCACTGTTAAATAAGCTCTATGCTTCTCTTACCTCTGAGCTCAGAACTGGGAGCAGGTAAGCAGGTTACTGCTCCTTGGGGACACTGAAACTTGACATGTGTGTCTTGAATGCTGATAGTAAAGAAACTGGGTCATCATCTGTACCCAGTTATCAACTGAATGGGATACATGTCCTCTGTGGTGGGACCTGTCATTCTTGTCATTGAAGCTGAAGTCTCTGTGCACTAATGAAGTAGTGCCTCCTACTGTCTGTCCCACATCTTCTATCTCTCTCCTAGCCTGTTCTGACTTCCTGAGCTCCTCACTATAAATTTTCTCCTCACATTGCAAATCTTCCATCCGGATCCTCTCCATGTATTCTATGTCCTTTTCTTTGACCCTAATGAGATCTATCATCAGCCCCTTAAAGGAATCTATCTTGTGGCCTGACTGACTGAAATGCTGTGATTATTAGCATGGAGTCATCTGGTTGAGCTGGTTATCTGTTCGAATTTCTCTATCTACTTCTCCTCTTCCTTGGTTTGGTTGTCATTCCTGACCATGGCATCTTATTTAACTATACTTATCCACTTTCACACAGTTATGAATCAGCTGTAACTATACTTACACACTTTCAAACAGTAGAAGTTCATTCAAATATTTTTCTTGCCTACACAATAGTTAGGAATTTAAAAGTTCTTTGCAGGAGCTTTTTTCTTCAAATCTTCTTAGACAAAAAAAAAACAGCTTCTTTTGGGGTTCTGCACTCACCAAGGTTCCAGATAGGACTTCAGTAGCTATACAACAAAACCAAATAGCCACAGCCAAGCTGCCCTAAGTTGTTGAAGTTGCATTCTAACTTACAGGGTTCTTTCCATGGCTGCCATCAACTGTTAGAGTGTCTTCTACTGCTGGATGACTCCCTAACCAAACTGATATATCTGACTTCTTATCCCAGTTACCCTGGTACCCAACACCAGTGGCAATAGTAACTTTAAGATAATGATAATAAATTTAGCAATGGCAGACTGGATCACAACTGAAACGACTAGTGAAACAGAACTGAAATGACTAGTGAAACAGAAATGACTAGTGAAACAGAACAAAAATATCAGTTTCCTGCTGCTACAATAGCAACCAACTCATGACTCAACAACTTATGGTAATAACTATATATATAGATGAAATGACATGATATCATAAGTTAAGAATTGTCTCTGTTCTTGAAAAGCACACATCTGTTTATGGTCAGGGAGGCCTGTCTAAAGGTAGGGAAGTAGGGCTTTGTGACAGGAGTCAAGAAAAAAGAAACTATAGGAACCTTTTAGTGGTGTTATTATTAGAAATACTGTTAAAATTACATTGATTGAATCACATCATGTCAATTATCGTTTTTATGGATGTAAGGGGCAGGTTGTATTAGCGTTGATTATTGTAAGGGGCAGGTTATATCATTATTGATTGTTGTAGTTAATTAGCTGAAATAGAGGACTATGATTGGTTGATGGTGGGAGGACAGTTGCACATTATGTACATATATAGTGACTTATGCTCAGTTTTTCATTATGTGATGCTCATTTTCTTGAATTTTGTTGAAAGTGAATTGACATAGTGGAAAATAAAGGGTGTCACTGGAGAAGGGTTTGTGACATTTGGTGGCAGCGGTGGGATAGAGATTGTCAGTTGAACAATCACATTCCCAGGTGTTTTTTTGTTTTTTTTTGGAGTTTAGCTACCTGTTAGAAAGCTTGGCAAAGGCCTCTCAACCAGAAGTGTATAACTACATGGAGTGGTAGAGAGTATGGAAGCTTTTCAAGTATTAACAACACCAAGCATGGATGATTTAATACGCTTGATAGCAACAGAGGCTGAGGTTAGGAAAGAGGAGGCAAGTTAGCACAGGTTGAAGATAGCTGAAATGCCACAGCAGCAAGTGGTGAAGCTCAGAGCATTTGGAGACATCATGGCAACCTTAAGACTGAGGGACAGGACAAGAGACACCCCAAGGCTCCAGAGGATGATAGAAGGTGAAGATGTGGAGTCCTTCCTTACGACATTTGAGAGGGTGATGATGTGAGCACATGAGGTGCTAGAAGACCAGTGAAATCTCGCCTTGGCACCCCAAACTAGCTGGCAAGGCTCAATGGGCCTATGCAGCCATGGATGATGAGCCAGAACTGATGAAGCTTGTGAGTGCTCCAGAGGAGAAGCGTCTGGTTGTGACCAGTGCACAGACTCAGCGGCAACACATTGAAGAGGAGAGGGAGAAGAAGCTCAATGAAAGTTCCGAAATTACATTGAACACAGTAGAGCTTGAGGACAAAGTTGAGTCCATCTTTCAGTTTGATGATGACTCGTTCCAGGAGGTGAAGGACAGAGAGAAGAAACTAAGCCTGAGAAAAAACTGCTTAATAGGCAGAGGTTGGAAGATGAGCAACAACATAGGCTGGAGATGAGTGGAAAAGAGTTTAAGGAAGCGCAGCACAGATGAGACTTGAGATGGAGTGTGGGAGACTCTATTATTAGCAGAGACTGACCACCATGGAGGAGAAACTGCCTGCCATGGAGGAGAGACTGCCTGCCATGGAGGAGACACTACCTGCCATGGAGGAGAGACTGCTTGCCATGGAGGAGAGACTGCCTGCCATGAAGGAGAGACTGCCTTCCATGAAGGAGAGACTGCCTGCCATGAAGGAGAGACTGCCTGCCATGAAGGAGAGACTGCCTGCCATGAAGGAGAGACTGCCTGCGTGGAGGAGAGACTGCATGTCATGGAGAAGGGAGTGCCTGCCATGAAGGAGAGATTGCCTATCACATGGAGGAGAGAGTGCCTGCCATGAAGGAGAGATTGCCTATCATGGAGGAGAGACTGCCTGCCCCGGAGGAGAGACTGCCAAGCCAGAAAAGTGTCAGATGGGGGGGATGAGGTGCGCTTACTTATTTGAGAGAGAAGATTAGATGACTGCATCATCGCAGGAGAGGGGGAAGTTGGTGTGATAGAATCAAGAGAAAAGAAACTATAGGAACCTTTTAGTGGTATTATTATTAGGAATACTATTAGAATTACTATTGATTGTATCATATCATATCAGTTATGCGTTTTTATGGATGTAAGGGGCAGGTTATATTAGTATTGATTGTTGCAAGAGGCAGGTTGTATCATTATTGAATGTTGTAGTTGATTGGCTGAAATAGAGGAATATGATTGGTTGATGGTGGGAGGACAGTTGCACATTATGTATATATATGGCAACTTGTGCTCAGTTTTTCATTGTGTGATGCTAATTTTCTTGAATTCTGTTGAAAGTGAATTGATATAAGTGGAAAATAAAGGGTGTCGCTGGAGAAGGTTTTGTGACCGGCTCCCTGACAGGACTACACCCAACCATATGATGCCTATGGTAGTATAGTATTGTATAGTATAGTGTAGTATTGTGTAGTATATTATAATCTAGTATAGTATGGTATAGTATAGTGTAGTGTACTGCAGTGTAGTGTTGTACAGTACAGTATTAGTATAGTATAGTATAGTATAGTATGGCATAGTATAGTATTGGACCTGCTCTACCATTGCACAGGCATACAAGATGTTGAGGGCCACTCAACATGATGTTGAGAGTTCTTCAACATATATCATAACTAGAACACACCTCCCGTTGATTAATTATATGTTGATATCAATGTTGTGGGCCTGTCAACGAAATCTGATTGATAAGAACGCACCTGTTAACTATATGTTGATGGAATAGCTATAATTCATATAAGTCATATACAGATCTATGGTAGATCTGTATATTTGGACTCATGTGTGTGTATTATAGAAAATGATGTCATGCTTTCTGTCTGGGAGGATATAAAAGTCCTCCTTGTCAGTTCTATGAGAATCTTGTCTTGATTATTAAGTATAACCTCGGTGAACTAAGATTCATATACCTAAATTACTCTGGTGAATCGTAGTGAGGGAATAGTTATAGAGACATTACTCTGGTGGCAGCATTACCAGTAAAAGAAGGGAGAATAGTTTAGATTAGTTTAAGCTATTTAGCAAGGGCGGCCCTTCACACAAGAGGTTGGATGATGGAGCTGGTCCACATGTAATATTCAGTGTACACAAAGATAATTACCGAAAACAGTATTTCCAAGTACTGGACTCACCAGTGAACAATGAAGACTCATCATCAAACAACCAGCAGAAGATTTAATCAAAAATTAGTGGCCCTACCAGAAGCATTGAAGTTCTTAGTTCATGAAATATTGTAGTAAACTCAGTGCTTACTTCAGATGTAATAGCTCATACTTACTCATGAAAGCAATTTTTGTTGGATAGTTTGATCTTAAATTTTATCCTTTTGGTCATTCTTTACCCTTCATTTATCTATTCTCCTACTAGCTAATGTTTCTTTGCATGTATTGATTCATACAGAAACAGCCTTCACCTACATACAACCTCAATCTTGCCTCTACCTCCAAATATCTTCCTCAGCCATGTAGGGCTGTCTAGACTTGGCAAATGAGTAACTTAACATGGCCCTTAATGCACATCACTAAGATAACTCTGGCACTTTCATTGACAATAGTATTTATTATAAAATTTTGTAGTTGGAATCAATTGATTGAAAAATAAAGAAACACATCATCTTCCTCTCTGCTGCTACAGCTTCTCTGAACTAAAGCTGGAGAAGCAAGTAACATACAAATGCCTCCACTCCATAATAGTGTGATACAGCTCACCTATAGTGGATCTAGCAAGTATTTGATTGGCAGCTATTAATAATATCACAAATCTTGGCCCAAACTGTAACAAATTGAGAAATGCTGAAGTGAATGTCACAAACACTCACAACTGTGAATTTATGATAGCTATTGAATTTTTTATTATTATTTTTTTAATAAAACTTCTTGCATATGCAAAGGGCACACAATAGCACAAAACTAATCTAATGGAAACCCCAAAAAAGAAAAAGAAAAAGAGGGCAACAAGAGAGATAAAGTATGAGTGAATAGATAAAAAAACAAAACATGCATAAATAAATATGGATGAAGCATACTAGATAAATGTTAGATAACAAGTCTACACGTTTAAATGAAGAGACTGCAAGCACAAACCTTTCATCAAGAGAGTTACAGGCAATAGCACTACTTGGTACACACGAGTTATAGAAATAGTTAGTACAAGCAAAGGGTTGGAGAAGAGGGTCAGCTCTGACAAGCCTTCCTGAGTGTGATGGGTGTTAGTGGAATATGTTGTCTGGAAAATAGCAGAGTCCATGTACTATTTTGTAGACTACAGAAAGTTTGAGGTGAAATTTTCTGTCACTCAACCTTGGAATATTAACCAAGCTGATGAGTTCTTTATAGTTAAAGTCCCATCAGTGAATAATCATCTAAGTGCTAACTTTTGTACAGATTCTAGATGACTGATCTCTTTCTGAGTGAAATAGATCCCACAGTTGTGCGGCATACTTGGGCATACTTGAGATGAGGACGTACAAGACATAAGTATAAATGTTTGAGATTCTCTGTTGATGCATTAATGTAAAATTGTCTATACAAGAGTTCAATTATCTTTCTTGTCTTCTTGCAAACTTCTGTGATATGGTTCGACCAGGATAGATTTCTATTAAGTAAAACATCAAGATACTTATACTCTTCCACTTCTTCTAACAAAACTTCATTAAGGTAAAGTGTTGGTACATATCTAATTGGTGATATTTTTTAGAGTGTACCATGAAATTTGCATTTTGCCGGATTCAGTTGCAGGAAGTGATCTGCTGGCCACACCTCTAAGGTAGTAATAACAGATTGAACAGCAACAAAATCTTCAGACTGCAGGATGGGCCGATAGAGTAGAATGTCATCAGCATATAGGACACACTGGGTCAAGGGTGACAATGAGCACACATCAGAGATGTTATTAATGTAAGTAGAGAAAAGGAGAGGTCCCAAAACAGAACCATGAGGAACCCCAGAGGGAGCTTCAACTTGAGCTGAACACATCCCATCAACTACTAGTTGCTGGTTTCTTTGTGTTAGATAGCTGGTCAGCCAAGCCAACAAGGATGTATGCATGCCTATCTCCTTCAGTCTATTTATTAAGGATGCATGAGGAGTACTATCAAAGGCTCTTCTGTAGTTAAAACATACAACACAGATATCTTTGCCTGACTCCAAGTATTTTAGCCACTCATGAACTGTAGAGATTAGTGCAGCAACAGTTGAGCAACCAAACCTGAATCCCCATTGACTATCAGAAAGTGGACAGTTCTCTTCCAGGTGCTTGATAATGAGAGTGTATCTGCCGCTCCAATACTTAACTTAGCATGAAGTTAAATTGGCCGATAATTGCTTGTCAAGTGTTGATTGGCTGTTGACTTCGGAATTGGGACAATAAATGACAATCTCCAACTCTCAGGAAATTTCTCTATCTTAATGCACAGGTTGAACATGTAATAGATTATGCAATACTCACTGCAGTGCACTTTGACATCCTAGCTGAGATACCATCTGGACCATTTGCCTTAGATACATCTAGACATTACAACACGTTGCATAGGGTGAAGTAAATTTATACTGACACTAAGGAGATGAAGTTGCTCAGCTCTGAACTGATCCCAATTTTTATGGCCTTAGTTTTTCAAACAGCACACACACATATATATACATATATATATATACATATATATACATATATATGTATGTATGTATGTATGTATGTATGTATGTATGTATGTATGTATGTATGTATGTATGTATGTATGTATGTATGTATGTATGTATGTATATATATATATATATATATATATCAGCTGAATTGGCAGTCAATCAGGAGGCAGCCTATTGCAGAGGTAGCTGGAGAGTGATGGCCACACAACCCAGGCAGTTAGCTATCTATATTCTCTAAAACTTTCATCTTCACATGACCACTCCATATTTCAAATTCAGTCATTTTGTAATTAATAACACATTTTTATAGTAATTTAGTGCAGACTGAAGTGGGTCATCTCCAGAAAGGATGCACGGGGACTCTTAGTCTCATGAATATCTAGTGGCTGGTTCCAGGATTTAATTTTTCCTCTGACCATCTAGATTCACCTAATCACAGCCACTTGGAGAAGTCAGTGTGCCCCCTGATCTGGAGGGTGTGGTTTGTAGCACACATAGCCATGGCATCAACCACGTAAGTATTGTGTGTGCAGACTCCAGGACTGGTATGTTGAGCCCCGCCGCAACACTAACTTTCTCACTCTGGAAGAAAACAATCAATTAAGAACTAAAACCAAAGAACCCAGATGAGGGAAGTGTGTATTGGTGTGGTCAGGGAAAGTATATGCACCGCCCTCCCATTCCAGTCACGTGAGACAAAATAATTTCTGCCTCAAAACCACGAACCACCAGGGAAGTAGATTACGTTTGGTGCTTATGTCCGATTGCTTTAGTACATAATTATTCTATTGTCCGCAACGGTGTGAGATGTCCACTATATTGAAAGAAGGCTGGTTGAATAAAAGGGGTAAGACTTGTTCTGATTGACTAGCTGTTAATGGTTGGCGCTGGGTGGATGGGCGTGAGCTTCTTGACTTGTGCAGTGCCAGGCTGCACCCTGGCCTGGTGCCAAACTTGAAGTGGTTATGTGTTGTTTCACACCTCAGAGCCAGTTGCTGTTGCTTATGTGTGTACATTTTATATGGCAGGTGAATACATAAAGAACTGGAGAGCTAGATGGTTTGTGCTGAGAAGTGATGGTTCCTTCCAGGGCTTCAAGCAGAAGCCAACCCCTGGCATTGAACCTTTAAATAACTTCAAGATAGAACGTAAGTTCTGTGTGGGTGGGTGGGTGGATGGGTGCTGATATTGAGGTTTGCATTGACCTGGAGATCTATCATTAAATAAGTCTGTCAGTGTAAGTTTGTATTGTAAGAGTTCAATAACACTCAACCTTACTTTCACATTAACACAGGTGTGACATTAACCACCCCCACCCCCAGAGGAAGGAAGAAAAAAAGATAAATGCAAACCCCAAAACCCAATATATAAATATAATTCAAAAATATTAATAAATAAGAGAATAAAAGAAGACAACAACAAACAAATAGTGGAAGTACAATCAAGTCTATTTGAACAATTCTGTCTTCCTGTGTTGTAGTGAGGGTAACCTATGTTTGACAGAGGTATGGAATGTTAGTAGGTGTAAGACTAAATCATGGGATGCTGGTCGGTTTGCAATGAAATGTGCTGTGTTGGCTTATGCTATGCTATATAAGTGTCAATTCAGAATTAATTTTAATATTATTTTAATCTGGAATGTGTGTTAGAGTTTACATGAGCAAGCCCTAGTCCGCCATGTGCACTGATGGATGTGCCTTATGCTCTATCATGTGGCATCAGAGAAAGTTTCATGATATATACTGATGTTATACATCTCAATAGCTTACTAGATGCCCAACCAATCAGATCACAGGTGATGGAGTGAATTGCTAACACTATGTAATGATATCACATTCCCTGCTGGTAGACAGAAGTCTGCACTTACGTTTGTGCCCCCAGGGACTTACTACAGAGCCTTGTGTCGGAAATGTTTAAGTATTTCAATGTGCATGGCTGATCTGCAACACCCTCCAATGTTGGTGCTGCAGGTGTAGTGGCCTTGACCACACCCCCTCATGACTGTAGGTGTTGGGAACTTGACCACACCCCCTTGTTATGGGTGCAGCTGTTGTGTGTTAAGTATAAATGGTGTTACATTACACACCAATTAGTACAGCAGGATGTGTCCATTATGTGGCTAATTGACAGTAGAAAGCTGTTGACAAACACTTGCCCAGGAGTTGCCCGTATGGAGGAAGCAGGTTGGCTGTGAGCGTGGCAGTGCTCTTTGTTGGTCCTCCTCTGTCCTAAATAAGGTCTTTGCTGATACAATGGGACCTTTAAGACTTCCAAACTCAACTACGGATGCTTCCTCTTTGCTGCAAGATGACAGATTAGTTCTGTGGCATCACTACGTCTGTATTGTGTTGCTTTGTGCTAGATAGATAACATGGTGCTATGTTGGGTTGGAATGAATGTCACAGTGTTACTTGACGTCAAGAGTTGTCTATATTGAGTTATGATTGGCATACTGTGTTGTCCCTGATGCAGCTAATGTCAATATACTTGCTAATGATCGGCTGAAGAAGCATGCCTTCGTCATCAGGTGAGAAGACCGTTGCTATGCCTCCTCTTGTAGAGAGAGAGGCATGAGTTGTTCTGTTTTACCATCTGTAGGGATATGTTGTAATTCTATTGTGAAATACTCTCCCCCCCCCACACACACACACACAAACACACACACACACACACACACACACACACACACACACACACACACACACACACACACACAGGGTTCTACAATGGTCCACATTCATTGATCGGACCTTCTGCACAGAGACAGAGGGGGATCGGTAGGTGTAGTGTGTGTGAGATGGAAAGCTCCACAGAAAATTCCTTCACCCATGACTATATGTTCTCTCTTTCCCTCCCTTTTCTCCCTCCCTCTCTCTCCCTTCCTGTCTCTCCCTCCCTGTCTCTACCTCACCCTCCCTGTCTCTACCTTACCCTCCCTGTCTCTACCTCACCCTCCCTGTCTCTACTCCTCACTCTCCCCCTCTTTCTCCCACTCTTTCTCTCCCTCTCTTTCCCTCCCTCTCTCTCCCTCACTCTCTCTATTCCTCACTCTCTCTATTCCTCACTCTCTCTATTCCTCACTCTCTCTATTCCTCACTCTCCCCCTCTTCCTCCCTCTCTCCCTCTCTTTCCGTCTCTCTCCCTCTCTCTCTCCCTCCCTCCCTCTCTCCCTCCCTCTCTCTCCTCCCTCTCTCCTTTATGCAGAACGGAATGGATTGACTCCAT
The DNA here is from genome assembly GCA_963969325.1 of Lycopodina hypogea. NCBI lineage: Eukaryota > Metazoa > Porifera > Demospongiae > Poecilosclerida > Cladorhizidae > Lycopodina > Lycopodina hypogea. Next base: position 3,500,441 of record OZ017792.1, on the reverse strand, counting down.
TAGTAAAGTCTCTAACATCCTGCGAGGGACGGATGCAGAGAGAGCAGCACATACCAAACCTGCCCCCAAGGAAGGAGGGGGCACTGTGTCCAAGGGGACAAAGGTTGGCCACCTTCAGTCTATCTCCTACCTGTGTGCCCGCCCACCCACACACACAGAGGGAGGGAGGTGCTTTTGGCATCTCAAAAGTTGTCGTTTTCTATTTTTAGAGTTTACCTAATTCCAAATCCTGCCCATTGTGAGACATTCAAGACGATATATGAAATATTAGTCCATGCACTCCATCTCTCTCTCCATCTCTCTCTCCATCTCTCTCTCCATCTCTCTCTCCATCTCTCTCTCCATCTCTCTCTCCATCTCTCTCTCCATCTCTCTCTCCATCTCTCTCTCCATCTCTCTCTCCATCTCTCTCTCCATCTCTCTCTCCATCTCTCAGCTCAATAGTCATGCATCCATTTCAAATGACCTCATCAATCGACCTCTAAGTGACACTCCTATCATATGACCAACTCTACCTATCACATAAACCCTATACCCATCTTGCGACCTCCTATCCATCCATCACATGGCCACTTTTGCTCATCACACGATTCCTTATCTAATTATGACCCTCTACCCCATCACATGATCACCTCTACACATCACATGACTCATGTGTGATTTTTTTCTTGTAGCAAATGGACGACTTTGAGATGTTGAAGGTGTTGGGAAAAGGAACCTTTGGCAAGGTCAGTGAGTGATGACACTGAGTTATGGTTAGTGGTGACACTGTTAGGCACGTTTATATTAGTGGTGAACTGTTATGCTATGTTAAGGATAGTGGTTACACTGTATTAGGGTTAGTGTTGACACTTCGGCTGGATTTATGGTACTTGTGACACTTTGTTAGATTGTGTTCAAGTTAATGATGAACTGTTAGATTGGGTTGAGGTTAGTGGTGATGCTGTGTTAGGATGTGTTAAGGTTAGTGATGACACTGCATTTGGCTATGTTAAGATCAGTGATGACACTGTGTTATGCAGTGTTAATGTGCTGGTGTTTGTGTTGCACATGTCAGGTGGTGATGTGCAAGGAGAAGGAGACAGGCCAGATCATGGCCATGAAGATACTCAAGAAAGACGTGATTGTAGCCAAAGATGAGATAGCGCACACTCTCACGGAGAACCGTGTGCTGCAGATGACCGCCCATCCTTTCCTCACTGTAGGTCACATGATCGCCTGCCTGCAATCATATTACTATCACTAGCAAAGAACCCGCCCTCAGGGTGGATATTCGGTGGGCCTTCAGCCTCTTGTAGTTACAAGCTTGTTCAGTTTGCTTAATGTTTCATAAAGGGAGTGGGGTGGGGTGGGGTGGGGTGGGGTGGGGTGGAGTGGAGGACATTTCTGAATATTATGAAGGCATCTCTGGTATTCAGCGTCCTTGAACTCACTTGGATTATAATTCTTTGCCGTCATACCTAGGTGGGGGAGAGGTTGTGATGTGTCCCGTGTATGTAGTGTGATTTATAAATACAACTTCCTCCAATAATGTTCTTTTGAATGGGATCATAATTACAAAGTTGTGGTTACTTGTGAATAGGAAAGCTAATATTTAATGAACCTGGCCCTATGAGCAACCCCTGAAAAATTCAGGATGATTGGTCCAGACAAACAGACAGATCACACATGTTACATGGATAATAGTAAGATTATTTCTAGCTGCCCTATGGGCGACTGCTTTGACTCAAAGTCACACGATAATCATGTTGTGTTACATATGATTGTGTTAGGAATACCAATACAGACAGTCAAACAAACAGGAAATCAGACAAAATTGACTCGGAAGGGGGGGGAGGGGGAGAGGGGTGGGATTTAATACCTGATCATATTTTGTGCATTCGTACGTACGTACGTCCATGTGTTCATAGTATAGGATTTTTAAAATTTTAAAGTCACAATTCTTTTGTTGTTGTTGTTGAAGTGGCGGGTAGAGAAGTTACCACACACAGAGGTTGTGTAACTTACAATCAGGAGGAGTGGAGGAGGGAGGGTAGCTGTGAGGAGATCCAGCGTGGAATATGATAATTACTTTTTGGGTACGATATAAGTAGTCGGCTATAGAACCAGTTATTGCAGTAGCTGTTCAACCAGAGTCATCGCCAACAGTAGTATCTTTTTCTTTTTTTTTTAAATCTGTCAAATAGATGTGTGTGGTTGACCAACCATCATCCTTGTAGTATTGCATGATCACCTTTTACCAACTTTCACGATTACGTAGTGAAAGTGAATTACAGGCAATGCCATAGTGGAGTTCGCTTTGGTAGTGCTGACAGGATGGAGCCAGCAATCTGTGTCAGTTGTGTGGGACTATACTGAGTGTGTAGTTGCAGTCCACATCACCAACCCCAGCCCTAGTGAGTGCTATGTCCACATAGAGCACTCACCATGTGGAGGTCACAACAAGACAGCAGCTTCCTTCTGCGTTCTTTGCATGCAAGCATAACAGACACACGACCAAAGCAGACTGACAGAGAGACAGGCAGATAGATTGACAGATGGATGAAAAGAGAGACAGACAGATTGACAGATGAATAGACAAACAGACAGACGACAGAACATATTAATATATATGATTGATATATATGAGTGATATTACTATAATTAAATACTTGATTATATGTATTTTTATTTTTATGTATTAATTGTGTAATTGGTTTCGTTTAATGTATTTAATTAGTCCTACAATTTGCACTTACCCACTGCTGTGGTCTGTGTGTTGCACTCAGTCTCTCAAGTATTCGTTCCAGACGCACGACCGTCTCTGCTTCGTCATGGAGTATGTCAATGGTGGAGAGTTGTTCTTCCACTTGTCCCGGGAGCGAGTCTTCTCCGAGGACCGCACTCGTTTCTATGGCGCCGAGATCACCCTGGCCATCCAGTACCTTCACGAGCTCGGGGTCATCTATCGCGACCTCAAGGTGAGCATAGGATGTCTGTCTTGATGTTGGTGTCTTGTTAATGTTGAAGACTAATCTCAATGTGTATATTAATACATGTAGGTTGATGCCTTCTTAATGTTGATGCATTTTATTGACATTCAGCTATGCTTTTGTTGTTGTCATTGCTGTTGTTGTCTGTAGTTAGAGAATTTGTTGCTGGATGTGGAGGGGCATATAAAACTGACAGACTTTGGCCTCTGCAAGGAAGAGATCACGTTCGGCGCCACCACCAAGACGTTCTGTGGCACTCCCGAGTACCTTGCACCTGAGGTGAGCATTAATTGGGGTTCTTTTAGTGGCTGATGTGTGTGTGTGTTCAAAACTTAAAACTTTGCCTAATTCATATTCTTAGACCACACTCCTATCGGGGGGGGGGGGGGGGGGGGGGATATCTTCATTAGACTTCACTTCAATCTGTCCTCCATAACCGTATTGGTCATTTACTGCCCTGCAAATGTTATGTGTTCATTTCCAGTGAGAAATATATTAGTCAGAATGTAACAACCCTAATGGCATGTGATCTTGACCTAGTGACCCTTTACCAAAATACCAAAAGATAATATATCTGCTGATGAGGATTTACTCTGTCAATAAAACTTGAGTAGTGCATAGACCACACACACACACACACACACACACACACACACACACACGAACACACATGCACGAACGCATGCACACACACACACACGAACACACATGCACGCACGCACACACACACACGCGCACGCACACACACACACACACACACACACACACACACACACACACACACACACACCATATGCCACACTTGATTACATAATTGGAACCACAATTACTTTACAGTTCATTGATGAGAGTTCCATATATGGAAGTGTAGAGTCACTACAAGGTGGTGGTGTAAGTGGTGATGTCAATAACCATCTAAAGAGAAGTAGCTGCAATCTCCACAGCTTAGCTGCTGCTGCAGGGCAACTAAGGAACATGAGGAAAGAGATGAGGGGAGAGGAGGGTAGAAAGTCAGATGGAGAGGAAAGGGAGGTGATATGTGGTTGTAGAGGGATCCTGGTGGAGTTTGAACACACCATCCCCAGCTCCAAATGTACATTTTTGTTGGTGTTTTTCTGTGGCCAGGAGGGACTGCACTGAAGTATCCATAAGGTCTGCAGGTGTCCCCCCCCCCCCCCCCCCTGAAAGTTTGAGCACATTTGGTCCACTGGTTCTTAAGTGTTATCTGGACATGCCCACACACACACACACACACACACACACACACACACACACACACACACACACACACACACACACACACACACAAGAACACACACACAGGCTCTGTTATAATAGGATTTTTTTAATTTTTTTTAATTTTTAATATTGATGCAAGAAAGTTTTTATTTCCAGATAAAAGGAAATAAATGCCATGGGGTCCAACTTGAGGTTAATAGGCAAATTTACTTAAGGGGAAATGGTATGCTGGTAAAGGATCATCAAATATGTAGTCTCTAATTTATTTATGCTTTGTAATTTAAAAAAAAAATTAGTTTATAAAAAAATAATTTTGATATTAAGTTTCTTTCCCTTGTCAGTCAGCTCTACACTATATTCACTTGTCAATAATCACAAAGACCCTTTACCAACCTCTGTGTGAACATTGTTGACAGTAGTTGTAGCACTGTTACCTGGTTTGTAATGCATAGTTTACCACACCCACTTGACCACACCCACCTGTGTACATGTGTGAGTGCAGGTGTTGGAAGACAATGACTACGGCCGTGCTGTCGACTGGTGGGGAGTGGGTGTGGTTATGTATGAGATGATGTGTGGCCGGCTGCCCTTCTACTCACGGGACCACGAGGTCTTGTTTGAACTCATCCTCTCTGAGGAGATCAAGTTCCCTGCCCGTCTGTCGGACGTGGCCAAGAAATTACTCTCTGGCTTGCTGCAGAAGGACCCCACCAAGAGGTACCCACCCACCCACTATGATAGGCTGCTCCCAGCAGTCACATCACCTGGTGTGTTTCTGTTGCTATGGTAGCACTGTCTGTTGTGTTGCTGTTGCTATAGCAACATTCACTCTTGATTATCTAGCACCGGTTGTGAGTGTTTGTGTTGTCCTTGCCCACATGCAGGTTAGGGGGCGGGGCAGACGATGCGGAGGAGGTAATGAGACACATCTTCTTCGAGCCTCTTGACTTCAAAGAACTTTACGATAAGAAAGTGAGTCTGTACTTTACCTGATGGACTGGGTATGCATGACGGGGTTGATACTGCTGACCACACCCACTTCCCTGCCCAGATCCCTGCTCCCTTCAAGCCCGAGGTGCGGAGTGAAACAGACGTGGCCAATTTCGACACTGACTTCACCAGTGAAGCTCCAGAACTGACTCCACCTGATGAAGGTACTGTTATCTTGACTGAGCGTGTGCAGTGAGTGAGTGTGTGCGGTGTGTGAGTGAGTGTGTGCGGTGTGTGAGTGAGTGTGTGTACCATGAGGGAGAGAGTGACAGTGAAGGTTCTTCCTAATAGAAACATCTTAACTCTCTGTGCTGCTGAAGGGAAAGGAAAGGTGTCTAGGTTCCAAACGTTCTTGTCTTTGCTGGAACAAGCACAGCCATGTGTCCTACACAGTCTAATAGGATTCAAGTGGAATTCTTGTCTATTAGTATGCTTGTCTTGAGAGCTCTGAGGTGGTCTGCTCCAGTAGGTCTTTGTTGATGCTCTATATGAGTGAGGGGTAGGTCATGGCCCTTCTCCAGGTGACTTCGGTTAGCATGCACTGTACTACAATAGGTCCTGGCTGGCTGGCTGGCTGGCTGGCTGTGTCAGTGAAGATTCCAACTGTGGGCAAAGCTCCTTCATCAGTCACAGAACAGACCTGACTACATGTAGTCCCTTACACACCCCAGGGAATCCTGTAGAAAACATTAATGTAATTGTACACTAAACTAATTATACTCCTTTTGTACAGAACACACAACAGATTTTGAGGGGGAGACTGTTGTATGATTGACACCATTGATGAGGCAGTTTTGAGGATGCCACACTTCTCCCTGCATACCACATGGCCCAAGACCCTCGTTGATCAGGTAGCATCCACATGGACAAATCCTCATCCCTCCTCCCCTGTCCTCCTTCTTGGGCATGTGGTTTAGGAGATGTCAACACCAGACAAATCAACTGTCTTGCCCATCACCAGCAGCTGAGGGAACAATAGCAGGGGGTGAGGTCATGTATCAACTGTGATGTCACTATCCTCAGGCTAGACTCCTTCCTCCCCCTCAAGCCTGACTTCTGCTAGCCCTTCCTCCCCCTGAGGCCTGACTGCTCCTGTTGTGTTGGCCTGAGGTTAGCTCTCTATCTGCTTCTGAAGGTAACTCAGTCTCACTAGATGAACACTCCAAGGTTAGAAGAATCTCTCTGTGTGTGATTGTGTCTAATAGGTTCTCAATTGAACTGCAGGAAGGAGTATTTTCTTGTTTTTTGCCAAACAGGGGTCAAACCCCCACAAATGCGCTCTCATGTGCACGTGCACATGCACATGCACACGCACACACGTCATCAGCATCATCACCACCGACTATGATGGGGTGATGTTTGAGGTGCATTATGGAACATGTACAGGATGGTTGAGGCTACAGGATCAGTCTTCACTATCAACTGTGGAGGTGTGTGGGGCAGTTCTAAAGGCTTGTAGCAGAGCTGATAGCTTGTGGCTGGTGAGGATGTGGCTGGTGACGGTGTTGCTGGTGAGGATGTGGGCTGGTAGAGGAGACCGAGTTGATCAACTGCTAAGTTTTGGAGATTTTTGCAAGTAAGAATGGGAACATCATCAAAGCACATCTCATTGGCTCCACTCACAGCTTCATGCAGATGTCACATTCCTTGTGCTAAGAACTTCAGCTGGTTAATTAATCTTAAAATCCTTCTTGTGGTGGGAGAGATCTTGAAAAATGTTGTCTGTAAGGCAGTGAAGAATGCACTTATAAGATGATGTTCAGGCTATTGGGGAATAGGCTGGCAATGTAGCTAGGGCCTGGGCCTGGGCCTGGTCCAGGTCTGCAGTGCTCCATTGGTTGGCCCGATGGCTGATGGGTGTGTCTGTGTAGAAGGAAGGTGGACATTTGTGTTGTTAACTCAAGGATTACATGCACTGGCCAAAAATCAAGAAATGTGCACATAGAATTTTTTTTTTTTTCAATTGATAGAGTCATGATCAATCGCTGACTGAATTGAGGATAAGAATAAAATGAGATAAATATTCCAACTTTGCAAGCAAGAGCTACAAAGGGGCATTTCTAATTACTAATTAATCTCTGACAATCTATGAACATTTATAAGGGCCAGACTGTGCTCAATAACAGTCAGTTGGATCACCCTTTACCAGTTGAAATTTGATCTACAATCAATGTGCTGCATGAAGTTAGTAATTGTTTTGCTTGTCACATGTGAATCTGTCCACATGTCCACATGGACTGACTTGTGGTCTACAAGGTGGAGCTGTTTCCTCCATATCTTCCCACAGGCCCGTCTTGTACACTGTGTGTGTGTCTGTGTGTGTGTGTGTGTGTGTGTGTGTGTGTGTGTGTGTGCGCACGCATGCCTATATATATATATATATATATATATATATATGAATGTGTGTGCATGGAACTAGTTGGTGGGGTCCAAATGGGAAGCCAGCCATTGAGTGATGTGGTCTTGGAGGCTTACGATGGAATGTAAGGAAAGGGAATTCCTTCCTGCTGCTACACTGCAGTGTGTCTCCAGGGTGACCAGTCCTGAAGCAGAGAGACTCCTCTGGCAGCTTGTGTGTGTGGATGGGTGGGTGTGTATGCACGCACACATGTGGGCAGGCAGATTAGAACATGTCAGCAGATGTTGTTTACTCCGCAACATACTTACAACCTGTCTCATGTGGACCCAAAGTCTGTTTATATGCACACACTGGGTGTTGTCATATTGTATTATACGGTGTGTATTATACTGTGTATTATACTATGTGTATTATACTGTGTATTATACTGTGGGTATTATACTGTGTGTATTATACTGTGTGTATTATACTATGTGTATTGGTTTTATCCTATAACCTGTAATGGATGAAGTTTGGTGTATGTCTTTTATCACTAACTATTTATCACTGTCTCTCTCTCTCTCTTCCTTCCTCCCTCCCTGTCTTTCTCCTACAGCCGATCCTAAGGCACATGTGGGAGACGGTGTGCACTTCCACGACTTCACCTTTGCACCTGAGGGAGGAGAGAATTTCAATTAGCTTGTTGTTATTTTTGTTTGATGTGTTTTTCTTCTTATTTTCCATTTCGCACACTCCCTGAGTTTCCAGCCAGCTCAACTATTTTATAATTTATTAATTAATATGTAGTGTGTGTGTGTGTGTGTGTGTGTGTGTGTGTGTGTGTGTGTGTGTGTGTGTGTGTGTGTGTGTGTGTGTGTGTGTGTGTGTGTGTGTGTGTGTGTGTGTGGCAACACTATGTAGTTGATGAGCCTGTATTGTAGGTATGTTATGTTAGAGATATATAGAGAGAAACTAACTGTGTAGGCATTTGTTCTCTGTCCATTTTTAGTACCACTCAATGAACTTACAGTAATTTTTGTGCATATTATATATATATGACTTTAAAAAATCTCATTTATGTTCTTGACGTATTTTGGGTAATGGTCATCAAACATTTACCGTTGGGAGACCCTTCCTGTGAGTATCTTCTAGTTTTGCGTGAGGTAGTCTCCTTGGCTTTCCCTTGGGAGGCCATGGCTGAGAAAGAGAGAGGCTTCACGGACTTAGTTAATTCTATGTTGGAGTACTTCCGTAAGTTACTAGATAATCTTACTAAGGCTTGCTGCCGCTGTGTGGCGACTGGACAAGGTAGCTGACAAGCTCTTTACATCTTTCTCTGTTCTGTATCTTGTCCTGGGTGGACGCAGAGGATGGAAGCGAGCAGGTGAACCTCAACAGCATGGTCGACTTCGACCCTGCCTATCCTCCAGTGCTGCTGTTGCTGTGCAAGTGGTATGGCAAAGAAATGGATGTGGCCAAACTCATGCTCTCTCTGTAAGTCTGTCGCTCTCTCTGTAAGTCAGTCGCTCTCTCTGTAAGTCAGTCGCTCTCTCTGTAAGTCAGTCGCTCTCTCTGTAAGTCAGTCGCTCTCTCTCTCTTGCACGCATACATGTATATAGCTAAGTCTGTTGTGGGGGACTACTTTCACACACACACACATGCACACACACACACACATGAAGCTTGCCATCCCTCACCGGCAAGCTTGTAGCTATTACAGTTCCATGGAAGGGTAAAAAATGGCTGCTTGAGCTCCAGCTTCGTTTGAGCCAGTCCTGAATATGCACCTTCTTTTGGTGAGGAATCATCAGACATGGTGTCAATTGGCTGTGACTCTAATTGCCCTCCTCTTTGAAGAGGTGCCATCAACAACTGCAGGACTGGCACTGCACAGAGCCTCAAAGCTTTTGTGTGAGCGATGGAGACTTATCTAGGAGGAGGGGGGGAGGCAGCTAGGTATCCATTCCCTTACACCTTGAGGGTGACTGCAGATTATAGGAACTGAAGAGGTGGCTGTTTCATAGTAATGCTCACTGCAGAGCTGCCTGTCTGGGGACATGCAGGCAGTGAGGACTATAGCACATGCATAGATGGAGTGAGATTGTTGGAGTCTTCAAGAGTGAGCCATGCTGTGATGACCCAAGGTCATGTGGATAGTGGTAATTACAGACCCCCCCCCCAATGTGCTCCCTTATCCTCCACTCATCGTGTGTGTGTGTGTGTGTGTGTGTGTGTGTGTGTGTGTGTGTGTGTGTGTGTGTGTGTGTGTGTGTGTGTGTGTGTGTGTGTGTGTGTGTGTGTGTATATATCTGGCACCACTCAACTGGACCACACCTCTCTGTATGCCATGTTGGCCAGGAATGCTGCAGGGGCAGTACCCAATGGAGTCAAAGTTGGGGAACACCCCAAACAGTTACACTATAGAAGTTGTATTATACAAATATACACAAAAACTGAACGGAATTTTTCTCAATTTAGAGTACATTAAAGTTAATTGTTGCTGCTGTGGGCCCTGTTGTGTTCACTTGTGGCTCTCTTAGACATGCCCCAAGCAACAGATGTTGATTTATACATTTCAAACATTGTATTGGATTAGTACCCTCTTGGGTAAAGAAGAGGGACATTGTGGCATCAGGCGTGAGCCTACAGCCTCGTAGCAGTCTGTGTGTTCTCTATGGCCCACCACCATACTTAAAACTCTTTCTTCTGCAGCTCTGGAGTGTGGCAAGATCAGTGTCACCATTGTTATCTTTGCCATCCTCTTGAACTTCAGTTGGTCATTGGTACTAGTGTTTCCATGGAAATACACCCAAACCACACCCATTATGAGCCCATAGACCCAAACCACACCCATTATGAGCCCCCTAGGTAACAGGCGAAGATTGTTGATTTGTCACTATCTGCTTGGTGAGCTTTAGTAAAGTAGAGTAGACCATCACAGTAAGAACCTGTTTAAAATCTAGGAAAATATCTGGGAAACTATGAAAATATATCTTCATTATGATATCATGCCAAATCTAAGACTCTTCTCTACAGTGTGCTCTTCTCCCCAGCAGCTGCACTGTGCCTGCCTGAGACCAATGCAGGCCCTCCCACATGAGACCAATGCAGGCCCTCCCACCTGAGACCAATGCAGGCCCTCTCACCTGAGACCACTGCAGGCCCTCCCACCTGAGACCACTGCAGGCCCTCCCACCTGAGACCACTGCAGGCCCTCCCACCTGAGACCAATGCAGGCCCTCCCACCTGAGACCACTGCAGGCCCTCCCACCTGAGACCACTGCAGGCCCTCCCACCTGAGACCAATGCAGGCCCTCCCACCTGAGACCACTGCAGGCCCTCCCACCTGAGACCAATGCAGGCCCTCCCACCTGAGACCACTGCAGGCCCTCCCACCTGAGACCACTGCAGGCCCTCCCACCTGAGACCACTGCAGGCCCTCCCACCTGAGACTAATGCAGGCCCTCCCACCTGAGACCAATGCAGGCCCTCCACCTGAGACCAATGTGTAAGAGTGACAATTGTGTGTGCCTCACACTTCTGTGTGAATTGGCAGCATGTGTGACTTGATAAGGAGTGGAAGTGACTGCTGGTCATGGTCAGTGTGTCTGTCTACCTGTTGTTTTCTGTTCATCAGACCTCACTCCACAGAGGGAGCACTCAATGTGTGGAGGGAGGAGAACTGGCTGACGTCAGATCAGACAGTGTCTTGGCTCAGTCAATTAGATCACCACCATGTTCGTATTGGAACAACAGGGCATGGGGTGGAGTCTTCCAGGGGAATAGCAGAGAAGGAGCCTGAGGAAACCATAGTGCAGTGGTCAAGGCACAGGGCTACTGAGCTGGAAATCTTGGGATTTCAATCCTGATCTTGGCTCTCTTTTTAACATCTTTTCCTCTTTCATTTATTTTGATCCTTTAATCTTTCTTCTTCCCCTCTCTCCCCCTCTCTCTCTGACTCCTTCCTTTCTTCCTTCACCCTGTATTTGCCCCTTAGTTTATGCTAACTTTGTAAACTAATCACACGAATACCAGTAACTCGAGTGAGTTACAGACCGTAGGCCATTTACCTTTCAGCATTACACCATGCCTCCAAAACAATCCGACCTTTCTGACAAACCAATGGGAATACTGCATGCCTACTTGGGAGCTGCTTTTGGTTGAATACAGTGCAAGATATAGAAACAGTGTTTTGAATAGCTTCTATAATGTTTCATATTGACATTGGCCCGGACTATGCCGGGTATATGCTGCTAGTATATTATAACACCAATGAACAAATCCCTGGAAAGAAAACCTTTGCTAACAATTTTGTCCTTCCACTGTTGTCAGTGACAGCTTCACTGTCGGGACTGTGGCTGCTCCTGTGCCATTCAGGATGTGTGGGTAGGTGGGTGTGTGGGTAGGTGGGTGTGTGGGTAGGTGGGTGTGTGGGTAGGTGGGTGTGTGGGTAGGTGGGTGTGTGCATGTGCATACGAGTGTCTGTGCACTGATGCTTGTCCTGTGACATGATTGCATGTACATGGAACATATTGTACATTATGTGTGTGTGTGTAGGTATTCTGCCAGTGTGGAGCTGTTCCAGAGTGCGGGGGAGGAGGTGTGTCTTAGTGAGGCCACCAAGCAGAGGAAGATGTGCATTGCACATGCCTTCAGGTCAGTGCACTCTCCACTCTCCTGTGTGTGGTGTGAGAGAGTGTGTATGGTGGTGTGAGTGAATGTGGTGTGAGTGTGTGGTGTGTGTGAGAGTGTGTGGTGTGAGAGAGAGTATATGGTGGTGTGTGAGTGAGTGTGGTGTGAGAGAGTGTGGTGTGAGAGAGTGTGTGGTGTGAGAGAGTGTGTGGTGTGAGAGAGTGTGTATGGTGTGAGTGAGTGTGGTGTGAGAGTGTGGTGTGGTGTGAAGGAGAGTGTGTATGGTGGTGTGTGAGAGAGGGTGTGTGGTGTGAGTGTGCAGTGGTATACGAGTGAGTGTGTGAGTGAGTGTGTGAGAGAGAGAGTGAGTGAGTGAATGTGTGTGAGTGAGTGAGAGTGTGTGTGAGTGTGTGGTGGTGTGAGTGTGTGGTGGTGTGAGTGTGTGGTGGTGTGAGTGTGTGGTGGTGTACGAGTGAGTGCGTGTGAGAGAGTGTGTGTGAGTGAGTGTGTGTGTGTGTGAGAGAGAGTGAGTGAATGTGTGTGAGAGAGAGAGTGAGTGTGAGTGAGAGTGTGTGTAAGTGTGTGTGTGTGAGAGAGAGAGAATGTGTGGTGTGAGTTTGTGTGTGTGTGAGAGTGAGAGTGTGACCATGTCAATCCATCATCCAGTCTCATAACACACTGCATGATATCAGATATGTCTGTGTATGTCTCACTGTCCCCTGTCCTATAGCTCTCCCACTAGAGCCACGCCCCCTTCACATCCCACTTCCTTCTTCACTCCCTGCCTGCATGGGGTGGGTTAGTAAACTACCACTGCCTTGTGTAAGCCATGGGGTGGGTTAGTAAACTACCGGTGCCTTGTGTAAGCCATGGGGTGGGTTAATAAACTACCACTGCCTTGTGTAAGCCATGGGGTGGGTTAGTAAACTACCACTGCCTTGTGTAAGCCATGGGATGGGTTAGTAAACTACCACTGCCTTGTGTAAGCCATGGGATGGGTTAGTAAACTACCACTGACTTAAAATGAAAATAAGTGATGATTTCATATGTCACTCGACTGAGTTGAATCAAAGCTTACCATAGTGTTTCCTCGAAGCCAAACATTTGTTGTTTTTTCCATGCCGTCTTGACAAAGCTTTGCAATTTCAGGTTTGTTCCTTGCAGGGGTGGCTGGGATACCCTTCCCCCCCCCCCCCCCTCCCACTCACCTAAACTCTCCCAAATTGATGTTGATATGTTCTGTTGGCAATATATACAGCCAAAGTCAACATGTAGATTAAATGTAGTGCATATTGCTGTTCTTTTCATTCAAACATGTTAGGAATTTAATCAGAGTTAACCTTTCGACTCTGGTCTCTCACAGCAATCCTCTTGAGAGAGATGTGCCTGATTTTCATTTGATTATTGATTTCTGATCCTGTTATTCATCATTTTCATTTGGGGAAATCCCCCCCTCCATGGTGGCCGACCCCTCCATTGTTGATGTTCCAACTGGAAGTGCAGTAAGATTTGACCAGAATATAAACTTGAAGAAAGATTTCACTGTAGGCATTTGATGACAGCATGGTTTTAATTGTCTCCTGAAGAGGAAATTTTTTTAGCTCTTGCAGATATTGGTGCATCTCTCCTGGAGGGCCTGCTGAGCACCAGTCACAGGTCACTCAGAAATGAGCTCATCAGCTTCAAGAATAATATTTTTGGGGGTTTTTTTTTTCTTCTTTTTTTTCCTTCTCCTTGAGTCTCAACCAAGTGGAATTACAGTTTCGATTTCCTTTAAGGGGACATTTTGTTGCTGAATATGTTGTACAGAGATTTGGTGGCCTTTAAACGCTACTACTTATCTAGTCTTAGTTATGACATAAAATTAGCCAACACACACACACACACACACACACACACACACACACACACACACACACACACACACACACACACTTCCTGACCCTGTCCCCACTTCTTTAAGGAAGCTGTGGTGTGTGTGTGATCATTGTCACCATGGTGATGTGTCCTGTGTGGAGGAGATCCCTTGCTGTCTCTTGTGAGTGTCCAGCTGCTAGCTAGCTGTATATTCTATTCACAATTATATTATGTTAGCATTATTGCATACTGAATAATACAAACCAAAAACCTGATGCCCTGCAAGCATTTTTAGTTTTGTTCAGCCCAAACTTGTTTAGTTTTCGTAATGCATTTTAATATTTATATATATATTTTTTATTTTTAATACTACAACCACAAAATAGTTTGATAGACAGGAAGACAGAGATCTGTGGAGGCACCTCTAGCAATTTATCAGTTTTCTTTTCAGCTCACTTGGGTTGTAATCTTTGTGTGTGTGATCAGTAAAGGGAGGGGGGGGGGGATTTAAAAAAAAAAAAAAAGTTTCATGATTTTAGTCCAAATTAAATATTTAGGATTTTTAGCCAAAATGTTAACTATTTAACTACTTTTAGACAATAAGGCCAACAAATATTTCCTTTAAATAGTTTACTTCTTCTTTTCCCTATAAAGTTGAATATTGTAGCCCCTGGACTACACCCCCTGAACTACACCCCCTGGACTACACCCCCACACTCCCTGGACTACACCCCTACATTCAGTGAGACTGTCTGCACCAACTGACATGCTCTGTTGTACTTGGAGAACTTTAGAGAATGGTGCTGGGCAGAGTATGCTGAGTGATGGTGGTGGTGATGGTGGTGGTGATGGTGGTGGTGATGGTGGTGGTGATGGTGGTGGTGAGAGGAAGGAAAGAAGAACAAAGCAACTGATTGATATTTCCATATAGCACTTTCATTCCTCCTGACTGGATGTTGGCCTCTGTTTTGACAAAAAAAAGAAAAGCCATGATAACTGAGTAGTTCACAAAATTGGATTCTGAGGGAGATTTGAGTCCCTTTCACGGAGACAAATTATTCTACAAAGAAAAAAAAATGAAACTACATTTGCAGCTGGTCAGAGGGTCAGATAGTTCGTTCAGTGTTGTCTGTACACAGAAATAGTCTGACCACTAATGGCCAGCCACTGGCTACAGAGAAGGAAGACAATTGGGATTGATTGTTTGCATATAGAAACCTGTGAGATGCCACCATATAAACAGGGCAGGCCAGTCTTCCCAACAAATATGTGTGTGTTTGTTTGTTTTGAATGCTTTTTTTTTTTTAATTTCACACAGACATGTCAACAAGAGTATTTGATTTCTAAATATTCTGGCATTTAAAAAATAAACTTAAGTATTTTGTGTATTTTGGGTATTTTGGGTAAATATATATTTAAATGTTTCACCATTTTCATTAAATAAATTCCTAACTCTAGTGATCAGATTACAGTGTGGTTTTAAAACAGTTTGTACAACTTTGTGGCTACTCATGAATGGGGAAGTGTACTTATGGCTCTGGCCCAACTCTCCCTAAACCTCGCCTGTTGGACCATGGGCAACCCCTGAAGTGTTCAGGCAAGTTGGTGTGCAGGTGTCTGGGAGGACTTTCTAGCATAGCATCAGACTTAATGTGTGTCAATCTGTCCTTGTCAATTGCTCTGTTCAACTGTGCTTCTCAAAGATGAAGATGACTAAAAATGTAATTAAGAAATCACATTGCAGAACCATATCTCTCATACAATAACATTTGAATTATCAAGAGATTGTCTGACAGTGACTAGTATAACATTGTGAGTGTATTTCCAATAACTCGGAGTGGGTGTGAGGAGTGGGGTGTGGCCTGTGTGAGGAGTTGGGTGTGGCCTGTGTGAGGAGTGGGGTGTGGCCTGTGTGAGGAGTGGGGTGTGGCCTGTCTAAGGAGTGGTGTGTGAGGAGTGGGGGTGTGGCCTGTCTAAGGAGTGGTGTGTGAGGAGTGGGGGTGTGGCATGTGTGAGGCTCCTGAGTGTGTTGTGTAAACTATTGATGGGTTATGTTTACAAGATGCTGACTGTGTGCTTTTCATGTTTCAGGTTTTGGATGGACCACTTCCCAGAGGACTTCAAGTTGACTAGTGCCCTCACGGCCCAGCTGTTGTCCCTGCAGACGGCCATGAGACAGGGCGGCGACCATGAGCTCCTCGAGCTCATCACCAGCGACAGCTTGTCAGTGGTAGACACACTGTAACCTGCTGTGCGTGTGCTGTTTGTTTGTTTGTGTGTAGCTGTGTGTATATGTGTAGCTGTGTGCGTGCGTGCTGTGTGTAAGAGAGAGAGGAGGGTGTGGTGTTCATATCTAACAAGGCCCCTCCCCCTCCCATAGAGTGTATTATCCCTGAACCCAATGGGCAATAATAATGGAGGCACATTGGTGTGTGTTGTGTGTTACTTGATGTAACCTTATGTCTGCAGGCCAGAGAAGCCGGAGTGGATGTCCGCTTCTATTTCCACCAGTTCTCTGGGGCGACGCCCAAGCCTCGGCTTTGAGGACACATCAGCTGCTGACCTTGCAGCTATTGTGTGCAGTATAGACTCACAATTGTTCAGGAAGGTCCCGGTATGTTCCTGCCTCTATCCCTTGTCAACCCTTTACCACATGAACTACGTGTGTATCTATAGCTGCGGGAGTTCTCTCTCTATGCGCATGCCGCCAAGCCAACGGAGGACACGCCCCACATTGAGGAGTGCATCCATTTCTTCAACGGCATCACCATCTGGGTGGTGTGCAACATCCTGCGTGAGCTGACCATGGTGAAGAGGGCAGACATCATCGACAAGTTCATCGAATGCACAAAGGTAAGCAAGGGATGCTACACCTGTCTGTTGCCTAGCAACAGCATGGTGGTTGCTGTCTGTCCTCCTCACAGCACCTGCTGCGCATGCATTGCTACAACACATTGCTGGCCGTGGTGGGTGGCCTCAACCACTTCTCCATCCGTCGCCTCAGCCAGACGTGGGCCCGGATAGACAAGACCAGAAGACTTGAGCTGGAGGCCATGAACCAGTTCTTCAGCTCACAGAGCAACTACTCCACATACAGACAGTCCGTGTCCTGTCTGGACCACGCCTTCCATGTGCCCGTCTTGTGAGGTTTTAATTAATGCCCTCCTCGATTTGTGTAGTTGGGACCATACCCTCTGCTTCTAGTGGTCTATGGATGGCCTTACATTTAGTAATGACCCTTTACCAATGATGTTGGTTCTTGCTGTGTGTGCGTGTAGAGGCATAGTGTTGAAGGATCTGGTAGCCATTGACTCGCAGGGGAAGGACTTCATCTCTGCGGAGCACCTTAACCTAGCCAAGTACAGACTGCTGTGGACTACCTTGTGCAACATCAACTCTGCCCAGAAGAGGATGGACTCCTTACAAGGGGACACTGACCACATGCGCATCTTACGAGTGAGTGAACTGTATTTATGGCTGGAGGCCAGCACTGAGTGTGTGTGTGTGTGTGTGTGTGTGTGTGAGCATGTGTGTGTATACGTGAGTGAGTGTGTGTGTCACATCAACTCTGTTCTCACCAACCAGTTCAACAAGAGAAACTTTGTATTTGCTACGGGTCATTTTCTGCATAGATTCAATTGAGTTCATGCATGAAATGTGTATCACATGACCTTGTGCATATAGCCATGGTAACTCTGTCTGGCTGTGATGGTGGTGGTGGTGTTGGTGTGTGTTGTGCAGTTGGCCATCAACCAGAGCAACATGAACGACAACGCCCTGGAGGAGTTGTCTCTGGCGAGGGAGCCCCGGCAGAAGGGGAACAGCAAGGACACAGTGGCCAGGGAGAACAACCTGCCCAAGTTCTCCGAGTGGGCAGCCGGCCGGCAGTCCATCCTCGACATCAATACCCTCAGCAAGCACGTCAAACAGATGGTGGAGGTAAGGCAGTCTCTTTGTGGTGGACACCTCGATATGTCCCCTTACTCCTTTAACCTTCACTCAACCCACCCAATGGCGGGCCATCTGAGCTGGAACTTGCCAATAGCTCTCTGTATATCTTCCTTGCCCACAATTTAGGGCTATTCCCAGCATTGTTACACAAGACCACACCCACTCAGCATTGTCACACATGACCACACCCACTGCAGGCAGTATTCCGGGCATATGACACAGACAACTCCGGCAGTATCAGCACGGAGGAGTTTGGGGCCATCTCCAGCAACTTCCCCTTCATCGAGTGCTTCTCTGTACTGGACCAAGACAAGTTAGTGGGGGTGGATGTGTCTGTGGGTGTGGGCATGTCTTGGGTGCGGGTGTGTAAGTGGCAGGGTGTGTCTGTGTCGTGCATCACATGACTAAACCGTCAATGTTCTTTGTTTTGTTCATTGTCAGTGACGGGCTCATCAGTTACGATGAGCTCCTGGCGTACTTTGAGAGTGCCAACTCTCAGTTGAGGGAGCGTTTCACCCACCAGTTTGTGGAGCACACCTTCATAGGCACTCCCGTCTGCGAGCACTGCAAGGGCATGGTGCGTTCAACACACAGTGTTACCAGTGATGATATGGTGTGTGTGGGTGGGCCTGTTTGTGTTGTTGGTGTATGATCTTGGCTCTCCTCATGGGGGTATGGCCACATTGTGTTCATGTGGTTGAAGTGAGTTTATTGGTCTTGAATTTCACATTTCGGATGAGTTAATATCTATCGTTACCCTGTGATGTTATGAAATTCTGTGTGAGAGTGTGTGTGTGCATAATTATGTGGTGTGTGATGATGAGCGTACGTGATGGTGATGTGTGTGCACAGATGAAGGGCATAGTGCGGCAAGGTGTGCGTTGTAAGGACTGCAGCATCAGCTGCCACAAGCACTGTAAGGATCATGTGGTGGTCGACTGCAGCAAGCGCAAGGAGAAGAAAAGCAAGTGTCTCCATCACCCACCACCAACAAATGTTATTGTGTGTGATGGTTATTATTATCACTTTGTTTGCTGGTTTGTTTTTTGTTTTTTTTTGTTTGCAGAGGCAAAGGCCGGGGAGCACCGCTCTTCTGTCATGAACTCAAATCCATTGGAACGTTACTATGACGAGGACATGTCTCTCAAGGAACGACTCTCCCGGGCCGAGGCGGTGAGTGGTGTGAGGGCAAGTCCCTCTCCGCACAACATGGGCTCTGCAACAAAACAACATGCAAATAGAAAGATTTTGGAATAGAATATTTCTATTCCAGTGTGTTGGAATGAGACGTCGTGCGTGCGAGCACTGGGTATAGAATGTGAGGTTGTAGAGGTGGAAGGAGAGAAACTTAAAATCTATTTTAGACTAATGAATAGGAGAAAGTTGTCCCTTACATGATTCTGACCTCAACTAATGGTAATTAACAACAGCCTTGGTGGGCGTGTGGGGATCAACATGACCTGGTCTGACCTTCCACCTCCAGGGGTAGCAGCTACTGGTGGTGTGTTATGGTAGACAGTCTTTAGTGTCTGTCCTTAACTGACCTACTCATCCTAAATAGAAATTCCTGTTCTCCACAAAATGTTCACAGTATGTTGGGGGGGGTCAATCTGGGAGTGCATAGATTGTGTTCTGTTGCCTGTGCAGTGGTTGTATGTGGTACATTAGTTAATGATGGGTGTGGTCAGTGACACGCCCCCCCCCCGTGCAGGCTAGAGATGCCTTGTCGGCAGAGAACTCAGAGCTGCTGGCCAAACTGGCGGAGGCCAATGCCAAGATCCACCAGCTGCAGTCCCACATAGCAGTGATCAGGCAACACACCATCGGCTTCATCCTGGAGCAGATGAACACCCTCAGCCCAGCTGGGGCCGACCCTGGCACAGAGGTGTGACACCTATTAACACTGTGTTACGCTATGCCTCATCACATGAACAACCTCACATACATTATTTTTATAGGTGTATACCCGTCTGTGCATTTAATTACAATTTTATAGTTTCTGTGAGATTATTTTCCCTTGTTCTGTGAAATTGTAGCATCCACAGCTATTTTGTACAATTTTATACCACCACACACACACACAATGATTCTTTATGATTGCCTGTGGGTGTCCAACTGTCTATTTTCAACTGTCCGTTTTCAACTGTCCATTTCTTGAAATACAATGAATTGATGATAATAAGTTGCCCAACATATGTACATACATACATACATATACTTGGTTTGCATGCTAGTGGAGCTACAACAGTTGAAGTGTTGCTAGTTGTAGTCACGGAGACGTGTGTTGACTTCCTGCAAATGTTGCAGCTTCTGGAGTAGTGCAGTATCTTGGTAATGAGGGGGTGTGTCTTGGGGCTGGTTGACCGTACCTCCTAACAGATGTCTTGTATTCAGAATGTACTCGTCACTCTGAGCATGCACAACAGACCATGTCCATCAGACACATGACACAGGTATGAGGTGGGGAGGGAGAGATGGTGTGAATATCATTACTGTGGACCTCTCAAGGTTGCATGCATGTGCACACACACACCCCACCTTGTCATGCTCTCTGGTGAGCATGTGCAGCATGGCCAGGCAGTGGTAGATGTGGACCAGCAGAGGCCACGCCCCCTCAGGTTCCCATGTCTGCCTCAAGCCGTGCAGTGTGGTGGAGGCCTCTGCCTCCTGCCACACCTCCAGCCTGAGGTCAGGGTGCAGCGTGAGCTGACCCATGCCAGGCAAGAGGTGCTTGGCTGCCCTCTGAGTGGAGGATGGCTGGGCAGACAACTCCACCCACACACTGGCCAGCAGGAGTTCAAGGTGTGACCTCCACAGTGACACCACCTGCATCAAACCACACCCACATCAGGAGAGGCCACACCCAGAACATATACACAGGGCAATGGATTGGGGGACGAATGGAAGGGAAACTTAAAAAAAAATTTTTTTTTTTTTAAATAGACTGAGCATGCCCAGTGATGTGATGCTGGAGGGGAACTGTGTAGTGTATCTTATACTAATAGAGCTAGTGGTGCTTATACATTTATATATGTGTGTATATGTGTATGATAACTTGCTAAATGGCTGTAAGGATTTAGTTGAAGATTAGCAGATATGATGTTCAAGTAAGCGAAAGTAACCTCTGCTGTGTCCCATTGTCCACACCCCATTGTTGAAGTGAAATGACTAAAAAAAAATAAAAATAAAAAAAAGTCCCAAAAAGGCTCTTCCACATCTGCCATTTTATTTTCATCAAAGGGAATGCATAGGCTTTCATATATTTATAATAAAGCATGCTTTGCAAATGTTCTATCCAGAAGCATGACCATACAACATTTCATACATGTTCCTCCACTTGGCCAGTGATGAATTATTATTAGTTTCCCGTAATTCTTGTGTGCCACAGAGTGTTGGTCTGTCTGTCTGTCTGTCGGCCGGGTTGTGGCATGCACGCACACACACAGCATCACTTTACAAACTGATCGCCATAGTTCTCTCCAGAGACAATGCTCACCATCTGTAATATAAATGGTGAGTATTGCTTCTGGAGAAAGCTCATAGCCATCAGTTTTGCAACCTTGCTGTATCTGGTTTTTGTGCCAAATTTTGTTTAAAAATACCAAAATGATGTCGTGATGGTTTCCAGTAGTGGATCGGCTTATGTTGTGTGTGTTGAACTAAGGGAGAGGAAGTGGGTCGGTATGGCTACAGGAAGCAAACAACTAGTCCATAGTGACCTACCATACCTACACACACGCATGCACACTCTGCAGGTCTCAGAGGTGGTCTGCTCTTACTGTCTCCCTCCAGCAAGAGGCCATGATATAAACAGATGTGCAGGCATACAATGGCTGCACAATAGAAGGAAATTGTTCAACAAAAAGGAAATGCTTTTAGATAAACCCTCATTTACTTATAAATAGCTCTTAATCTGTGTGTGTGCACGCGCACGTGTGCGTATCCCCGCTATACATTCCTTCAATTTTGAAGCTACAGAGACAAGAGGGTATCAAAAATGGAAATAAAGCTCTGTACCACTTGTGTGGTTTTTAAATTTGAATAAAAACTATTTAGAGTGACAAAAGTGACCAAAAGGCTTTTTCAGGCATACTAATGGAGTAGATATATTGGGAAAAAAACCCTTTTGGAGGTTGCACTCTCTTGGCAGTTCAGTGCACAGCTTTAGTTTTGTACCTGATAACAAAATTAACTTAAAAATTCCATGATAAACAACACCTCACCCAACAGTGCAAAATTTTGAGGGTGGCAGAGAATTCATTTTGGATGGAACAAAATGTAAAATAAATATTGAATGTTTCATAGAGTGAATAAGTGGTTAGTGTTGATGGCACAATCATGGTGGTTATTATTATTAAAAATAATAATAATAATAAATAATTAAAAATTAAAAAAAATAATAAAAAAATTAAAAAAATAGAATAAATGATTTACAGAATACAAAGGAACCAGGAATAGGGCATTGGTTTTCCATACCAAGCGAGGAATTATTGTACACAGAAAAGAGTGGAGGGTGTAAGAAAATGTCAGTTCCTGAGAAAAGTGGACCATGATTGGAGTAATCTGTTGTTGGTGCACCATCTCCTCATCCCCACATAGCCATCCATAAGTCCTCTGATTAATAGACAGAAAATGTCATCACCTAGAAATTCTTAATAATCAATTGATTTATACTCAAATTGTGGGCAATTGAAGGTCAAAAAAGAAGGTAGATGACTACTCCAACCTTGCATGACTAGCTGCAAACAGTCATCTAGTACTCCAAACATCTTTCTGTAAAAACATCTTTCCAGAGGTCCAACCATTGATGTGACCATGAAATGATAGTGACACACCACCATTCCTACAGAACCCTCAAAGCTATTAGATACTCTCTCTCTCTCTCTCTCTCTCTCTCTCTCTCTCTCTCTCTGTGTGTGTGTGTGTGTGTGTGTGTGTGTGTGTGTGTGTGTGTGTGTGTGTGTGTGTGTGTGTGTGTGTGTGTGTGTGTGTGTGTGTGTGTGTGTGTGTGTGTGTGTGTGTGTGTGTGTGTGTGTGTGTGTGTGTGTGTGTGTGTGTGTGTGTGTGTGTGTGTGTGTGTGTGTGTGTGCGCGCGCGCGCGCGCGTGCGTGTGCGTGCGTGCGCGCGCGTGCGTGAGTGAGTGTATCTGATGGCATGGGCACGGGTGAGCTGGTGTGTGTGTGTGTGTGTGTGTGTGTGTGTGTGTGTGTGTGTGTGTGTGTGTGTGTGTGTGTGCATGCCACATTGGTGGGTGTGTCTGATGGCATGGCCACAGGTGAGCTGGTGTGTGTACATGTGTGTGTTTGTGTGTGTGCCACATTGAAGTATTCATCCCTTATCTGTTGCAATGTGATTCTAGTCGGAGCACTCTGACGAGGTGTTGTGTGTAGCCTGGGACATCCCAGGCAGCTGCACTTTGTATTCTGGTTCACAGGACGGCTTTGTTGTGCGTTGGAGCTTGCCTGGTGGGCACTGGGTCAGGTCAGCCATTACTCACATTAGGGGACCACACCTTACCAATTTTTCTTCCTGTCTCCTCCCCTGTGGGCGGTCATCTGCACAGGAAGTGGAAGGCTGACAAGAAGAGTGTTCACAGTCTCTGTTGCTATGGCGATAACACAACACTACTGACTGCCGGTCGCACCATAAAGATATGGAACCTCTCAGACTACTCACTGACTAAGGCAAGTGCTGCGTGGATAGCCAAAGGTCATCAAGACTCCGCCCCCTAGTTGAGTGTGGACTGCATCCCATTACAAAAGCGTGTGTAGCCGGTGCCTGAATAGTGTGGACAGTGTCTTATGTGTGTGTGCACGGCCACTTGTGCACTGTTGTTATTATTACTATTATTTATGCTAATAGTAGTCACTATTGGTAAGTATTGTAGGGAGTTGGTTATCTGAACCTGTTGGTGGAACAGAGAGGCTCGCATGATTGAAGTGGTCAGACTTTGGAAGTGGCCCCGCCCCCATGTTCCTCAATTTACCACAATAATTTTTTTTTAATTATCAGAAAAATTTTTTTTCTTTTTAATTGAATGTACTGGCAGAAATCCTGCTTCATGGGTGTGTTTTAAGTGGGCCACCTGCAGTAATGTACATGTTTAGTTTGCTTCATGTAACATGTAGGGACTGTTGACACTAATCTCGTTAATCAAACAAACATGATACAATTTATATAAATGCGAAGTTTCGGTGATAGTGTTTCATATCACTAAACTACACCCATTGACAAAACACACCCATAGCCATCCGACTTGAACAAAACCTTTGCACAGACGTGCAGTGAGATGCCCTAATCAATCCCTGAATATTTCGTGAAGATCCTCCATCAGTGTGGGAGGAGTTAGGGTCCTCACAGACAGACAGACAGACGAGTTGTGAATTGTAGTAAGATTCTGGAAGCATTGCAGCTCGTCTTTGGCCAATGTTCTTCCTTTACTCACTAATAGTGTATCTTGAGCTCAACACAGTTGGAGAAAAACAGCTGCTCTATTTGATAATTCACATGCTAATTTAATAATCACTGCACTTTTCTTTGCATGCATACTGTCTATACATACATACATACATACATACATACATACATACATACATACATACATACATACATACATACATACATACATACATACATACATACATACATACATACATGTATATATATAGTTGTGTATTAAATGAAGTCCCTCCTGTGACCACATCCATCAGACCGCACCCACCAGGTGTGTATTAAATGTGTCACTGTAAATCTGTTGTATTTGCAGAAGGTAACTGGCCACGCCTCCTCTGTGCAGTGTCTAGTTCGTATCAACGAGGACTACTTCATGTCCAGTGCCACCAGTGACCGCATACTTAACATCTGGTGGGAGCAATGACTCATAGATACCCTGTGGGTGGGTGGGTGTGGATGTGTAGGTGGGTGTGTGCATGATGGATGAATGTGTAGGTGTGTGTTTGAGTGTATATGGGTGTATGTTTGTGCACGCACATGTTTTATGTGATTGTGTGTGGATGTTTGTTCATAGTGTGTATGTGAGTGTGGCAGCATTAACTGCTGGAGGGTCCTGTGGAGCCATGTGGTCCAGCTGTGATCCTGTATCTGTGGCGATGTGTGTTGTGGTGTGTGTGGTGTTGCTAATGTCTTTTGTCCCCTCAGGCAAAGTGGTGGTGCCAGCAAGTCTGCCATGGCCTCTCTGGTGTGTCAGGAGGATCCACAGACGTATGACTGCTTTGTAGTCTCCTCCAACCTCAGAGTTGTTGTGCTGTGTCAGCACAATATCCTCTTTTTCCAGTGCCCCCTTACCGACTTGTCTGGTCCGATGTCTGCCTTGTCGACTGTGCAGTTTACAGCGTCCAGTGTGGACAAGGTCAGCAGTCCCACAGTGGTGCACTGACTATGGGATGTGGGTTGACTCTGCCCTGTCCATAGAGTGTGTTGTTAGTGTGTGAGGTTGAGGTCTACTGCAGAGGTGCCACTGTCTCTTGTCAAATGTTCCTCTCATTCTCTTCCTGCACAGAGCTCGTCTCCGAGGCTCCTCCCCCTTTTGTGTGTGTGTTTCTCCTCACAGGATCCTCTGAAGATCCAGGTGGCCTATGGCTCCAGCGTGAAGCCAAGCGTGGAGTCCATTGTAATACCCTCTGACTGTCCCTTCCTGCCATCTTGTTGAGTGTGATGTGTTGTCTTGTCTGTCTCCATGCAGGACTTTGATGTAGCTGAGGAGCAGCAGTGCTTTGTCAGAGACACGCCGGCCCATGGCTTACTGTTGCCAAGCACTACCTCTCACAGTATCCATGGCAACACTCCTAATGTGACAGTGCTGGGCCCTGGCAACATGGCAGTCTCCACCCACCAACACCCACAGGTGCTCCCCAATGGTGCAGGTGACTCCAGACCTCTGACTGAGAGACTGATGGAAGCAGATCTGCCTAACAAAGTGGAGGCCACCTCCACACCCTCCGCAGAATCGCTGACTCAGCTGTTGGTGCAGTCCGTCACTAGTGGTGATGGCAAGTTGCTGGAGGAGGTATTGAGGGTGACCAAGGAGAAGATAGTGACTGCCACTGTCAGGAAGATACCAATACATGTAGTGCTACCATTCACCAAACAGGTAAGTGGTCATCAAGACTTGTTCCCACGACAGGCATGTTCAGAGTGTCATGTTGAACTTCAAAAGTGTAACACTCCACAACATTTCAAGAATTGTTCAATGGAAGTGTGCTCCATTATTTTGTTGACGTTGGTTGTTATCTGATCATGTCAACCTCAACCACTGCCATGTATGGTGGGGAGGAGGGGCACAGTGTCCCCTGCCATGTGTGGTGGGGGGGGGGGGGGACAGTATTGAGTCTGTAGATTTAATAGGACTCCATTCTCCTTGTCAGAATAATTCTATGATTGTTTTAGTAACAGGTGTTTATTTTATCCTTTTCTTTTCACCACTTGTCCTTTAATTAGTCATTTCTATTGTAGTTGATAGAGTTGCTGCAGAGAAGTCCTGCCAGAGGTTTGGAGCTGAGTCAGTGGATAAGGACAGTCCTATCCTCCCATGCAGCCTACCTCATGACCGTGAGTTGCCCTTGACAACCAACCTGATGACTTCTATCTGTATCTACACCATGGCAAGCCATGGAGTCAGTGTACTGTTGCACCTTATGGGATGTTCTCATGTGATAAACAATCAATTTATATACATATATTTATTATTTTTTGTGTTTTTGTTTTGGAGTCACTCAGGTCATCCTGAGGTATGGTAAAGGATTTATAATTTCATGAGGCAAGTGTGGCTTCCACTCTGCTGATGTGGTTGTCAGGAGACAATGTTGTCGACAAGTGTAACTAGGCAGCATCCCAACTGCTTGTGAATAGCGTTGGTTCTTTTTCTTTTGTGTCTTGGAAATCTCACAAAATATTTCTAATTAAGCCTCACTCAAAGGTGAGTCAACTTTTTTTCCTTTTTTTTTCTTTCTTCTATTTATTCTCACATGAGAAGATGCCCTGGCCCTGGTCTGGTGGTTCCTCAC
>OZ017792.1:3392110-3473239 GCA_963969325.1 Lycopodina hypogea | reverse complement strand
CCCAGACTGAGGCACTAGCAGGATGGTACAGACGAACACAAAAAAAAAGAGTACAAATGATTGTTAGGTCTCACACCTCAGTAATGTCTGCTCACTCCAGTAACTAAACCAATATTCCCAAATAGTGAATTTGGAAACTTAGGAGAGAGTCTCAATAATTCTTATTCATTTTTCTATTTCTACGAATGATGTCATTGGAATTTTTTATACTCCTAAACTCACAAACTTGCCTTTCCTTATCTACTAGTAGAAGGGAATACTCGGCATTGCCTGACCAACGGCATCATCAAACATGATTGAAACAACTCACGCATTATTTCTAAATCAGTATTGCCCTTTCAATTTTCAACGAAAAAGATATTAGACATGTAAAAATTCAGTGTTTTGTTTCCTCATGCCCCTGAGTCACTCCAGGGGATTTAACATAGCTAAGTTAACTCCCTGGGTCAAGTTTGATATGTATCTACGTTGCCCAAACAAATGACAACATGAAACATGATTGAAGACACTCAAAACACCATGTCTAGACCATGTATTTTCCCCATCCGCTGGATTTTCGTACAAATAGACATCCAGTCAGAAATTCTCTGTGCTACTTGAGTCCAGGCCAGCACCTTGATCATGGGGCATTTCAACTCCAGTTCTCCCTGGGATGAAACATCTTATGAAATAATGGTGAACAGGACAGAGATATTCTCTCTCTCCAAGTGTAGTTTGCAAGAACAGTAGCAATTGAAACGCAGCCGTCCTGTTAAGGAGCTTAATTCTTTCTGCAGCCTTATGAATACCACCCTCAGGACCTGTTGCTCAGTCTTATAAATACCATCCTCAGGGACTCGATGGATTTCTCCTTCATTCCCTTCTTCTGCATGGGCAGCACACTCTGATTCAACTTTGTCTGGAGTCTGTTACTCCTGCCGAAAATTCACTACTTCTCTTCATGGCATTGGTAATATCCTAATCAAAAATTTTTCCTTCCCAATTAGTTTATAAAAATCGCTAATTATTAAAATATTTAATTCTGATAATATGGCTCAAGATCACTCAACACTCTCCAGAGATCAATCAACCTCAGGGGAATAAGAAAATATTGGCATCTCTCCAATGAAATTGTCAATACATAACACAATAATGTATAATTTTATGATCAATTATCTAATTACAATTAAATGTGTGAATGTGTATGCAAATATGCTTCCTCCTACTCAGGACCATAATCTACACGTAATAAAATATAAATCAACAAATAACAAAATTGATTCAATGAATAACAAATCTACTGGAGTAATAATCTACAAATGACAATCTACTCAGGCCCCTAATTTATAAGTTAAAAAAGAAATTCTGTGTGCATGTGTGAATTTTCCCATTTAACCTCCCAATTTTCAAATGATTTTTTAATTTTTCACATGAGCATGTTGGAATTTGAAGGTAAAAAGGGGGGAAAAAAGAAGCAAGATAGAAAAGAAGGAAGGAAATAACGGAGGGGAAAAGGGAAGGGAAATAGGGGGTGGATAATAGGGAAGGGGGTTGGAAGAAAAAACAAACAAATGAAGAAAGAAAATGAAGAAAAGAAAAAGAGGGAGAAAAGAAAAAAAAAAGTCGATGTAGTCCATGTTTGAATTACAGACTTCAGCTTGAGAGACCTGTGCTTTACCACTGAGCCAAGATTTTTAAGGCTTTTTTTAATGGAAAATTTAAATTTTATTTTTCCCCACAATGAGTACCACATTCAGGATTCTTTGGGATGAATCTTGCCAGGTACCAAGTATTACGCCTGCAAAGTTTCATTGAAATCTATTCAAATATTTAGCCTTGATACTGAGGCATACATACATATATACAGACTTTCATTTTTATAGATGAAATTTAAACTAGCCATTTAATCATGCCAATAAAGCCATTACATTTTTAATGATCATTTAAGGACACCTTTGCCAAATAAAGCCATTATATACATATATATACATATATATACATATATATACATATATATACATATATATACATATATATATACATATATATACATATATATAAATATACACATACATATACATATATACATATATATAAACATATATATACATATATATACATATACATACATATATATGCATATATATACATATATATACATATATATATACTAGCAGCATATACCCGGCGTTGCCCGGCCAATTTCAACATGAAACATTATAGAAGCTGCTCAATTTTCAGAACGGTTGGCCCTTTAATTAGCTTTAGGCAGCCATACCTACTTCCTATGGGTGTGGCTATTACCAAACCACACACATACCCACAACTAATCATAGTTAATAATGCTCACCGGGATACTTGGAGTCCATATGACCAATTTCAGCTGTATTAATCCATAAATGAATCTGTGGATGTGGCTATGACAAAACTACACCCATTACCATGCCCATATGTTTTTAATAATGCTCAGCCTGTTCTTCGAGAGTACATGCCGAATTTCAGCCTTTTTAGTCCCCGTGTTTAGCCATGATGCCTACACACACATACTCACAAACCAAAATATATATTAAAGCGTGTTCGTAGATCTAACTCCTTCAGTCCAAGCATTATTCCAAAAATCTTCTTTCGGCACTTTCTCTTTACACACCAATGGAAAGAGGTGCAGGCAGGAGGGATTCCGCCCGTGTCACTCCAAACGTCAAGTTGTGTATGCATACCATATATTAAGTCTTGTTCTTCCAAAGATTTGTCTGGTCAAAGTACCATTTTTGGCTTCTTTTTAGCCTGACATAAAAACAGTAAAGGGTGTGGTCTTATACATGTACTTAAAACATTCCACAGATTATATCGTGTCAAATATATATGGGTTCATGGGTCTAACTCCCTAGGGGGTTTTTTTGTTGCTGTTATATCATTTTTGGCATATTTTTGCCTTACACAGGGAAGGAAGAAGTGTGGCCAAGTGGGACCCAGCCCATGCAACTCCCAAAGTGAAGTTGTATATGCATACCAAGTTTTAGATCTGTAGCTCAAAGGGTTTTTCTGGCCAAATATGGCCACTTCTCGATACCATGGTAACCATTTTCCAAAATTTTTAGCCCAAGTTTTAAGTTGGGTCAAAACCTATCATCATGCCAAGTTTCAGAGAAATCCATCCATAGGTTTGGCCAGAAAGATGGTATAAACATGCAGGCAGACAGGCAGACAGGCAGGCAGACAGGCAGGCAGGTAGACAGGCAGGCAGGCAGACAGACAGGCAGGCAGACAGACAGGCAGGCAGGCAGGCAAGCAGGCACGCAAGCAGGCAGACAGACAGGCAGGCAGGCAGGCAGACAGACAGGCAGGCAGGCAGGCAAGCAGGCACGCAAGCAGGCAGGCAGCAGACATCTCCTTTTATATAGAGGAGATATGTATACATATATTAGTAATGAAAAATTTTTTTAAATTAAAAGGCACTTTATATTTTTAAAAAAGGTTACTTTTATTCAAAAAAAAAAAAAAAAAAAAAAAAAAAGAAGAGAAGGCAATGCTTATAATAAAAAGGAGGACCTTCTATTATAATAATGGGCTCCATTATTTAAAAAAAAAAGGAGGGCTTTCTATTACACCAAAGGGCACTTTTATCAATAAAAACGGGCACCTTTTATTTTTTAAAAATGGACATTTTCTATAATGAAATGGCACTTTTTTTACTTCAAAAGGGACACTTCTTGGCCAAATTTGTGGGAAGGTAGCTGACCTCCTTGCCCTCCTGCTAAATACAGGCTTGTCATCACAAAACGCTCAATGTCATGGTCAGACCGTAGTAAATGGAAAAGGTTGAGCTATTCGAGACTAACTCGAAACTATTCCTTCATGACCATTATTATTCTTTGTTGAACGACATCCATCACCAGGGAATACCTATGTTATCCACAGCGGACAGAGTTACTCTGGATAACCTGGTGTAGTCTACAGATACCCACAGACTCTCCAGACTCCTCTGTCAGAGTATCTGCGTTCTGGGGAAATGGAGTTCTCTAGTTATCTACAGATGTCCATGATGCCCTGATCTTCAATTTTATATTTTCTGCTATATAGATATGCCTCTATATTCACATGTAAGAAATGTAGGAGCGAGCACACCATCACCTGGGCAAAGTGTGACTGATTGCTCTGGGATATATGTGGGGGGGACATCTCGGGATGATATGCACACATCCAGAGTAACTCTGTCATCCACAGATAACATGGAATCAACAGTCATTACAGCAGACCA
Source organism: Lycopodina hypogea (assembly GCA_963969325.1). Lineage (NCBI taxonomy): Eukaryota > Metazoa > Porifera > Demospongiae > Poecilosclerida > Cladorhizidae > Lycopodina > Lycopodina hypogea. Next base: position 3,469,002 of record OZ017792.1, on the reverse strand, counting down.
TGCACCACAATGGAAGGCAGGATCACACAACCAAAGGAAGAATCAATGGTAGCAATAATAGGTCAATCAATTTCATAGCTTGCATGAGACAACACAAAGCGAGGTACTTAATGAACAGTAAACATCTCTAGCTGGTAATGTTCCATCATCGATATATATGTACATAATTCATGGTCATATGCACCTTTCTACGTACATATGTACCAAAGTGGCTAATAACCTCCCAAACCATTGGATCAAGAGACCTGAAAAATGTTAGAACCCCTGGAGGGGGGGATCCTAATTTTACAAGCTTAAGTAAACTTTCTTCCTACACAATAACCACAAAGTTGTGATAGTAACCACACATGCAATCTGATCTCACACAAATCATTATAACCTAAGCAAATTCAATGGGTTACTATACCATAGCTTAGTGATCCAGTAATCTTAAAATACTAAATGTTTTAATCATTCCTATGCAGTCCATTCATACAAAAACTAATAACTCAAGTAAAATCTGTGATACATAAAACAAAATGGATCATCCATAGTTCAAAAGCACACCTTATAGTTCTGATTGTTCAGCATTACGCTGTACCTCCAAAATATACTTGACTTTCCAAATAATATAACATTTTTAAAAATTAACAGTTAACGTTGGAAATCAACCTTCCATCATTACACAATGCTTTCAAAACATCACAAACCTAAAATATCAAAGAGCAACCTGGTTGGATGCCTACTTATGAGCTGTTGTTAATTGAATGAAATCATAAGTTAATGTTTTAATTGGCACGGGTGATCAGTCTAGTTGTACACAAACACAGAATTAATTGCAGTACATTCTTGATGTATTTAAAAACTTTTGGATCAACTATAGCAAAGGAACAGTGCCCACTTTGTCTGTATCAGTCCACAAGTCAAGAATCTATCAAACACTATTTCGATTGGTTTGTAACAAACTAACTACTTATTACCCACTTGAAAATTAGCCAATCTATAAAAAAACAAATATATTGGATAGACCTATTAATAATATCAATACATTAAAAAATGCTTGCAGGTATGATGGATTTGTTCCAGAGATTCAATCAAGAATGCAATTACAATGTCAAGGAAATGAATATTACTGTGAAAATATTTCAGGGATAATGTGGGTGCTGAACTACTTGTGCTTCAAAACTAGCTCCCTTAAGTCTGGAGCATATTTGATGTATGGACTTAGTGATATCACAACAGCACATTATACTTGCACATAACTAGGTAGTCATCTAAACACAATAGAATTAGTGACACTAATTACTACGATTAAACATACACAATACAATTAATGGACACTGATTAATACGCACTATTAACATTTCCACAGTTCACTGAAAGTTCATGACATGTACAACTGCCAAATGTAATCAGTTCAGTTCTATGAGTTGGAAATCAACCTTCCATCATTACACAATGCTTTCAAAACATCACAAACCTAAAATATCAAAGAGCAACCTGGTTGGATGCCTACTTATGAGCTGTTGTTAATTAATTGAATGAAATCATAAGTTAATGTTTTAATTGGCACGGGTGATCAGTCTAGTTGTACACAAACACAGAATTAATTGCAGTACATTCTTGATGTATTTAAAAACTTTTGGATCAACTATAGCAAAGGAACAGTGCCCACTTTGTCTGTATCAGTCCACAAGTCAAGAATCTATCAAACACTATTTCGATTGGTTTGTAACAAACTAACTACTTATTACCCACTTGAAAATTAGCCAATCTATAAAAAAAAAAATATATTGGATAGACCTATTAATAATATCAATACATTAAAAAATGCTTGCAGGTATGATGGATTTGTTCCAGAGATTCAATCAAGAATGCAATTACAATGTCAAGGAAATGAATATTACTGTGAAAATATTTCAGGGATAATGTGGGTGCTGAACTACTTGTGCTTCAAAACTAGCTCCCTTAAGTCTGGAGCATATTTGATGTATGGACTTAGTGATATCACAACAGCACATTATACTTGCACATAACTAGGTAGTCATCTAAACACAATAGAATTAGTGACACTAATTACTACGATTAAACATACACAATACAATTAATGGACACTGATTAATACGCACTATTAACATTTCCACAGTTCACTGAAAGTTCATGACATGTACAACTGCCAAATGTAATCAGTTCAGTTCTATGAGTTCAGTCATGCACAACTGTTAGTACAAGATTTTATGTGGAGCAAGTAGCTCAATGTTAGGCTATTATACTTTCCTATATGCACACTATGCAACGTGTTTATGCACACATCTGAATCTGAGGTGTTCTAAATAACAAGCAAAATATGATTCATTAAATACTCACCAAGTGAGAGGATAGTCCAGATGTCCACAATGGATGAGTGAATATCAAATCATAATAGCAAGAAAAACAATTTCATTGCTGAAAGTTTTCTTCACTAAATCAAAGTTCCAAATTTGAGACCAACTCACCTCCTATGATTACGTAGAGTTAAGAATGAGAAAAAAGAGACATACATTCATGATGTTCAAGTTGAAATCTTCAACTGAAATAATTCATGTAAGTTTAATAGAGAGGACATGAGACGTGTTATAATATGAGTTTATTAGTGCACATTTCTCTATAATGCTAGCAATACACTGGCATTGCAATTCACCATTTATGATGATATGGAGTAAGTAGAACAGTGAGAGAGAATAAAATGATTCTAATTAGAGCTAATTAGGGTATATCTTCTAAAAATAAGAGTAATACACTAATTCACTCTGCAAAAGATAGGGGGAAATATTGAACAAAGAGAATGTTGGATAGATTATCCAACAATAAATGTATTAAGATATTTATCTTAACTTGCTAACCCTACCATTATTTTGAAGCCACGGCAATATGTGCCATGCAATGAGCATGTGAATATCTGCAGGAATTTTACAGATACCATCTCCATATTATAAAAACTGCTCATGTTTTGTCATCTATGTTTGCCAATTGACCGTACTAAAGGCCAGTTTTCTCAAAAAGTGCTTTATTAAATATGTACTGGCTTTGGTGGGGGGTTTGGTCTTAGAGAAAATCTGGCCTTAAAGTGGCTTAAGAAAAAAAGATATCCAAATTTTTCAGAATTCAGTTAAGTACAATATAAAGTATATACTCCTGCAATATACACTTGTATGAGGGTCAATTGTCAACATACCAAGCCAAGCCTGGAACATAAATAGCTAAAACTATATACAAGAGCAACCCCACACTAAGACATGTGGCAAATAATTACACTAATATTCATTAAAAAATGTTTTAGAAAGAGAAAAAATAATTGTTTAGAACACTAAAGATGAAGATAAAGATGTAGCAAGCTTTACTACTTTTGGGTTGCATACAGTAAATGCCTCAGTTGTAACCCAAATCTATCTATACAATAAAACAGCCTAGTTGTGACCACATAGTTGTACCATCAAACTTCAGTGTTCCCATACAGAAAAGAATTTGTTTAAAAAATCCATTCTTAACAAAAATAATCTGTGGATGTACCACCCATTCCACCCACACACCCACCACCCACCCCAACATCATCCAACACACCATTCCAAGTATTCCAAGATTTGTTTGCCACAGGTAAAAATAACACCAGGAAGAACCTATAAGTTGTGTCAAACTTAAAATTATATTAGCTTACGAAATAATATGGGTAATTAATGGGTTGGACTCTTAAGTGTGTTTGTATTCTGTTTCCTATAGATAATTAGCTGCTTATTGTTTGTTATTCAGTCTCATGTAGGAAGTTCAACTAATTGCCTTGTCATCCTCTCCAGAGTATAAAAGAACTGCACCTGTGGCATTCTGATGCATGAACATGAATTTATTTTTTCATCTACACTCCAATAATAAATAATTTACACTACTAAACATATTCAGTCAAATTTTATGAAAAAATATTTTATCAAGAAAGTTTTGTAGTACCATATTAGAACTACCAGCTAGCTATTTAACTTACTTTCTATATTCATATGAAGTTCCATCAAGAAGAGAGAGAACAAATATCCAAATGTAAGTTGTTGCAACCTTTATGATAGTAGTAGTAGTCTGATAGTAATATAACTCACCACCTTTGATGAGAAATTGGAAATGTAAAAAAAATAGATACTTAGTGCATGTTCTCTTGCAGTGGTAGCTATACACTAGCATTGTAACTCACCTCCTATGATGATATAGAGTCAGAAAGTCAGATAGAGAGAAATACAACAAGTTCAAATGTGAGATTATTAGTGCATGTTCTCTTGCAGTGGTAGCTATACACTAGCATTGTAACTCACATCCTATGATGATATAGAGTCAGAAAGTCAGATAGAGAGAAATACAACAAGTTCAAATGTGAGATTATTAGTGCATGTTCTCTTGCAGTGGTAGCTATACACTAGCATTGTAACTCACATCCTATGATGATATAGAGTCAGAAAGTCAGATAGAGAGAAATACAACAAGTTCAAATGTGAGATTATTAGTGCATGTTCTCTTGCAGTGGTAGCTATACACTAGCATTGTAACTCACCAACTATGATGATATAGAGTCAGAAAGTCAGATAGAGAGAAATACAACAAGTTCAAATGTGAGATTATTAGTGCATGTCTTCTTGCAGTGGTAGCTATACACTAGCATTGTAACTCACATCCTATGATGATATAGAGTCAGAAAGTCAGATAGAGAGAAATACAACAAGTTCAAATGTGAGATTATTAGTGCATGTTCTCTTGCAGTGGTAGCTATACACTAGCATTGTAACTCACCAACTATGATGATATAGAGTCAGAAAGTCAGATAGAGAGAAATACAACAAGTTCAAATGTGAGATTATTAGTGCATGTCTTCTTGCAGTGGTAGCTATACACTAGCATTGTAACTCACATCCTATGATGATATAGAGTCAGAAAGTCAGATAGAGAGAAATACAACAAGTTCAAATGTGAGATTATTAGTGCATGTTCTCTTGCAGTGGTAGCTATACACTAGCATTGTAACTCACCTCCTATGATGATATAGAGTCAGAAAGTCAGATAGAGAGAAATACAACAAGTTCAAATGTGAGATTATTAGTGCATGTCTTCTTGCAGTGGTAGCTATACACTAGCATTGTAACTCACAGGCTATGATGATATAGAGTCAGAAAGTCAGATAGAGAGAAATACAACAAGTTCAAATGTGAGATTATTAGTGCATGTTCTCTTGCAGTGGTAGCTATACACTAGCATTGTAACTCACAAACTATGATGATATAGAGTCAGAAAGTCAGATAGAGAGAAATACAACAAGTTCAAATGTGAGATTATTAGTGCATGTCTTCTTGCAGTGGTAGCTATACACTAGCATTGTAACTCACATCCTATGATGATATAGAGTCAGAAAGTCAGATAGAGAGAAATACAACAAGTTCAAATGTGAGATTATTAGTGCATGTTCTCTTGCAGTGGTAGCTATACACTAGCATTGTAACTCACCTCCTATGATGATATAGAGTCAGAAAGTCAGATAGAGAGAAATACAACAAGTTCAAATGTGAGATTATTAGTGCATGTCTTCTTGCAGTGGTAGCTATACACTAGCATTGTAACTCACAAACTATGATGATATAGAGTCAGAAAGTCAGATAGAGAGAAATACAACAAGTTCAAATGTGAGATTATTAGTGCATGTTCTCTTGCAGTGGTAGCTATACACTAGCATTGTAACTCACAGCCTATGATGATATAGAGTCAGAAAGTCAGATAGAGAGAAATACAACAAGTTCAAATGTGAGATTATTAGTGCATGTCTTCTTGCAGTGGTAGCTATACACTAGCATTGTAACTCACAAACTATGATGATATAGAGTCAGAAAGTCAGATAGAGAGAAATACAACAAGTTCAAATGTGAGATTATTAGTGCATGTCTTCTTGCAGTGGTAGCTATACACTAGCATTGTAACTCACAAACTATGATGATATAGAGTCAGAAAGTCAGATAGAGAGAAATACAACAAGTTCAAATGTGAGATTATTAGTGCATGTTCTCTTGCAGTGGTAGCTATACACTAGCATTGTAACTCACCCACTATGATGATATAGAGTCAGAAAGTCAGATAGAGAGAAATACAACAAGTTCAAATGTGAGATTATTAGTGCATGTTCTCTTGCAGTGGTAGCTATACACTAGCATTGTAACTCACCCACTATGATGATATAGAGTCAGAAAGTCAGATAGAGAGAAATACAACAAGTTCAAATGTGAGATTATTAGTGCATGTTCTCTTGCAGTGGTAGCTATACACTAGCATTGTAACTCACAGGCTAAGATGATATAGAGTCAGAAAGTCAGATAGAGAGAAATACAACAAGTTCAAATGTGAGATTATTAGTGCATGTTCTCTTGCAGTGGTAGCTATACACTAGCATTGTAACTCACATCCTATGATGATATAGAGTCAGAAAGTCAGATAGAGAGAAATACAACAAGTTCAAATGTGAGATTATTAGTGCATGTTCTCTTGCAGTGGTAGCTATACACTAGCATTGTAACTCACAAACTATGATGATATAGAGTCAGAAAGTCAGATAGAGAGAAATACAACAAGTTCAAATGTGAGATTATTAGTGCATGTCTTCTTGCAGTGGTAGCTATACACTAGCATTGTAACTCACAAACTATGATGATATAGAGTCAGAAAGTCAGATAGAGAGAAATACAACAAGTTCAAATGTGAGATTATTAGTGCATGTTCTCTTGCAGTGGTAGCTATACACTAGCATTGTAACTCACAGACTATGATGATATAGAGTCAGAAAGTCAGATAGAGAGAAATACAACAAGTTCAAATGTGAGATTATTAGTGCATGTTCTCTTGCAGTGGTAGCTATACACTAGCATTGTAACTCACCCACTATGATGATATAGAGTCAGAAAGTCAGATAGAGAGAAATACAACAAGTTCAAATGTGAGATTATTAGTGCATGTTCTCTTGCAGTGGTAGCTATACACTAGCATTGTAACTCACCTCCTATGATGATATAGAGTCAGAAAGTCAGATAGAGAGAAATACAACAAGTTCAAATGTGAGATTATTAGTGCATGTTCTCTTGCAGTGGTAGCTATACACTAGCATTGTAACTCACAGCCTATGATGATATAGAGTCAGAAAGTCAGATAGAGAGAAATACAACAAGTTCAAATGTGAGATTATTAGTGCATGTTCTCTTGCAGTGGTAGCTATACACTAGCATTGTAACTCACATCCTATGATGATATAGAGTCAGAAAGTCAGATAGAGAGAAATACAAGTTCAAATGTGAGATTATTAGTGCATGTTCTCTTGCAGTGGTAGCTATACACTAGCATTGTAACTCACATCCTATGATGATATAGAGTCAGAAAGTCAGATAGAGAGAAATACAACAAGTTCAAATGTGAGATTATTAGTGCATGTTCTCTTGCAGTGGTAGCTATACACTAGCATTGTAACTCACATCCTATGATGATATAGAGTCAGAAAGTCAGATAGAGAGAAATACAACAAGTTCAAATGTGAGATTATTAGTGCATGTTCTCTTGCAGTGGTAGCTATACACTAGCATTGTAACTCACCCACTATGATGATATAGAGTCAGAAAGTCAGATAGAGAGAAATACAACAAGTTCAAATGTGAGATTATTAGTGCATGTTCTCTTGCAGTGGTAGCTATACACTAGCATTGTAACTCACAGGCTAAGATGATATAGAGTCAGAAAGTCAGATAGAGAGAAATACAACAAGTTCAAATGTGAGATTATTAGTGCATGTTCTCTTGCAGTGGTAGCTATACACTAGCATTGTAACTCACATCCTATGATGATATAGAGTCAGAAAGTCAGATAGAGAGAAATACAACAAGTTCAAATGTGAGATTATTAGTGCATGTTCTCTTGCAGTGGTAGCTATACACTAGCATTGTAACTCACAGCCTATGATGATATAGAGTCAGAAAGTCAGATAGAGAGAAATACAACAAGTTCAAATGTGAGATTATTAGTGCATGTTCTCTTGCAGTGGTAGCTATACACTAGCATTGTAACTCACATCCTATGATGATATAGAGTCAGAAAGTCAGATAGAGAGAAATACAACAAGTTCAAATGTGAGATTATTAGTGCATGTTCTCTTGCAGTGGTAGCTATACACTAGCATTGTAACTCACAGACTATGATGATATAGAGTCAGAAAGTCAGATAGAGAGAAATACAACAAGTTCAAATGTGAGATTATTAGTGCATGTTCTCTTGCAGTGGTAGCTATACACTAGCATTGTAACTCACATCCTATGATGATATAGAGTCAGGAAATCAGACAGAGAAATAGAAAATGTTCAAATGTGATATAACTAGTGCATGTCTTCTTGCAATGGTAGCTAACACTGGCATTGTAACTCACCAACTATGGCAGATTCAGTAGAGAAAATGAAGTATGATCCAATATATATGATTTTTTTTTAATATTTCATTCTCTATATTATATTATAATGAGAATTTGTTAAGTTTTTAAGTGACTCACTTTCTAAGATTCAATGAAGTTAGTATGTTGGACATCAGGGACAAAGCACATGGACAAATAAAACTGAATTAATTCTTGCAATGATATCCATTTTCCAAATCAAAACATAATTGTAAGTAATTATTGTAATCATAACTAAATTAAGTATATGTGCAACTTTTCTGTTCAGCAATAATCAAGGGAAGTTGCTTACCCAATTGCTCAAACCCCCCACCCCCCTCCCCCCATCTCCAGCATCCTATATATCTCCCAGCATGACAGTCCAGAACAACTCAAACTAATAAATATTCATCATTAGGGTGAGAGCACTCATTTTATTCCATTTTAGTCAAGTTCTTGGATTGTAGTTTCTTAAGGATGCATCTCTCCTTCAGCTTTTCAGTGAGGCTTGTCTTTCTTTCCAATCTGGGCAAATCAGTCAAAGTTAGGGAAGGGATGAAATGCAAGTACCTCAAAGTTGCTTCACTGTTTTGATGACTAATTGTCTTGTCTGTAAGAATCTTTTGACTAGATCTGTTCAAAGTTCTTTTTAACACTGCAGTAGCCCTGAAGAAAAAAAATCTGAAAATTTTATCAGTTAAAAAAAAAAAAAATTGGACTACTGCAGGCTGAAAACTGACTCCCATTAAATGTTTATAACTCATTGCAAAAGAGTACAGGGCTTTCTCCAGTGTGTCTACTTGCTAATAGTTGTGTTTCCTTCTTTTCAGGTGCACAGAGCTACCACAAAGCTACCCAGTGGTGCCAGAAGCTTCCACACAAAGAAGTACAAAATTAATAAAAAAAAAATTTTAAATCTATTTTGATTTCATTGATCACTGGAAGCTGCAAATTGCTCCTGAAATGTTTGTACCACATTGCAAATAAGTAACTGGCTCTCTGCAGCTGTGCTATGTACCTTTAACTTTCCCCACCTTTAGAGGTGCCACAGAGCTGCCACTGGAGCATGCCACACTGATTTTTTTATCAATGCCACCTCTTCCATGTAACTGCCTGCTCCCAATACATCTTAATTAACTTATTTGGTGGTTTATCCTTCTGACCAGAATAAATCTTATTAGAATTAACTTTGAACCACTCCTGATTTGGGAATAAAAAAAAAAAAATAAAAAAAGGATTATGAAAAAGAATAGGATTAATTCTTTTTTAAGGGTAAAAAAAAGAGTGAAAGAAAAGAAAGCTGAAACACCAGGATCTATCCTGGCACTTTCGCTTGGGACACTCAAGTCTTTACCATTTGGCCATTTGTTTTCTGCTTTCTTTGTATGGATAATTTGATTTCTTGTTTCTCTCACCAGTGTTGCCCATTTTTTCCCAATTTTGATCAATGGAGGTTACTTTGACACCCTTCAAAGTAACCCAACCAATTTTTATCCAAATCCATCAGTCATCTCAGAGGAGATAGCAGATCAAGTTTTGTGACAGAGAGATATCAAATTCACTGAATGAACCCAATTATTCACTTTACTAGGAATTGATAAATGCCATTAAGAGATGTGAACTTATAGTTGTTTGCAAAAGTGTGTAGGGATCAAGATGGTTTTAATATTCCATCTGTTTAGCCCACCTTTGTTTAAAGAATTGTTGTAGTCGGGTAGGTATGTGAGGGTAGAGAGGTAGACAGGGAGAGGGAGAACACTGCAGCAGCTGCAATTCTGAAGCTGAGCACTCTCATTTAGAAAAATTATAGAATTGTTAGAGACTCCACAGGTCTTATTATTTGCTTAGCTGCTGGATAGCAGGCCTTGTTCCTAACTCTGCAATACTGGACTCTGAGGTTCTACTGTACTTAACCTCATAAATATCTAAGAAGAATGACTAGAGGTAAAAGCTGTTGGTAGACCTTCGGTGCAAGCTTCAGCTGGCTAAAAAGTCTTTCATTCTCAGCTGATCCAAGGGTAACATTGAATTGCCTTCATTTCTTTTCTTGTATTTTTATCACCCATTTAAAAATAAGATCTAGGGCGGTAATGCTGTTGACCTTTACCTAACTCAAGAACAATTTCTTTAAAAATTTTTAAAAAAGACTATAGTTTTCATCTAACTTTTTAGCTGGACATTTTGAAGAAATTCAAAGATCTTCCACAGGGATAGGACCACATAGGGAGTAGAATAAAATTTGAACGTCATTTCTATCACTTGTGATTCAAACTTTCTTTCCTGACAGTTACACAAGCAGGTGAGAAGGCAGTTAGTGAAAAATATTATATAAGATTACTAAAACCTAGGATTTAGGAAAAGTTGGAATTTGCTACAGCTAAATTTAAATTAATTTTGATTTCTTCTGTATGTTGTTGGAGTGCAATTAGATATTTCAAGTCAGTGACAGGAATTGTTCTATAAAAAAGGGGGCTAAAACCAGCCTTGTCCAGCCTTCTCTACATCTGCCCTTGTCACAGGAAGTCAATTTTGGCAGTTATTTCTTATTTCAATACCAGGTTTTATTATCGTTGTTTCTTTGTTTTTTAATGTTTTTAGTTTTCCTTTAAATATTCTATCTTAATTTTGTGTGAAAAATTTAGCTGTATAAACTCACAAACTTTCTCAAGTTGTTTAGTCTTTGTGGGTTAAGTCACACCCCCCCCCACCCCAAATGAGATAGAATTCATAAGGGACCAAATATAAACTAATCACTAGCATCTGATACACAGACAATTAATATATGCTGTACATAAGTAATTCAATTGAATGATGATCTAACAAACAAGTAATCGTAATCCAACCAACAGCTAATTAAAATAATCTTTATAATCTATATATTAATAATGATTTAAATGTTATGACCATTCATAGATATGTTAATACACAATCATGTTTTATTTGTGCAAACATTTGCATAATTCTCTTTCTTTCTCTTCTAATTATCTATCAGGCAATTATGTTCAACAAATGTTCAATATTTCAAGATATCATGTCACAGTCTAGACGCAGTAATAAATGAGTTGGCTCAAATAGAGTTTCCAGTACATATGTATGTCAATGCACATGCTAACACTTAAACACGAGTGGGTCACAATTAGTCAAGTTATGTTTACACAAGAGTCATGGGAAACACATGAAATCTACCATCCCATAATAGCGTCTGAATACTTACCTCAGCCATTCTTTAGGTGTTGGGCTTCTATTCTAATAACAAAAAAGTTTCGAGAGTCAGCATAAGAAGTTATAAACAATTTTCTATGTTTTTTGTGGTTTATTGGTTGGTTTGTTCATGGCTATGTGATAAGAATTGCCAAAAATATTGAATTCTCTCAATTAATTTTCCAAGGGAAAATAAAGAGTTACTGTTCCTAATTTGGGAAATACCTTAAAACATCCGAACTTTGAATGCTTGTAACATTAAAAAGTTTAGGTTATTATGGAGCAGTTAAGAGTCAGTTCTGAAGGAAAAATCCACTTATAACAGAACATCCAAGATGAAAGCAACAGTCATTTTTACCCATTACACCACCACAGCAAAGGAATGCAGGTTTAATATTAGCCACAAAGTTAGGGGACCAATCCTAAGTTAAGTAGCTTAATATAGTTGATATACTTGTCATTAACAAAGCTAAATATAAGTGAGGTGTGACATAACATGACTTTGATAAGTATAAATGAAGAATTACCTTCTGGGCCATATTTTAATGTGATAACTGCCGGAGGTAAATGTAGGTGGAAAACATACTCACACAAGAACATCACATATAAATACTCACATTTAACACATAAGATCCCTCACAAATATACACACACACACACACACACACAAATAGATGGGGTAAACCCCTCATAATTATTGTATACATCAGTAAATGTATATGGTTTTCTACAAAAGACATGTGTATTTTGGACTATAACATTCCATAAAAAGGGACAAGACCATTAAAACATTAGACTTCAGACAGGGGGGAGGGAGGGGTGGTAGGAGACTAGACCGTTAAACTTCAAACGAGGGGAGACAATACACTTAGATTTCAGAGCAAGGGGGTCTAGACCATTATAGTTTAAACCAGGGGTCACTAGATTATTAGACTTCAGACAAGGGGGGACTAGACAAATAGATTCCATACCAGGTGGGATTAGAGCATTAGAATTCAGATAAATGGGGGAGAGAACATTAGATTAAACGACTATATTTCTGACCATGAACACACATGCACACACAAGCACAGCACGACTGTAAATAAGTATGTGTGAGTGTGAATAAGAGTATATGAGTGTGTGTAAGTGCAAGTGAGTGAGTGAATGAGTGTGTGATTGAGTGCTAGTGCTAGTGAGTGAGTAAATGAGTGTGTGTGAGTGTGTGTGAGTGTGAGTGTGTGTAGTGTGTGAGAATATGTGTCAGTGTGTGTCAGTGTGTGTGAGTATGTGTCAGTGTGTGAGTGAGTGTGTAAGAGAGTGTGTATCAGTTAATTTGAGTATGTGTGTATGTGAGTGAGGTAGTAAGTGTGTGTTTGAGTATGTGTGAGTGTGTGAGTGAGTGTGTGAGTGAGTGTGTGAGTGAGTGTGAAAGTGTGAGAGCGTTTGAGTGAGTGAGTGAGTGAGTGAGTGAGTGAGTGAGTGAGTGAGTGAGTGAGTGAGTGAGTGAGTGAGTGAGTGAGTGAGTGAGTGAGTGAGTGAGTGAGTGAGTGAGTGAGTGAGTGTGAAAGTGTGAGAGCGTTTGAGTGAGTGAGTGAGTGAGTGAGTGAGTGAGTGAGTGAGTGAGTGAGTGAGTGAGTGAGTGAGTGAGTGAGTGAGTGAGTGAGTGAGTGAGTGAGTGAGTGAGTGAGAAAGTGAGTGCGTAAATCAGTGAGTGAGGGTGATTAAGTGAGGGTGATTAAGTGTGGGTGAGTAAGAATGTAAGTGTGAGTGAGTGTGTGTGTGTGTGCAATTGTATGTGAGTGCGTGTGACTGTGTATGATTGTGCGTGTGTGTGAGTCTGTACGTGGTAAGAGTCAGTGTGTGAGTGAGTGTAAGTGAGAGTGTGTGTGTGTGTGTGTGTGTGTATGTGGGTGAGTGAGTGTAGGTGAATGGGTATGAGGGTGTGAGTGAGTGAGTGTGTAAGTGTGAGAGCAAGTGCTAATGTGTGTGTGTATGTGTGAGTGTGTAAGAATGCATGAGTTTAAGTGAGTGTGTGAGTGTGTGTATCAGTCAATAAATGTTGAGAAAGTGTACATGCAAGTGTGCGAGTGAGGGAAAGTGTGTGTAAGAGAATGTGTGTGAGTGTGCATGTGTGTGAGTGTGTGTGAATTCATGCATGCGTGAATGTGTGCGAGTGTACGAAATTTGTGCGGGTGAGTGTGTGAGTGAGTGTGTGTGTGTGTGTGTGAGTGTGTGCTAGTGTAAGTGTGGGTAAGTGAATGTGTGTGACTGTGTGAGTTTGTGCGTGTGTGTGTGTGAGTCTGCTTGCATGCAAGTGTGTGAGTGTGTGGGGTGAGTGTGAGTGAGTTTAAGTGTGTGTGAGTGTGTGTACGTGGATGTGTGGGAGTATGAGCAAGTGAGTGTGAGTGTGATAGTGCATGTGTTTGTGTGTGTGTGTGAGTCTACATGTGTGCTTGTGTCTGCGTGTGTATGTCAGCGTGTGCAAGTGTATATTAGTGGGTAAGAGTGTGTGAATGTGTGTGAGAGTGTATGTGTGTGTAAGAATGTGTAAGAGCTGTGGGTGGGAGTAAATGTGAGTGTGTGTGAGAGTGAGTGTGCATGAGTGTGCATGTGTGTGTGAATGAGTGTGTGTGTCAGTGGGTGTGTGGGAAAGTGAGCAAGTTAGTGCGAGTGTGTCGTAGTGTGTGTGAGACTGTGTTAGAATGTATGTGAGTGTGAGTGTGTGAGAGTATATTTGTGCGTGTGTGCACGCGAGTATATGCAAGTGTGTGCGGGTATGTGCATATGTTAGTGTGCATGGTGAGTGTGTAAGTGTGTGAGTGTGTATGAGTGTGTGTGAGAGTGCATGAGTGCATGTGAGTATGTGTGAATTTATATTACTGTGTGTAAGTTTGTGAGCGAGCGAGTGAGTGAGTGAGTGAGTGAGTGAGTGAGTGAGTGAGTGAGTGAGTGAGTGAGTGAGTGAGTGAGTGAGTGAGTGAGTGAGTGAGTGAGTGAGTGAGTGAGTGAGTGAGTGAGTGAGTGAGTGAGTGAGTGAGTTAATGTGTGTGTAAGAGTGTGTATGTGTGAAGTGTGTGAGTGCATGTGAGCATGTATGAATTTATTTTATGTGTATAAGTTTGTGAGTGAGTATGTGAGTAAGTGTGTGTGAGTGAGTGAGAGAATGAGTGAATGCAAGTGAGTAAGACAGTGTGTGTGAGTGTGTGAGAGCGTGAGTGTGTAAGTGAGTGTTAGTGTGTGAGAGAGCTTGTGTGTATGAATGAGTGTGTGTGAATGAGTGTGTGTGAATGAGTGTGTATGAGTGTGTGAGTGAGTGTGTGCGTGAATCTGTGTGTGTGCACTAGTGTATGTGAGTGTGCATGAGTGAATGTTTGTTAGTGTGTATGTATGCGAGTGTGAGCATGTGTAAGTGTGTATTAGAGTGTGTGTGAGTGAATGTGTAAGTGTGTGTCAGTGGGTGAGGTGAGTGAGTGTGAGTGAGTGATGCGAGTGTGCATGAGTGTGTACGTGTGAGTGTATGTGAGCATGTGAGTCTGCATGTGTTCGAGTGTGTTAGTGAGTGTGTGTGCGTGCGAGTGTGAGCATGTGAGTGTGTGTGTGTGTGCATGCGTGTGTGTGTGCGTGCATGTGTGTGTGTGTGTGTGTGTGTGTGTGTGTGTGTGTGTGTGTGTGTGTGTGTGTGTGTGTGTGTGTGTGTGTGTGTGTGTGTGAACGCGCTCATGTGCGTGTGGGTGTAATATTATGTGTGTCTGCTATACATGCCTTCACTTTTAAAGCTATTGTGTCAAGAGGGACAAAAAAAGAACGGAAATCATACACTACACACATTCATTCATAATAGACAAAAGCGGCCAAAAAAGGGTCATTTCAAGCTAATCAATGGAAGTAGCTGTTTTCTTTGTAGTTCAATGCAAGCTCAGTTTAATACATGACAATAAAAATTAACTAAAGAATTCCCTAATAAACAGCAACCCTCGGTGGATAGGTGGTTGCATTTTGGTGGCCTAACTACAATAACAGGCACGCACACACACTCTAGACATGCGTTACGACCCCTGCCATTCGCACATGCATGGACAGACACAAACAGGTACACATACACTCCAGGACACTCGCTTGCACACACGTATGTGTTGACAACCCCTACCACTTCATAATGCACAGATGGACACAAACAGACACACCCACTCCAGACACTAACTCGCGCATACACACGTGTTATTATCCCTACCAGTGCGCACATGCATGGACAGACACAAACAGGCACACACACACACAAACTCCAGACACTCACTCCTGCACACACATGCGATATCACCTCTACCACTGCGCATATGCACGGACAGACACAAGCAAGCACACATACCCATTCTAGACACTCACTCGCATATGTTATGAACCCCTAACACTTTGCACATGCACGGATGGACAAAAAGGGGCACACACACACTCAAGACGCTCACTCGCACAAATGCATGTGATATGCCCCCTACCACTTTGCACACTCACAGACAGGGAGAAAAAAGCACACACACACTCCAGGCATTTACTCGCACACACGCATGTGCTACGACTCTTACTAATTCATAAATGCATGGACAGACACAAACAGGCACACACACACTACAGACACTCACTTGCACACATGCACGACAACCCCTACCACTCTACACATGCACGGATGGACACAAACTGACACACACACAGTTTAGACATTCACTCACACACACACACGTGTTATGACCCCCTACCACTTTGCCTACTCACAGACGGACAAAAACAAGCACACACATACTCCAGGCATTTACTCGCACAAACGCATGTGCTACAACTCTTATTAATTCACAAATTCACAGACAGACACAAACAGGCACACACACCAACTACAGATACTCACTCGTACACAAGTACGTGTTGACGACCCCCTACCCCTCCACACACACACGGATGGACACAAACAGACACACACAAAGTCCAGACACTCACTCGCACACGCACGTGTTATGACCTCTACAATTGCACACATGCACAGACGGACACAAACAGACAAACACACACCAAGACACTCACTCGCCTCACACATGTGCTAGGACTCCTACTGATTCACAAACAATAACCAATGAATCAGGACCTGCAATAGAGCCTCACTCAGCAGTTAACTGGGGAATAATTATGTATTGAGACAGAAGGAAGGTGGATAATTGTATTGTTGGCTCAAGGATTATATGCGCTGGCCAGAAGACAAGAAATGTTGTGCACATTGGATTTGCTTTTTAATTGATAGTCATGATCAATTGTCGACTAAATTGAAGATTAAAATTAATTTCGATTAATATTCCAACTTTACAAGCCAAGCTGCAAAGGGACATCTGGTATTTAAAGAAATAGTTTTCAAATATAGCACTAGCTCACTGTAGAGGTCAACCCCTGAGTATAGCTTGAGTATGTCCATTTTGGTTTATACTTTACCAATTCATGGGTTTTCATTTGGGACCACTATAATACATGTGTACCAACACTACTACGTTCTGCACATGAATTAAAATGACCTACTTCTTTTAGGTATTGTGAAGGACCTCTTCTGAGATGAACTATTTCAGTTGATCTTGTAATGGACTATAAAGGATGCAATAAAATGTAATAGTCCACGTTATGTTGGGAGGAAGTGAACTTACTTTCCACCACGAGAAGTCTGACGGCACACAGGCAGAGATAAATGTACGAACCAGAATAACTTACCTCCTAAATTGCAGGACCTCCGCTTGACTTAATGCTCCTACAAGTGACAATTGTTAAAGTTATCGGTGACCGGTTAGCTGTGACCACGCAAGCAGCTCTAGAGAGGTGCCAGAGAGTAAAGGGAACGTCCAAGCTGCGGTAGGCAGATATCTCTAGCAAATCTTGATGTTAGAACACTACTGCAGCTATACCAATGATACAGAGTAACGCCCAACAACGCTACTCTCACGAGCAATAAGCTAGCAAACCAAAATAATAAACCTAACGCAGCCTTTCTTCCACTTTCAGGGTGTGGTTGTGTGCTAGGGAAATGGGCTTCCCCCCACCCACGCTGCTGGAAAAAAATTAGAGTTCTTCCCTCAGGAAGATATTTCTTTGAATTTCTGAGCCAACATGAAACTGCCGTTCCCTTTACAACCTTCTGAAGTTGGTATTAGTTTACTAGTTTGCTTGATTCCTTCACTGATCTTATTGCATGTGATGAAAAAGAAAACTCTTTAATTTTATTCCGTTCTTGTATTCTGGACACTTCCCCCTATTATTCAATAATTATCAACCTCTGGAGCTGCTGCACCTGACGTCATCAGCGCACTGTGCGTTCATTCTGCACGCTAAAAGTGAACTGGAGCTCTCTGATTATTATTATTCTCTGCAAGATGCATAGACAGAGTAAGGAATGGCACAAAAGTAACAACAAAAAAGAAAGCCTTGCATAACTTTTAAGTGTTTTGGATAGAACAGATGATCTCAGTCTTCAGATAAATTAGCAAGAATGACTGTAATCATTGGCAATGTTAGTGTTTATTAGTGGTTGATTTCAATTTTATTTTGTCAGTTTATATGGAATGTAAATATGTTAATGTTGTTTGTAATTATTAAATTGTTTATTTTTATTTATTTGCTTAATAATTTTTGAGTCGGAGAACTCACAAAGTTGATTTTTCTTGAAATAATTTCTCTCTCTCTCATTGTTGACCTTTAAAAAAAGGGGGGTGGGGGGGGGGGGGGGGTGGAAGTTCATCCAACATATGTATGTAGCAGATAAAGATTTATATAAGACTAGAAGAATATACAAAGTACCGTTTGGGCCAGAAACATTTCTGATGATATTAGTTCAGTGAATCACCACAGGGTACACAACAGACAACCACTCCCCCTCCCACATTTCCCCCCTCCAGATTACAGTGTTCACCTCTGATGGGGTCAATGTGACCTCATTTGGTAACTACAAGAGTTTTGGTGTGTGGGTTGATCCACATGGGTTTGTCTATAATTGAAGTGGTACCAGCTAGTAGGAACCTATATAGTGGCACTGTCCTCTAATTTGCAGTTCCTTAATGTAGAAAGTGATGTAAATTTAAAATGTTATTCTGTGTGTGTGTGTGTGTGTGTGTGTGTGTGTGTGTGTGTGTGTGTGTGTGTGTGTGTGTGTGTGTGTGTGTGTGTGTGTGTGTGTGTGTGTGTGTGTGTGTGTGTGTGTGTGTGTGTGTGTGTGTGTGTGTGTGAGAAAGAGGGGGGGGGGGGTGTATGTGTTTTTTGCATAATGTATATATAGGTATACATCATATACCCGGCGTGTCCAGGGATATAATGACATGCACAAAGGAAAAGGTGCAGCTTAGTGTGCCCCAACAAATTTTCCTATCAAATTGAAGTGGGTGTGGCCTTATGGGACTCACCTCAGTCAATCGCAGAGGCAAGTTGTGTCTGCATGCCTTAGTTTTAGGCCTGCAACTTTTATTTTTTCTGGTTAAAAGTACCATTTTTGGCTGTTCTTTGAATACAGTGGTGTAGCCATATAGATATGCTTATGATGTTCCCCTGGTGACACTGACTCTAAATATATATAGATTTGTGGGTTTAGCTCTCTCTTTTTCTGGCAAAAGTACCATTTTTGGCTCATTTTAATACAGGAAGGGGTGTGGTTGTATAGATGTGCTCATAATGTTTCCTTCCTGACACAGATTCTAAATACATATGGGTTGTTCCAACCTGAATCATAGACACACAGGAGAGAGATTGGATTATTTGGCTAAGAATAATTTAATAAATTACTAAATAGAGTAAGCTAAATTTATGCTGAGCCTGAAAATCTTGGAGAAGAGATTCCTCTGCCAGCATGGATATCCCATAAAACCACTTACAACAATGTGTGCATGAATTCATTGAACTGTTCGATTGCTGAAAGGTTGAAAGTTTGGGCACAACTGTACTAGAGTGGTCCCTAATGGTAAGGATCCTCAATATCAAAAAAATGTAAAGCTACTGAACACCCACACCCAATTAAGTGTATGGGCTAGCATACTATTCATGAACCCCAAGGGCTAGAGCAAGGGTAGGCTACGGCCAATGGCTACATTTAAAGAAAGCTTCTTCAAATATAGGCCCAGCACACTCTAGGGGTTGAGACTTGAGCATAGCATGAACGTATTCATTTTTTGAGTTAATTATTTCTTAAGACTTTACCCGTGACCTGTGTTTATTTGGGACCACTCGAATACACTTAAACCAAAGTTAGATATGGAACTTTGTGATGTCATTGGGTGGGGCTTGAGTTAATTAATTATAGCAGTTTAGAATGTACAAGTTCAGTGCAAAATGGACTTGAACAAGCTGCAGCGAAGGAGCCCACAGAACTGCTCTTCGCAGGATCCATCCCCTGCCCGGGCCATTAGCCACCACATGAGCTACTCCACTAGTCTACTACATAATTATACCAGAGACCATGCCTTACCTACTCAACTGACAACTCTCATCTCATTCTATTTATGAAAGAATGGTCTGACATTTCTTTTTCTATATTTAATAATCTTGAAAATGAAAATTGTGCCAGAACAGAATGATGTGATAGTAACCATCAATATCAGAATAGAAGTTTATGTGGTACCGTACTACACACGTGGCCAACATTCTAGAGTAGAAAATAAAGGCAGACCACACCAACCATCAAAGGAATTAATTTTATTATTATTGAACAACAACAAAAAAAAGGAACAACAAACAACAACATTTACACATATACATATGTATAAAATGAGTTGAAATGAACATTCTTGTGTTCTCCTAATCAGCGGACGCAATGTCTGTACTTCTCAGGAACATTCTCCAGTAGACCTGGGACAGGAACACACACACACACACACAACACACACACACACACACACACACACACACACACACACACACACACACACACACACACACACACACACACACACACACACACACACACACACACACACACACACACACACACACACACACACACACACAGCATCACACAGTATTACACTAGAGACAAAGCAGAGATCAAAGTGCACACAGATATGCATTGCTTATCACGTATGTTAATACTATAATGTGGTAACTTCAATTTATCAAGGAGACATTTCTAGATGACACAATCACATGAACTGTTTCCAAAGTAAGCCAAGAGTAGGTATTTCTTAATCTTTTTCTCCTACTTCCCCCCAGGCATCATGGTTAGAGTTCAAATGTCCCTCCTCCACAATTCTCTGAGCTGACTGTCTAACTTGTACACATGCAACCATACAAGTAGACTGCCACTATGTGCTCATATTGGACTCATGAATCAATTGATGTGGAGATCTCATTGTTGGTAAGGTTAGAGGGAGAACAGGCTTTAAACAAAGGACTAAAGACAGTTAAAGAAGTGAATGCTCCAAGCAAGAAAATGAGACCACTTGTGTACAGAGAGAACTCCAGAGGTCAATAGATGGATAATGTCACACAGTGTCACACAACAATCTGGGCAGTGTGTCCCTATGGCTGCTACCCCCCCCCCCCCCCCCCCCCCACAGAGGTATTTGATATGCTGCTTCTAACCTTCACAAGCTCATTGGCAAAGAGGATTGTCTGTACTGAAGTCTGTTTGCGCTGACTTGGGCCCTGGACAAACATTAATAATTTGGCCAATACTCAAAGGATTTCCAGATTTCAAGGACCATCAAACTCTTGATGCTCCAGACATTCTTATGACACTGTTCTTGAAGAAATTAACCATCCCACAGCAAAGTTAGCTGTATGTCCCATAAGCAAGCACACAACATTCCACCGAAGGTTAATTGACCATAGGGAATGCAAGCCAAAAAATATCCCTTGGATGGAGGCTAACGTCCACTGCAGAACTCTTGCAGTTCTTCGAGTAGAAAACATAAAAAGAAGCACAGAATCGATTCTTCCTTGTTTCAGCTGGACCCTAACTCCAAGTAAGCTTATACCTTGTAATAACTTCTCCCTCGCTCAGGGCAAGTGGCTGAAAGCAAAGGTCTGTTGTTCATGTCAATCATTTCAAGTGCAGTGATGAAGTGTCCAACTTCAAGGAGTTGGTCAATAAGAGCAAGGAAGGCTATATCCATGCTATTTGCAATTTCTTCCAGGGACATACCATGCCTGTTAAAGATAGCCATGTTTGTCACATACAAATCTCTCATCATTAAGTAATTTATATCGCCTCTGTATTTATTTCTATATATTCATTACTTCTTTGGTGTGCTCTTTATCATTTCAATGAATGAATAAACTTGTGTAAGATGAACAAAGAATATAATGAAAAATATTCAGAGGAAAAAAACAAACACTTTTTTTCTTCTTTTTTTAAACTTTTGTTGAATACATGGGAAATGAAATCAATAGCAAAAACCAATTGTGATATACATAAATTAGTGGAAAAATGATGATAAGGTGTAAATAGCTAAATATAAGATACATAAATTAATGATAAATGATGACAAGGTGAAAGTTTGAAGTGGACTGTTACCAGAGATGAGATAGTAAAATTAAGGTACAATTGGTTGAAAAAGTGTTTTTTAAGGTGGAAAGGGATGAAGATATTCTAATATGGAGTGGAAGAGAATCTGGTAGATTCGTTTAATTGTAGTCTTGGAAATTCCTGTTGGCATTGATGCTCTGTCCAGTGGTCTATTCTTCATGAGTGACTTCCCAGTCCGCTTCTCTTCTTCAAAATAGCTCCTAACAGAAGTAAGGATATGTTTGGACTGGGAAGTCAAACGTAGGCCTCTTCCTGGCTTCTCCCTTACACTCCTCAATGGACCTCCAAAGGAAGAGGGTCCTTACCCACTCATTACTGTATTGCATACATTATTTAGTGCGCATTTTAACACATTTAAATATATTGCTTTGTTGTATCACAAAAATAGAGCAACCAGCCACAGCAACTAACAACAACCAGCCAAAGCAAACAACAACCAGCCACAGCAACTAACAACATCCAGCCACAGCAAACAAAAAATAGTCACAACAAACAACAACTAGTCACAGCAACTAACAAAAATCAGCAACAGCAACTAACAACCAGCCACAGCAACCAGCAACTACAAAAAAATATTTCAAGCATTGGCATTAGCTCACAGAGTTTTGCATGAGTAAAGACTACAATAACACAGATTACTCGTCAGTTGAGAAGTTCAGAAGTTCAGAAATTCGACAGAATCCTTAAAAGCCTGAAAAGTTTGGGATGTGTTACAGGTGGCAGTCTTGCAAACCTTGGACAAACTCCAGCCTCCACATGGAACAACTGCAACGGGTTATTATGGGTGTCTTTTTTTGTGTGTGTGTGTTTTTTTTTGGGGGGGGGGGGGGGTTTTGGCGCAAGCATACTTTAAAGGGAAGGGGACATGCAAAAAAAATTTCTTTTAATTTTATTTTAAGAATATGTACTGGTTCATCAGTTTACTAAAAAATTTTTTTTTCAGATTTTTCCAATTCATCTTATCTTCAAAAAATAATCATCCTTTTCTGTGTGTTTATCCTGCTTTGCTTCCGTAAAAAAATTGTCATTTTGGTGCATGTTCTTGTCATGTCATTACATAGTCTACGGTTAGAGCTCTTCCGAGGGTATTCTTCCTCACTCTTGGTTTAGCAGCTTTAGTTAATCTTTTCTTTTCATTTCCTTCCTGGTATTCATCTCACGGTTACCCAGATGGTAGGCCGGTGTGTAGCAGCTAGCTGTTCTAATACAACCAAAGATGGTGTTTCTCTCTACCAGTTTCCTGGAGACCCTATCCTCAGAACACAGTGGACCTACCAGGTGCAGCCCACTAGGTCCCAGTGACAGCCAAGTGAACGTTCTGTTCTCTGTAGTAATTATTTCACTGCAGAATCATTTGAACCAAGCTCTGCTCTTGGTGCAAGGTTTAACTTGAAGATGAAAAGGAAACTGAAGCCAGGTGCAGTTGCATCCATATTGCCTGGAGTGGGACAGGCTAGTGCAGGTCCCCCAATGACCATGAGGAGATCTGCTGCTGCTGTTGAAGGAACTTCAACAAAAAGAAAAGCTTTTGAAAAGAGAGAAAGAATCAGAGTAAGCATATGTCTAGTTATTAAATTAAATAGTATATTATTTATTGCTGGTAGATAATAAATATATACATATTTATATATCCATGGTTATACCTACTTCTATTGTTGTTCACACATGAGCAGATAGTACAGGATGCAATTGAGGCTACTGTACCAACACCCAGTACAGCTCAGTCTCCCATTGCACCCTCTCTCTCCACTCATGTTGGCATTCAAGCTAGTGCCATGTGCCAGGATGGTTGGGTGCAAGCTACTCCACATTCAAAATGCAGCAACATCCAAGTGAATCCAGACAGGCGAGATGATATGCACGAATACAAGTTGTTCCACATATGACAGTGTGACTTGTACATTAATGCATTATTGCAGCTGCTGTGTCACAATGGCTGCTGGACAGTATTCTTGTGTCTCACCAAGACCACTTGCACTTCCCTGCACTGTCTCGTCTAGTGTACCACTCAACATTATCAACCTCTTACAACTTACCACCACTTAAGTCACCTCAACTTTTACTCTCCACTCAAGTGTGTTGGGTAGCCCACTAACCAATAATACAACCAGTTGTTTCAGGAGAGAATCACTATCAGCTACTGCACAATAAGAATGAGAATATTATTGTCATTACTAATATCAATATCATTATTGTATGAAACAGGTGCTCAGGCTGACATCAAGTGTGCATGTCAGGATGCCAGCGTACAGTGTGACTTCACACAACCAACCACTTTTACACCAACACTGCATTAGTTCTCAACATCAGATGCTACCATTTCGGATTTGGAGGACAATTTATCACAGGACTTCATACAGGACAGGAGAGCAGTCAGTGTTGGTCTGCAGCTGATGAGCCTCCTGTTGCTGCAATGAGGGAAACATGTTTTTGGTATTTGAGTCTGCACTTCTACTGCTCTTCATGATATGCAGATTGTGTGGGGCTACCAAATGCCACATTGAGAAGAAAGGTCGTGGATCTTTCCTTGAAATAGCTCAGTTGTGCCAACATACACACATCAACGTCACATTTAATTACTAGAGTAGTGAGGTTGGTGGCAGTTACCACATGGAAAAGGAAGGCCAGCACAGATCATGCACTACATCCAGCAACAAGGATTACATGTTGATGTGATTGTGACTGACCGACATGGACTAATTAATAGGTGGATCAGAGAAAACCACACCCATGTGTAAAACACTTTTAGGATGTTTGGCATGTTGCTAAAGGTTAGTAAATGGCATATTGTAATAATGTAGTCCAAAGCTCCACACACTTTACCTGCAGGAATACGTAAAAAACAACTAGAGGCTCTGGCGGAGCAGAAGGACTGCAATTTGGTTAGAGAATGGCAGCAGCTGATCCTGACTGTGACCATGAGGTCATAAAAGCCAAATGGGTTTCAATTGACTCTCACATTCACAACGTGCACACTGGGCATGGCGACCACTTCCCACAGTGTGTTCATAGTGACCCAGGGAGACAAGAGCAGGGCAACAAGTGCACACTGGGCATGGCAACCACTCCCCACAGTGTGCTCATAGTGACCCAGGGAGACAAGAGCAGGGCAACAAGTGCACTCTGGGCATGGCAACCACCTCCCACAGTGTGCTCATAGTGACCCAGGGAGACAAGAGCAGGGCAACAAGTGAACACTGGGCATGGCAACCATTTCCCACAGTGTGCTCACGGTGACCAAGGGAGACAAGAGCAGGGCAACAAGTGCACACTGGGCATGGCAACCACTTCCCA
Organism: Lycopodina hypogea; assembly: GCA_963969325.1. Lineage (NCBI taxonomy): Eukaryota > Metazoa > Porifera > Demospongiae > Poecilosclerida > Cladorhizidae > Lycopodina > Lycopodina hypogea. Next base: position 3,443,560 of record OZ017792.1, on the reverse strand, counting down.
CAGTGTGTTCATAGTGACCCAGGGAGACAAGAGCAGGGCAACAAGTGCACACTGGGCTTGGCGACCACTTCCCACAGTGTGTTCATAGTGACCCAGGGAGACAAGAGCAGGGCAACAAGTGCACACTGGGCATGGCAACCACTCCCCACAGTGTGCTCATAGTGACCCAGGGAGACAAGAGCAGGGCAACAAGTGCACACTGGGCATGGAGACCACCTCCAACAGTGTGCTCATAGTGACCGAGGGAGACAAGAGCAGGGCAACAAGTGCACACTGGGCATGGCAACCACCTCCAACAGTGTGCTCATGGTGACCTAGGGAGACAAGAGCAGGGCAACAAGTGCACACTGGGCATGGCGACCACTTCCCAACAGTGTGTTCATAGTGACCTAGGGAGACAAGAGCAGGGCAGCAAGTGCACACTGGGCATGGCGACCACTTCCCACAGTGTGTTCATAGTGACCTAGGGAGACAAGAGCAGGGCAACAAGTGCACACTGGGCATGGCAACCACTTCCCACAGTGTGCTCATAGTGACCGAGGGAGACAAGAGCAGGGCAACAAGTGCACACTGGGCATGGCGACCACTTCCCACAGTGTGTTCATAGTGACCTAGGGAGACAAGAGCAGGGCAACAAGTGCACACTGGGCATGGCGACCACTTCCCACAGTGTGTTCATAGTGACCTAGGGAGACAAGAGCAGGGCAACAAGTGCACACTGGGCATGGCAACCACTTCCCACAGTGTGCTCATAGTGACCGAGGGAGACAAGAGCAGGGCAACAAGTGCACACTGGGCATGGCTACCACTTCCCACAGTGTGCTCACAGTGACCAAGGGAGACAAGAGCAGGGCAACAAGTGCACACTGGGCATGGCAACCACTTCCCACAGTGTGCTCATAGTGACCGAGGGAGACAAGAGCAGGGCAACAAGTGCACACTGGGCATGGCTACCACTTCCCACAGTGTGCTCACAGTGACCAAGGGAGACAAGAGCAGGGCAACAAGTGCACACTGGGCGTGGCAACCACCTCCCACAGTGTGCTCATGGTGACCTATGGAGACAAGAGCAGGTCAACAAGTGCACACTGGGCATGGTAACCACCTCCCACAGTGTGCTCATAGTGACCGAGGGAGACAAGAGCAGGGCAACAAGTGCACACTGGGCATGGCTACCACTTCCCACAGTGTGCTCACAATGACCAAGGGAGACAAGAGCAGGGCAACAAGTGCACACTGGGCGTGGCAACCACCTCCCACAGTGTGCTCATGGTGACCTATGGAGACAAGAGCAGGGCAACAAGTGCACACTGGGCATGGTAACCACCTCCCACAGTGTGCTCATAGTGACCCAGGGAGACAAGAGCAGGGCAACAAGTGCACACTGGGCATGGCAACCATTTCCCACAGTGTGCTAACGGTGACCAAGGGAGACAAGAGCAGGGCAACAAGTGCACACTGTGCATGGAGACCACCTCCCACAGTGTGCTCATAGTGACCTAGGGAGACAAGAGCAGGGCAACAAGTGCACACTGGGCATGGCAACCACTTCCCACAGTGTGCTCATAGTGACCCAGGGAGACAAGAGCAGGGCAACAAGTGCACACTGGGCATGGCAACCACCTCCCACAGTGTGCTCATAGTGACCGAGGGAGACAAGAGCAGGGCAACAAGTGCACACTGGGCATGGCGACCACTTCCAACAGTGTGTTCATAGTGACCTAGGGAGACAAGAGCAGGGCAACAAGTGCACACTGGGCATGGCAACCACTTCCCACAGTGTGCTCATAGTGACCGAGGGAGACAAGAGCAGGGCAACAAGTGCACACTGGGCATGGCAACCACCTCCCACAGTGTGCTCATGGTGACCCAGGGAGACAAGAGCAGGGCAACAAGTGCACACTGGGCATGGCAACCACTTCCCACAGTGTGCTCATAGTGACCGAGGGAGACAAGAGCAGGGCAACAAGTGCACACTGGGCATGGCAACCACCTCCCACAGTGTGCTCATGGTGACCTAAGGAGACAAGAGCAGGGCAACAAGTGCACACTGGGCATGGAGACCACTTCCCACAGTGTGTTCATAGTGACCTAGGGAGACAAGAGCAGGGCAACAAGTGCACACTGGGCATGGCGACCACTTCCCACAGTGTGTTCATAGTGACCTAGGGAGACAAGAGCAGGGCAACAAGTGCACACTGGGCATGGCGACCACTTCCCACAGTGTGTTCATAGTGACCTAGGGAGACAAGAGCAGGGCAACAAGTGCACACTGGGCATGGCTACAACTTCCCACAGTGTGCTCACAGTGACCAAGGGAGACAAGAGCAGGGCAACAAGTGCACACTTGGCGTGGCAACCACCTCCCACAGTGTGCTCATAGTGACCCAGGGAGACAAGAGCAGGGCAACAAGTGCACACTGGGCATGGCTACCATTTCCAACAGTGTGCTCACGGTGACCAATGGAGACAAGAGCAGGGCAACAAGTGCACACTTGGCGTGGCGACCACCACCCACAGTGTGCTCATAGTGACCCAGGGAGACAAGAGCAGGGCAACAAGTGCACACTGGGCGTGGCAACCACCTCCCACAGTGTGCTCATAGTGACCCAGGAAGACAAGAGCAGGGCAACAAGTGCACACTGGGCGTGGCAACCACCTCCCACAGTGTGCTCATAGTGACCGAGGGAGACAAGAGCAGGGCAACAAGTGCACACTGGGCATGGCTACCACTCCCCACAGTGTGCTCACAGTGACCAAGGGAGACAAGAGCAGGGCAACAAGTGCACACTGGGCGTGGCAACCACCTCCCACAGTGTGCTCATTGTGACCTATGGAGACAAGAGCAGGGCAACAAGTGCACACTGGGCATGGCAACCACCTCCCACAGTGTGCTCATAGTGACCCAGGGAGACAAGAGCAGGGCAACAAGTGCACACTGGGCATGGCAACCATTTCCCACAGTGTGCTAACGGTGACCAAGGGAGACAAGAGCAGGGCAACAAGTGCACACTGGGCATGGAGACCACCTCCCACAGTGTGCTCATAGTGACCTAGGGAGACAAGAGCAGGGCAACAAGTGCACACTGGGCATGGCAACCACTTCCCACAGTGTGCTCATAGTGACCCAGGGAGACAAGAGCAGGGCAACAAGTGCACACTGGGCATGGCAACCACCTCCAACAGTGTGCTCATAGTGACCCAGGAGACAAGAGCAGGGCAACAAGTGCACACTGGGCATGGCAACCACTTCCAACAGTGTGCTCACAGTGACCCAGGGAGACAAGAGCAGGGCAACAAGTGCACACTGGGCATGGCAACCACCTCCCACAGTGTGCTCATAGTGACCTAGGGAGACAAGAGCAGGGCAACAAGTGCTTTAAAACACGTAAGTCACACAACTCGCTCATTATATGTCATAAGAATTATTCATCTCATTCATTTTGAATCAGACACATAAGCAAGTGAGAAAGTAAGAGCATTATTGACCAGCAATGCATTTTTGAAGGATGTGACTCGTCTATCTCCACTCTATAAGACATCCTCATTGGAGGCATACCATATAATGTGGTCATTCACTATGCACCCAAGTCTGTGGCCCTGTCATACCAAGGCATAAAAAGCAGGTATCTATATACATGACTATTCTGGATATTCTATTTGTGTTAGCTGCATACATACACTATATATAGATTACAGTTGGCAGTAGTAAGTAGTGTCCAATATTTATTAAATTAAAATCACTACCTCAAGATGTGCACTTTGTAATTACCTATTGCACTGACTAGTCTGTTGTCTGAGCAACCAGACAAGGCAAGTGGCTTGTCTAGAAGCCCTACAACAATCACAAGCAAACAATTAAAGAAATAATGAAATGTGATATCAGTGACTGAATGAAATGCAATTGGACTTGCCCAAAAATGATATTGATGTTGCAAAATACGGCCATATTTTTGGGCTGCTTTGGGGAGCTCCACTGTGTACATCACTACGTCAATGAAAGAGGGGAAAAAAAAAGAAAAATCTCTCACTAGCCAAATGAGTTGGAACAGTCATCAGATATTGCTACCTCTCACCCTCAGGTTGCCTTCTCTGCTTGTCTCCTACTATTCCCACTATAGGCCACCAGCCACAAGCACTTGAAGGCACAATCAGAACAAACCTCACTCCTAACCTCATTGGACGTCCTCCACCAAGGGAATAGCGCTAGGAATTTGATGGCACCTCCAACAAGGGTGGGTGGTCTAGGGATTACTCACTCCTCTCTCTCCTTCCTCCACTCTGATCAAGACTTCAGTGCTTCTATGAGGGTCACAGCCCCTTTGAAGATGGCCAATATCTCATAAGGACTCCTATGAGATCCTTAAATGGTAACTGAACTGGAAAAAAAAAAAAAAAAAATTTATTGTCTTATCTTGTCCTTGATGCATAACCGGTATAAAAAAATCTAGAACTTTTAATTGAATATTCATGAAGAAAACTTAACGTAAAAAATTTTACTTCCTGTGGGGCTGTAAATGTTCATTGATGTCACAGGGGGACAGCTGCAGCCAAAATTCAATGGTGGTGATACGCTTCTTCAACAAACTTCAACAATTCCTGGAGTCAGGAAGCACAATTCTGCCAGCAAGTCCGTGAGTGGCAGCAGTAGATTGATACCAGCAAGATAACTGCAGAAGAGCTGCGGAGTATCTAATCAGAGGGTTGTCTATCTTGCAAGAGAGAGAGAGAGAGAGAGAGAGAGAGAGAGAGAGAGAGAGAGAGAGAGAGAGAGAGAGAGAGAGAGAGAGAGAGAGAGAGAGAGAGAGAGAGAGAGAGAGAGCTTCCTCAAGTTGGTTGATGCAGTGCATTCATGGATGCAGTAGCACTGAGCTGTGGATGGGCTAGTCCTTTCATTGTGTATAGCTAGAGTGTGTAGCCATAGTGTGTAGCCATAGTGTGTAGCCATAGTGTGTAACCATAGTGTGTAGCCATAGTGTGTAGCCATAGTGTGTAGCCATAGTGTGTAGCCATAGTGTGTAGCCATAGTGTGCAGCCATGTTGTCTAACCATTGTTTAGGTAATAATTTTCTACCCACTTTAGTCAACAGGGTAGGGGATATGTCTCTAATCTCATTGTGGCCACGATGAGGGGAAGCCCCCACGAGTACAGGAGAGTGCGCGTTCAGTCAGTAAAGGTGACCCCACGCGATCAAACATCTCTTCACAGAAAAACTGCGGGGAAGAAATCTCAGTAAACATGTTTCTTTGAATCAACTGAAGAACTGCTGCATCATTAACATTGTGCAACTGGACAATGTGATTGGTCACATGGGGCTCCTAATAAACAAGGGTGTCTAAATAGAGCACACCCTCTCTTCGGTGTGGATTCTCATTTGAATCAAACAACTGGACCAATGGAATTTTAACATTGATACACCTCCAGGCCCTTCATAGCCAGCTGCACTCAGGAAGATACGACAATCACCATTTATAACAGCATCAATTCCATATCATGATTTCCTGACACTGAACCATTGACTACACAAGACTCTGATATAGTCATGCAGTTATAATTAGACTCCTCTTGATCTAAACACCTTGTGCTATATTGGTGGATAGGGCCTCCGACTTTCCTGTGAGTCTAACTCCATATGTGATTCATTTTATTGTTTATAAAAACTGAAAAAATATATACAATTTTCAACATAAATTGCACGCATTGATTTCTTTTTTAAAGTAACTTCAAAACAAAACACCGGAAGTGTTTAAACAACAATAAAGCAATTTCAAGTAAATAAACAAACTAAAGTATGGAATGTCTCCTGCATTCACAATTATGCTTTAGCAAGGCATGCAACATAGGCTTTTTATGAATTGGTAAAGGGTATCCAACATAGGGTTACTTTTGGCCTGCTAATTATAGTTTCAATAATGTACTGGATGAGAAACAGGAAATTTATGTGCTGTGGTTATAAAGTATTTAATATTAATAGTTTATTACTGCTGTGGTGGGTGTGGTTTGATTGTGGTAAACTCGTGTTGGTAAAGGTGAGCCACACCTGTGCACCTCTTGTTTCCTGTCCAAGGTGAGGATCATCAGCGTATGTGCTGAATGGCGACTATTCTGGTCATACTCAGAATGGTTGAAGTCAATTCAGGTTAGGTGAGTTAACGTGAAAAGTTAAAGCATGTAAACTCTCAAGAAGAACATCATCCTACTATAATTGATGAATTGCATTTATCTATTCTTCCCTCCCCTCCCCTTTTTTTTTTACAATGTAGAATAATATCCTTTTATACGTGAAAGTACAAGAACAACAAAAGCAGCAGCAGTACTGGTTCAGCAGGAAAAACAGCAGTAAAAAAAAAAAAAAAAAAAAAAAAAAAAAAAAAAAAAAAAAAAAAAAAAAAAAATTATTATAATAATAATTTATAATCCTTACCCAATCCATCATAGTTGTGAATGGTGTGAGATGGGGAGGGAGTGTGGAGGGTGGAGTTGCTTCCTTCGCTGCATGTCCAGCACCCACACAGTCAGACCACACACACCAGACGTGCCTGCACCAACACAGCACACACACAACCATGTAGAAATCAATTAAGCAATAAATTAAGGTGGAGTATGGATTATACATTGTCATCAAAGGGCTGGCAGATTTGTGAATAGGAATGAACATGATGAACACCGACACACACACTGACTGAATATAACACTTTATGGTGGAGTAGCAATAACGAGATGAAATCACAGAATTAAGGTCTGTCCGCACTATAATAATAATGTGCATCTGGTCCAGATTAGATCATCCCAATCCTGTCCGCACTACATTTCTCTTTTCTTGGGTAAGATTCAATCCTGATTCGACTAAACCTCCACAGTTGGTAGTTTGAATCCCGATTTTCAGCTAGAATTTTCTTCAAGTATAATAATGCAAAGTTTATTGCGGACTCGAAGATGTCGGCTGGATGGAGCAATGAGGAGACAGTAGCTTAATTAGGAGTGTGGGGAGCTGCAGGCATCCAAAGTCAGCTAGATGGCATAGGCCATAACATGAATATGTATGAGAAGGTTGCATCTGCACTGGCTGACCAAGGGGTGAACCGTACTTGGCAGCAGTGCAGAACAAGGATAAAGAACTTTACACAAAGATATAGGAAGGTAAAGTAGCAATATACATTTTTACAAAGCTGTCATGCCTGTATGTTCCAATTGCAGATAATGCTTAAAGTTATTTTATTTATTTCGACTAAGGATGCAGACAAAGTGTCTGGAGGGAGCAGGATTATCTGTGCACATTATGACACCATTGATGCCATCTTGGGGACTCGGGCTGCCTCCTGTCCACCTACTATCCTTGATAGTGGGGGGGGGGGGGGGGGGGGGTTGGTTCTCACTCAGAGCAGCCAATGAGCGAAACTCCACCAGATGCAGAGGAAGATCAGTTGTCACTGCTGGTAGAGGAAAAACATTATTTGCATTTCATCAATCCTTTAGATGCTAATCAAGGACTTTCAACTGAAGATGGTTTTTGTGATGCTCAAGAGAAGCTGGAACATCTCTCAGGTTCCATCTGCACCAGTTGGAAAGGAAGGTACATTTTTAGCCAAACATGACAGATATTAATTAAATACTTTAAAAAATCATATATTTTGTTGGTAGCAGATGGTTCTCTCTGTACCGACAGTTCTCTCTCCACACTCAGTACTTCCCGTAGGGATGCTGGCACTGCAACAAAAAGAGGTGTGCATTGCTGCTAACTTAGGTCAGTGTTGTTCTTGGTGTATAGGACAGAAGCGTAAGCACTCTGATGAAGGTGGTCTGGTGGAGCTGGCTCGAATCTTTCAGCAGGCAGAGGAACGTGATGCTGACAGGGACGAGCGGAACAAGAAGTTCCAGATAGAAATGGAGATGAAGACCAGAGAGAAAGAGTTGGAGATGGAGGAAAGATTCAGGGAGAGAGAAGCAAGGATGGAGGAGAGAATGATGACAATGTTTGGTGTGGCTATGGAAATGGTAGGCAGGGGCGGCCCATCACGGCCCATTGAACAGCATCCACCATACCCATCTTCCCAGCAACCCCTATGCTCAACCCCACGACATCCAATGGACTATTTCCCCTCCCCTTCGTCATATCCTAATCAAGACTCTCCTCCGTAATTATTATTAATATTGAATTGTTTAGATCATATATATTGAGTTTCATGTATGGGAATACTGGGGCAAGGTAAATAACAATGCACTGTCACATTTGACAATGAAGTAGCAATACACACTACTAAAGGTAATCCCTGATATCACCACGAACGAATGACGCTGTGGTGCTGCTGGATGTTGATACTGAGGAAATTCTAGTTTGAGTAACTTCAATGTCATTTTCCCATAAATGGTTTTCATATATTTCATTGAGTGTTGCTAATTTTTGCAAGTGTGGACAAGATCTGCCTGGATTGAATCTTGATTCCAATGAGCTAGATCCAATCTGGCTTCGAAAAAAGGCAAGTGTGGACATGCCTTCAGTAACAGTTGTAAATTCATATACTTTGTCTGGATATGAACCACATAACAGCTGCTCTTGGACATATAACAGACACAAGGTTATAGAAGACTTCAAAGAAATTCCACAAGACAATAACTACTGTTTGATGATGATTCTGGTTTATGGGCCAGTGCAATCACTATGATCAGGGGGCTTCACATGAAACCGGCTCAGAGGCATCTGATGTGCTGCTTCCAACTTTCACAAGCTCATCACAAAGAGGATCGTCTATCCTAGCATCTCCTAGTATCTGTGATAAGGTGGGGGAAATTTTTCAACTAAAATCTGTTTGCGCTGAGTTGAGCCCCAGGGAAACATTAATAACTTGGCCAATACTCAACAGATTTCCAGATTTTAAGGACCAATAGACTTATGACCGGCAAAGTTAGCTGTATGTCCCATAAGCAAATACACAACATTCCACCGAGGGTTAATTGACCATAGGGAATGCAAGCGCAAAAATATCCCAGGGAGGCTAGCGTCCACCGCAAGAACTCTAAGTTCTTCTAGTGGAATATATAAAAAGAAGCACAGAATTGATTCTTCCTTGTTTCAGCTGGACTCTAACTCCAGGTAAGCTTATACCTTGTAATAACTTCTCCCTCCTAGCCCTCACTCAAGGCTGAAGTGGGTGAAAGTAAAGGTCTGTTGTTCATGTCAATCATTTCAAGTGCAGGGATGAAGTGTCCAACTTCAAGAAGTTGGTTAAGAAGAGCAAAGAAGGCTATATCCATGCTTTTTGCAATTTGTTCCAGCGACATACCATGCCTGTTAAAGATAGCCAAGTTTGTCACATACAAATCTCTTATCATTAACTAATTTATATTACTTCTGTATTTATTTCTATATACTCATTACTTCTTTTGTTTTTTCTTTATCATTTCAATGAATGAATAAACTTGTGTAAGACAAATGAAGAATATAATAAAAAAGTATTCAGAGGTAAAAAAACAAACTTTTCTCTTCTTTTTAAAATTTTTGTTGAATACATGGGAAATAAAATCAATAGAAAAAATCAATTGTGAGATACATAAATTAGTGGACAAATGATGATGAGGTATAAGTAGCTAAATGTAAGATAAATGAAACTGTGTACAGTCCGTCATATAGCTTCTCTGTCAAATGAATCAGGGTTAATTGTAATTCTTGATTTAATGTATCGCTTAGTTGGAGTAAGCATTTCTTTGTCTTCATGCATTGTCCGATAGATTAGTTTAATTGTAGCCTTGGAAACCTGTTGCTGTTGCTGTTCTGTCCAGTGGTCTATTCTTCATGAGTGACTTCCCAGTTCGCTTTTCTTCTTTAAAATAGCTCCTAACAGAGGTAAGGATGTGTTTGGACTGGGAAGTCAAACGTAGGCCTCTTCCTGGCTTCTTCTTTACACTCCTCAATGGACCTCCAGAGGAAGAGGGTCCTTGCCCACTCATTACTGTATTGCATATATTATTTAGTGCGCATTTTAACACCATTAAATATACTGTTTTGTCTTATCACAAAAATAAAGCAACAACAACAAGCCACAGCAATTAACAACAACCAGCCACAGCAAACAACAACCAGCCACAGCAAATAACAACAACCAGCCACAGCAAATAACAACAACCAGCCACAGGAAACAACAACCAGCCACAAAAACCAGCCACAGGAAACAACAATAACCAGCCACAGCAAACAACAACCAGCCACAGCAAACAACAACCAGCCACAGCAAACAACAACCAGCCACAGCAAACAACAACAACAAAAAGTCAAGCATTGGCATTAGCTCACAGAGTTTTGCATGAGTAAAGACTACAATAACACAGATTACTCGTCAGTTGAGAAGTTAAGAAGTTCTGAGAGTAGCCTTAAGAGCCTTAAAAGCCTGGGATGCCTTACAATTGCAAGTTTGAAAACCTAGGAAAACTACAGCCTCCACGGGGCACAACTGCAATGGGTTATTGTGGGTGTGTGTTTTTGGCGCAAGCATACCTTAAACCTCTTTTGGCGAAGTTAATAGGCTGAAGAATGCACTACGTCACTTCTGTAATTAACCGCTGACTTCCGGGGCCCAAGTCAGCGCAAACAGACATTAGTATTTGTGACAAGGTGGGAAACATTTTCAACCAGAACACATTGTTTATTGACCACACCCTTAATTACATCATTACTTAACCACATCTACTTCCCCACATTTTAATTAGCATTTAATCGAGCATAATGGGGGCACTTACTTGTCCACTGTCACAGAGGCATGTCACTATGGTGTGTCCAGGCCCCAGGGCCTTAGCAACCTGCGCTATCATACATGGGAATAATAGTAGAGCACACACAACTATATCCACAATGCTGACATTACACATTTGCTAGTTATTAGATTAGTGGCTTGAGTATATGGCTGCAGATTTTGATGACATAATTAGTTTCATGTAGATTAGCACTATAAGTAGGAAGATGTGCGTGTCTGTAATTAGGTGAGTGGACATGGAATGTCTTGCTATGTGTCATACAGTCACCTCCTCCATTGGCGGGAAGATGACCTATTTATAGGAGGCCCATCTCTACTCCCTGAAGTAGGCAGAGTAGACCAAGTCATAAAGTTTGTGGTGAAGTTCTGCTAGTCAAGAAGCTCTCAATTAGAATTGACCTAGACTCAAGGAAGCTGACAGTGTGTGTGTGTGTGTGTGTGTGTGTGTGTGTGTGTGTGTGTGTGTGTGTGTGTGTGTGTGTGTGTGTGTGTGTGTTAGTGTGTGTGTGTGTATGTCAGTGTGTGTGTGTGTGTATGCTATTCATATTCACACTGTTATGCACATAGCATTGAATGAATATGTACAGAAGTGCTGTAACTATACAATAACCAGATGCATGAGTGCACAGAAATTGACAGCCATAGCTCACCATCTTCACAGCTTCTGTGTCCTTGATGAGGTAGGCAAAGTCCACAGGAGCTCCCTCCACATTCTTGGTGACTCCGCCCTGACCAATGCCTGCAGGCAACAAGGAGTGGAGGGGAATTAGGAGGTGCCCACTTCCTCACCAACTTCATCAATCATGACTGCAGGAGCTTCACAGTTAGGAGAGAAAAAAACGCATTTTTTACCTTTTTTTTTGGGGGGGGGGGGGGGGTGGGGCGGGGCTTCCCCCTCCCCAACTGCTGGTATGAAATGGGGTAAAGAAGTAAAGACAAAATTTCCAAACTAACTTCACGATCAACCAATTTATAAATTTAGCAATCCAGGATAAATCAGTCAAAAGTGGTAAAGGGTCAACATTTATAAACCACTGCAATAAAAATGGCAGTTAGACTGCACCAGCTATTTACCAGTGACACATGCAGTCACTCACCACAACATCCTCTCACTCAATGATCCATTAATGGCCGTCCCCATCAATGAGACATGAAGAAGTGACACAAACAGGTTGGGAGCCAACAAGGGTGTGTTCAGATTACTCACATGTCAGGTAAGGGACAGTAGCTGGATATATCTCCTCCCCACCCACTATGTAGAGAATGAGACCATCCCATGGGTTGCCTAACTTGATATTGTTGTTAGCATTATCATGAGCCCAACAAAGAGACTTTAGGAACCAAAGTATAGAAGAATAACGTGTTCTCACCTTCAGTAATGGAGGATCCTTTGGTTCTCTCCATCTTGCCATCAGTGAAGTAGTGGTATAACACACTGCCCTAGGTCAGCACACACAGCCATGACAGTGACCAGTAATGGATGGGGCAACATCTGGTGAGTTGCAATGCCAATACGAACCTTTAAGGAGGGACTATATTTCAAACTTTAAAAATTTTTTTTTCAAAGACCCTAATTCCCCCCCACAATCCCCAAGCACATGTTTTAGCATCAATATATGCAAGATGTACACACACGCACACATTCACACACACAAACAAACATAGGCATGCAGACACTCAAGAATCCACCCACCCACATACACAGACAGACATATGCACGCACACACATACGAATGCATGCACACACACGAATGCATGCACACACACATACACGAACTGTACCTCTGGGTCAGCAAGCACAACCTTCACCTGTGGGTTCAAGTATAAACCAACACCTACAGAGACACACATGCACGCACACAGTGAATTCTGTGGTTATTATATGTCCTTATTTAGCCACAAGTAGATAACCTTTGAACAGCTGCTTTCCTATGAGAGAGATACAGCTGTATTGTGAGTGTCTGTTCTTGTGAAGTCAATCAAGTTTTCTCTATAACTGTCAAAAGTTGTCCCATGAGCAGTGGGGGAGGCAAGTCTGTATGGGGAACCCCCCCCCCCCCCCCCCCCCCCCCACACACACACTCCCACCATCTGATTGTTGCCTATAGTCCAACTCTATTGAGTATGGCCTGACAATGTCATAATAAAACAATGTTGAACCAGAGGTCACATGACCACCATTCCCATGGCATTAGGCTCCCTACCTACTCCTGCTCCTGTCAAAACATTTTTTTCTTCTTTTTTTGTAAGTCAAATGAAAAAAGTTAAAGAAAAACCAAAAAAGGTGCTTTTGATAAATTTTAAGCAAGGATCTGCTATGTCACTGCCCCATATTTAAGATGGCAGACAGAAAAGCCGCACAAAAAAGTAATAATTTTGTGACTTACACAACAAGAAGGCAATGTTGAATTGGTCCAATGTGGAATAAAAGAGTACTTTTTGGGAATTAAGTTAAATGGTCAGCCAGTGGTCCAGATTAGCTAGGGCCACCTTCGGTGGAATGTAGTCACACTATATAGGAGTGATGGCATTTGCATGTGATTAATTAACTAGCTTCTTCAGTGTTAGTTCAGAGACCGTGCTACAGACCAAAGAGCAGACAAATAAGACACTGTAAGCCATAAAATAGCAGCTGCTACTGCTACAGGGCAGCTATGGAACAAAGAAGACTATGGTAAGGTAGTGACAAACATTAGCTCCAAATCTACATTTTAGGTTTTTTTTTTAGTCTGTGATGACCACAGAAGGAGGTGTGGTCAAACGTGTGTGCGCATCACTAGAGCCACCCACCCCCACACCCCTACTGAGTTTCAGATCATTAGGTCCACACTTAATCTCTATGTGGTGTGCACCAATTAGAGCCCATGATAGCTAACCCAGTACAGTTCCCCTGTACCATGAGGAGGGCGGTTAGAGCCTCATAAGTTCCCCTGCACTTATACACACTTATAATGTTCCATGTTACCATGTTACCACGACTACACACTCACCTGCCAAAGTGCAGCCACAACCAGTGCTAAAGGTCACCACATCAACTTGGCCTCCTGCAAAATACATTTTACAAACAATAGGAGTTGAAGAATGGCAGGTTATGTACGTGATCACTTGAGGTTTGGAATTAGTGGGCTCCACTGTATGCAGAGGTGGTCCCTACTTAAACACATGTGGTGAGTGTGAGCATGCCTGTTTGCCGCCATATCCCAGGGCCAGTGCTCTCGTAGTGGGCCTTCCTGTTTGCCCAGTTATCAAACAAGTTGGTCCACACGGCATTGTCCAGTGTCTCTGCATACTCCCTAGCCTACAGGATCACAAGAGAAAGTAAACAAAAAGAGGAATATTTATATTAAAAATGTTGTAATGTTCACTAATAAGAGATTTCATGTTCATGAGGTAATAACATGTTATGCATCAAAAATTGTCATCTTTTATATATAAGGAAGCTGTCTGTCTGTGTGTCTGTCTGTGTGTCTGTCTGTGTGTCTGTCTGTCTGTCTGTGTGTCTGTCTGTCTGTGTGTCTGTCTGTGTGTTTGTCTGCCTGACTGTATGTTAGTAACATCATTCTGGCCAAACATGTGGCTAGATTCCTCTGAAACTTGGCATGGTCCTAGGTTTGACCCAACTTAAAACATGGGCTAAAAAATCAAGAAAATGGTTACCACAGTGATAAAAAAGAGAAGAAAAAAAAGGTATTATCACCAGAAAAACTCTTGGAGCTACAGATCTAAAACTAGGTATGCATATATAACTTAACTCTGGGAGGGCCACACCTCCTCCTTTCCCTGTGTAAGGCTAAACAATGCCAGAAATGGTATTTCAGCAGAAACACTTGAACCTAGGGAGTTAGGCCTATGAACCCATATATATTTGGAATCAATATAATCTGGGAAATGTTTTGTACATGTATATGACCACACCCATTTTTATTTTTTGTTAGGCCCAAAAAAAAAAAGGCAAAAATGGTACTTTGGCCAGACAAACCCTTGGAGCAACAGACTTAAAACGTGGTATGCATACAAAACTCGACTTTGGGAGTAACATGGGTGGGATCCCTCCTGGCTACACCTCTTCCCATTGGTGGATAGAAAGAAAAAGTGTAAAAAAAAAAAAAAGAAGAATTTCTGAATAACGCTTGGACGTAAGGAGTTAGATCCATGAACACTTTAATTTCTTTCTCTCGTATGTATGTTTGTATGCATGTGTGTCTAGGCATCGTGGCCAAACACTTGGACCAAAAAGGCCTAAATTTGGCATGTACTCGCCAAGAACCCGGGTGAGTGTTATTAAACACATGTGACATGGTAATGCGTGTGGTTTTGCCATATCCACACACACAGGAAGTTTTTTTGGCAGATAAAAGTTTATAAGAGACAAATCAAGCAAAAAATTTGGTGTGAAAGTTGGTTAGCTATTAAAAGTTAATCAAACGACCAACCAGACTGAAATTTGGAGTGAGGCTTCCGAAAAACTGGGTGTGCATTACTAATCACACGAGTGTGTGTCAATGAGTGTGGTTTAGTCATTGGGTGTGGTTTATGCTGGCCAAAAACTCATTTATGGACTAATCAGGCTGAAATGGGTCATATGGAGTCCAAGTAACCGGGTGAACATTATTAACCACATATGGGTGTGGCAATATGTATGGTTTAGTATTAGTCACACCCACAGAAAGTTGTTTTGGCTGCCATAAGCTAATTAAATAACTAACCAGGCAGAAATTTGAGTGGCTTAAATGTTTCATGTTGACATTGGCTGGGCAAAGCCGGGTATATGCTGCTAGTATTATTATAATTATCATCTTATCTGTCCTTTAATTAGCTTTTGGCTGCCAAAAGAACTTCCTGTGGGTGTGGTTATCACCAAACTACACCCACCCAGACACACACGTGATCAATAATGCTCATCCGGTTGCTTGGAGACCACATGCCATATTTCAGCCTGGATGGTCCTTCATTTAGCTTATGCAAGCCAAAATGACTTCGTATGGGTGTGGCTATGATAAAACCACACCCATGTATTTAATGAAAATCACCCAGTTATATAACAACATAATGTCAACCAAATCTATAACACGTGTGTGTCTGTGAGTAGGACAATGTCATTTGACCTACATGTCTGTCCTGTCTTTTTATGCTCCCACTAATCCTCCCAATTCCACTTCTGAATCTGCTGGTCATAATGGGTGACTTCAATGCTCGAGTGGGTTCTGACTGCTCCTCTTGGAACTCAGTCATGGGTCCTCACAGCATTGGAGAATGGAGAACGACTGTTGGACTTTTGCACTAGTAATCATAAGCTGGAATACAACGCATGGTTTCAACATAAGCTACTCCATCAAGCTACTTGGTTCCGAAATTATGATTGTTCCCGACCTGGTCACATGATTGATTATGTACTCGTCAACAAATGCTTTCGCACTGGTGTCCTGGACACTTGTGCGTACTGATCGACTCTTCATGAGTCTGACCACAAACTTGTCTCTACTTTGCGTTTCAAGATCAAGGTCAAGCATAAACAGACAAGGTCCCAGCATTATCAAACCACCAACCTCCCCTCCTCTTACAAAGCTAGCTATCAATCTGTCTCAGCTGAAATCTTTGACAAGTCTGATCAGACCTACACCTTAAACTCTGCATGGGACACTTCAAATTCTCCATCCAGAAAGCCTGTGAATCCCTACCTCCTGCACCCAAAATCAGTGATCCTGATTGGATCACTGATGAAGTCCGCAACCTCTCCAGGAAGAAACAAGAAGCTTGGGTTTGTGTGAAGAATGCACCATCAAATGACATCTCTCGTCTCAAGACTGAGTACAACCACCTCAAGAAACTCACACAAGTTGCAGCTGAGAAAGCTCGTAATTCTTGGTGGAGTGATCGCGCAACTGAAGCAGAATGTCGGGCTTTCATTGCTGAGCAGCAAGGCAGAGGAAGCTCTTTGATAGGAGACTTGCGTCTCTTAAAGAAGAAGTTCTCCAAGCCTGCCTCTTCTGCACTGGTTGCCAAGGATGGTATCACCCCGCAGAGTGATGGGGATAAACTGAACCGCTGGGCAGAGCATTTTGAGGATGTGATGAACTGTCAGGTTGATATCTATGTCATTCCCTGTGAAGATCTCCCCATAGTCTCTCCGTTGTTTGTTTCATCACATACTTTGATGAGTGATGAAGATATATCTGCTCCCCTCTCACAAGAGGAGATTGTAACTGCCATCTCTGAGTTGAGGTCGGGAAAGGCCCCTGGCCTGGTTGGAATATCCTTGGAGATGCTCAGTCTTGGTGGAGGTGAGACGATTCGATGGTTGAAATCAATCTCCGACAACATCTGGGAAACTGAGTCAGGGACAGGCAAAGTCAACTTCTTGTGTCATTGCAAAAGAAGGGAAGCCGAACCATCAGCGACAACTACTGTGGTATTACTCTACTCAGCATACCAGGCAAGGTGTTTGCTACAGTCATCCTGAACTGGCTCAAGCCCAGAGCAGAACAGCTCCTTCGCGAAAGCCAGTGTGGTTTTCGTCGAGGCAGGGGTTGTGCTGACCAACTCTTCTCCCTGCGAGTACTGATGGACAAAGAACGTGAGTTCCACCAACCTCTCTATGCCTGCTTCATTGATCTGAAGAAGGCATATGATTCAGTACACCACGACTCTCTCTGGCACATCCTAAAGCATATTTACCATCTGCCAGAGAAGTTGCTTACCATCATCTGTGCACTACATGAGGACTGCACTGCAGCAGTCAGAACCAACGGGAAGACATCCGACATGTTTTCTATTACCAGTGGTGCTCACCAAGGCTGTGTGTTGGCACCCACACTTTTCAACTTTTATTTTGACACTGCCATTCACATGGCCATGGTTGTCCACAGGGCAGTTTCGTAGTGATGGACGTACAATTCAGACAGTTAAATTCCTTCCATACAGGTGGTCCATAAGATTATTTTATATTTTAGTTATAGTAAGGCCTATTGAAGGTGTTTACCCATATAGAAGACTTGGGATATTAGTTAGCTATCGGGCAGGAGAAACCATTATTGGGGTGTGACGGACGTACGCAGAGAACTTCCATTTTTGATATCTATGTTTGTTCAGCTTAAAAATCCTGTGAATTGTGTGAAGGTATAAATCTCTTTGTTGGTATCAAACTAACCCTAACACACCTGGGTAGATGGTAGGTATGTCACAAGCTTAAAAGAAGGAAAGAAAAAAAATTCATTCTGAAAATAAATTTTATATACATTGTGACGGACGTACACAACTTGTGTGATGGACGTACGAGTCCAAATGTAGTGAAGGCAATCCCCACATTTCCCAGTTAAATGGTAAAATATATAGGAATAGTAAGACATTTTCATTAATAATGAACAGTCCATTGCTGCACACTTTAGTTGGTCAGAGGGGAGTAGGGGAATAGTTACATTTCACACTGGGTGTCTCAGTCAGGTAGAAGAAGCACCATACCACCATGCACAAGAAGGTAAAGCAGTAGAGAATATTATCCATCCTCTAGCAGTGTCGTCTTCGTTTTCTCAGGCACCTTTCAAGGATGCCCGAAGACGGGCTACCTAGGCAGCTTCTCATGTGTGCCCCTGCTGGTGGGAAGCGTTCTGCTGGTGGGAAGCGTTCTGCTGGAGGACAGAATCGACAGTGGAATGACGTTGTGGCCAGTGACCTTAAAAAGTGCAACTTGTCTGGAATCTGGAGAGAACATGCCCAAAAGTATGACTCTTGGCGCACCACCATCCAATGCAGTGTAGAGCGTCTCAATATAGAAGCAGAAAACAATGAGAGGAGTAGTAAAGATAAGAAGAAGCATCGTCGCAAGTATCGATTCATCAACTCTGAGATTGCTCTGCACTGCAACCACCCTGGCTGCCCCTTCCAGGCCCTGACCAAGGCAGATCTCACCAACCATCAGTGCCAACGTCATTCCACAATTGCAAGGATTCAGTGCCAGTACTGCCACCACACGTACAACCAGCAGGAGCTTCACAAGCACCAATATTTCTGCTCAGCCAGACCCCGACCACCAATGTAGACTCAACCTGACTGGCCTGTCATCGCAACACAGCAGCAAATGGGTGGATGGTGTGTGTGTGTGTGTGTGTGTGTGTGTGTGTGTGTGTGTGTGTGTGTGTGTGTGTGTGTGTGTGTGTGTTTTTATTTGTTTTCCACATGTAAGATGCCTAGACTGTAATGCTCTCCACTGATAATGTATTCCTCAGAATTATTTACCACTTGAGCGGATGTTAAAAATCATCAACTCATCCGTAATGACCACATAAAAACCAACAACAACATAACAATTGTGATCATGTGCAGGAAAAAAGTTAAAATGGGCCATTTCTTAAACACATGCTATAGTTGACCGAACACTTGTAACTATCTCTGGCCTTGCTAAACAACCTTCCTACCTTAACAAACCACACCCACACCCTCCCCCCCCCCCCCCAACTCCCAATATTAACAATGTATCACAGTACTATGAACAGTTGGGCAGAGGAAAATGAAACTAGTTAGAACTGGTTGGTTGAGTGCATATCACAGGACCCACTATGAGGTGACTGTGGGAGTTTAGGGGGCGCACTACTGTAATGGCTTACCTGGTGATTGTAGTTTTTGGGGTCGGTGAATGGCACAGCCGGTACCTGTCGACCGCCATGGCATCAACCTTCTCCTGCATGAATGCGTACACAGGGAAAATATGTGGAAACCACATTTAAATAAAATTACAGTTGAGCATATTTTTGTGTGAGGTGGGGAGAAGGGAGGAGATTCTGAGATACACACTAATTAAACATTTGGCTGCACTTGGAGTGTTTGTTAATTATCTCATAGCTAAATTAGCTAGGACACACACTAATGTGCACATTCGAGCACAGATGAAAGGATTTAGATGAAAGATAAAGAATAGTTGTCTAATCTCAAGAAGAGCTCAAGTCACAATCAGCAACACTCCTTCCCCCCCCCTCCCTCCACCTGGAGTGTGGCCCTACAATCTGAAGGAACCATGACATAACCACCCCCCAATCAACCAACTCAAATCAAACCTTATCAAACACTTTAAACTATAGCAACATCTAGCATGTACCGGAAGGACCCAATCAAAAATGTTACACTATATCAACATCTAGCATGCACTATAGGGACTCAATCAAAAATAGATGCCCTGAGGGCCACAACTAGACACTCACACCACTGGGCACAATGCACAGCACAACTACACTGCCACTACAGGACCACAAGGAAGAACTCACAGGATCTGGACAAGGGGACAAGCTAATTGAGACTCCCACTGACCACACCTACCTTCTTTCTCGTCCTCACTGATGAGGTAAAGGATAGTCTTATCCTTGACACTGCCCCCAGGGTTCTGATGTTCAACCTTCACGGCTATGGTGCAGTCTGTCTGCTCACTCAGTTTGCCCAGCCTGATCAGAGGAGTGCTGCATCAGCAGTGACACCAAGACAGAGGAGGGAATCAATATAGACCCTTTACCAACACAGAGAGATGTAATAAATGATGATCCTTTACCAGCATATAACAGCTTTAGAGATGCGAATAAATGAAGATAATTTACCGGTTTACAATTGTTTGCAGAATATTATTCTTTGTTGTTGTTGAGTGATTTGCATGCATGTGATTATGTACAGTATCATGTGACCCTCATAGTTACATTAGCTAGGACACTGTGTGTTGGTCTCGCCTCACACACTATTAAGTCTCACACAACAGCACACACCAGAAGAGTGATGGCCACCTGGAGGACACTCACTGAACCAAACAGGTCAAACTAGTTTGGTGGCAATCTCATTAAAAACAGCTACAAATAAACAACTGCCAAGACAGCTTCATTACGCAAACGTACTCATTTTCCCTTTACATGAGGTCAGCTCTGACTGGGGTACTTATAAGTTGGATTCCATTAACCTGTTCAATATAGGCCACAAATAGCTATAGCTGTGGTTATACAAGCCACACCCACCTATGAGGGTGGTCATACAAGCCACACCTTCAGAATGTGGTTGCAACAAACCATTACCTTCCTTAAGGCAGACATTGTAGGTTGGTGCTCACTTGTGCCATTTTAGGTTTGTTGGAATTGGCTACTGATGAATTCTATGGGAAGGCATGAATTTTATTTAATGTTAAAATGAAATAAAATAGATTATGAAACAAAAAAATAAAACAATTAATATGTTCCCATTTATCTTTAGTACTATACCTAGATTATGAAATAAAATGTACACCCCTCATAAACCACCCAACACCCACACCCAATCATGTACAATTCACTTACCACTTGGGTACTAAGGTGAGCCAGGAACAGGTCGTGTCAATACTGTGCTCTTTAGGGGTACCATATTTTCAGTTTCTAAAGGGCTACACTATCTATAAGTGTCAATCTACTGCTACCATTATTTTTTTTTTCTGTAATTATAGCCCCAAGATGAATTCTATGGGAAGGCATGAATTTTATTTAATGTTAAAATGAAATAAAATAGATTATGAAACAAAAAAATAAAACAATTAATATGTTCCCATTTATCTTTAGTACTATACCTAGATTATGAAATAAAATGTACACCCCTCATAAACCACCCAACACCCACACCCAATCATGTACAATTCACTTACCACTTGGGTACTAAGGTGAGCCAGGAACAGGTCATGTCAATACTGTGCTCTTTAGGGGTACCATATTTTCAGTTTCTAAAGGGCTACACTATCTATAAGTGTCAATCTACTGCTACCATTATTTTTTTTTTCTGTAATTATAGCCCCAAGATGAATCTGAATAAATTTACCAGTAATTATAAGTGCAATCTCACAAATCCGATATATTTTCCTTGTAATTAGAGTCTCTAACTTCCAACGTCAAAGGTTGCAGTTGACGAAGACAACTAACTCCCCAGATGACAGGCATGCTCAGGAAGGATTCACCTCCGGGACATTCTCATTGCGGAGGTGGCGGTGACATCATTCATGGACAGACTAATAGGATAAGCTAACAAGCCAGAAGATAGTCTCTGACCCTTTCCCCATCATCCAGGTAAGGGTCTAATAGGGAGCTGTTGAAGGTGGTATGTGCGGGATGGCTGACCATTACGTAATTTGACCCTGCGCTGTACCCGGGGACAATTCAGCCATCTGCAACTGCGCAAATGCACCAGGCAATTCTCGCCATTTTTTAGTGATTTGCCTAGGAGCAATGGGTTTTAACTTCCCTATTGATTTTTCCTTCTCTGAGGATTCTACCTTTGCTCGTATAGCTCCTATAATACCGGTGAAATAATTTACATCTCTCTCTCTCTCTCTCTCTCTCTCTCTATATATATATACCACTGTCAGCCTGTTGTTTCAATAATTTTTATTTTTAGAAGAGTGGTAATGATACCTTCCAACCTACACCACAGGATAAAGAATATATAGCTGAATGTATAAATACCACTTTCAGCCTACTGTATTATTTATAACAAAGTGGCACAGGTTCCATTTTCCAGTACAAAAAAAAAATTCCTTTTCTTTTATACAAGGACTCAATAGGCATTGAAAAAGCATCCACCATTTATCCCTTGATAAACTTATTGTGCCATTGTGCAACAAGCAGGGAAGAGTTTAGCTTCAACAATAAAATGTGAAGAGAAAGTTTATCCATGATTTCCATGCCCCTTATGATCCTGTGACAGCACCACCTTTCAATTCAGTTGTTCAGCTAATGAAGCACTGTACCATTGCTCATGACATGGTTCTGGGTTTGTTGTGGATATTCAGAGAGTTTGGCTTGAAGTTATTCATCAGACACATTTTTGAAAAATGCTTCCCATTATAGTTCAACACAATGTTATTCTTATGTCACCAATATTACATCACAATTTTATATTAACTTTTATATACAGATGGACATAAACCGTCCACAAGCACAACACAGCAACAGAGTGTGAACATCCAGTTGCTTTCAAAGATTCACAATCTCCTACTAACTTAGTGGTTTGCACTACAAAATACGCAATTCTTTCCTCATTTTTGATATATTTTTTTAATGGATTTTCAGTATATTTGTAATTGTCTACGTTTGTTTGTATATTATATAAATACATGTTACGCACAATCCATATATATTTTGTTGCTGAAATATTAGAATTTCAATGAACATAATGACATTATTCAAAATTATTTTAACAATATAACATTAAAAAAAAAACAATAATTTTTTTAATATAGGAGAGATTTCTTAGACATTTACAAGTCTTAGCTTGTGAACACAATGAGTCATTAAACTTTGCTTGTCTCACAAAATACTGCTGTATTGTTGAAGTGACATCCAATCAAAGCAGATACAGTCCCTGGGGCAAGATAAGAATGGTAATCAGTCTTGCCCAAACCAGACCAAAACTGTGTTGGCCATATTTTCATTTAATACAAGTGTATTTTGTTATATGCTCTCTTTTGGTGGACCATTACAGTGCCACTTGGTACAGCACATTTCTAGTGTGTTGGTTTGGTGCCTACAGGCTGAGCTTGTGTGAGCTGCCTGTGTGAGAGGCCACCACACAGAACATGCCATGAGAGGAACATGCAGATGAGATGAGAGGTCCACTCCAATGGTCTTGAAAGTCTGGCCCTGAGTCTTGTCCAGTGATATGGTAAAGTATGGCTTGATAGGAAGTTGTAGGCCACCCACCAAACTGAAATGGCAGCTCAGAGTCTGATGGAGTGGGAGGGATCTTTGGCAAGAGGACTACTTCTCCCTTGTAGAGTCCACATGAGATAGTTGCTTCAATAAGGTTCTGGTGGAGTGTTGTTACTAAGCAGTGTGTGCAATTTGTTGTCATGTGTGGCTCCAAACACCTGAGGACAATGATGGGGGAGTCCACCTTGATATTGAGGATGTGGGTTGGGGGGGGGGGGGGGGGGGGGGCATGCTGGTCAGCTCTGGTGAGTTGAGGAACTCTACTGGACACTGCACAGCCTCACCATTGCAGTGTCCACTGACTTGTATTTTCTCTCATCTCCAGGGCAGTTATTCATCAACACTATTTCTTGAACTTGTGGACATCTGTATTCAGAGGGGAGATGATGGCAGGTTCAGCCAGTCACTTGGTCTGGTGATGTTGGTGGCCAGGTTGGGGTAGACATCTCCCTTGAATTTACCATCTTTTTTTTTTAAAATATTTACTGAAGACAACCTATGATTGGAATTTTTCTGTCTGGTGTGAAAGGCAGTTAATTAGGGACTATATGCAGTAAACACTCACTATACTATTTACTACCTACTGCTGGATCCTTTTATCCCCTTTTCTGTAGTTTCAAAAAGAAGAAATGGAAGATAAAGGAAAGAGTTTTGCTGACCTTACTTAGCGTGTGCTTACATAATTATGGTTTGGAGTATTCATTATGTTGTTAGGTGGCTGGTTTTCATGCATATAAAGGAACCTTTTTTTAAAAACTTCAATATAATATTAGTTAGTTTAGTTAGAGCATGCACAGATGGTGAGGCATGTAGAACATCATTTTAGCTCTCCAGTGAACTTCTTAATTCACAATACATTATTAAACCAATAAGGCCGAAAGAAACAATGATCAGATATTTTTTTTATCAAAATCCTTTGGGAACAGGATTGATGTCTTAATTAGCCCTAATTGCAATCAACTTATTTGGGAGGATGAAGTTGCTCAAACTACTTAATGCCTCATCAAATTTGGTCTTTATGTCATCTGAAAAGTTTCATAGTAGCTAGCCTATACTGTTCCCATGCTGTAAGATAACATTAAAGTTGTTTGAATAGAGTGCCCACAGTGAACACATGACATAGCTACTAAGCAGTTGCACACACACAATGGAAGGTACATACCAAAGGAAAGGATCATGGTTGGGCTAATAACAAAGTATTTTATTGTGTGTCATAAATTAGTAGGTGCATGCCAACATGGCAAAGGGACGGATTGCAATCTGAACTCTGTGGCTAGCCATATAGGAGGAGAGTGAAAATATGGCCCCCAACAGATGTAGAAAAATAAGTCCTGCCACTTACTCAGACCTGTTGTGTCCCTGTGGTCTACTTATAATAATTGCAACACATCATGAGGATATGTACATGATAGATGATTCCTTCTTGTGTTTGTGCTCCATTAATCTGACACCTGCAGCAGGTGGGCACTGATGATGTCCAATTTCTATTAAATTTAAAACTCTCAGCTGTTACAGCAAATTTTCCCTCCAACATAGTAGAGTAACAGTAGTTACCAAATTATGTCCACTATTGCCTACTGTCAAACAGTATGCAATAGTGATATTTTTTCTTTTTTAAAACAATTTTTGAGTAAGTTAACAGTAGAAGAAGTTAGGTTCAAGTTATTGCTAGAATCTAAAGTGAAAAAATAAAATAATATAAAAATGGATGAATGTACAAATGTAACAAAATAGTACAGACTGTGCATTACAATTTGTGCAAGCTTGGATAAAATTATGAATATACATTAAGCACAACTATTGCATATATCCTCATAGTACATGTTTACACTCCTATGGGGTTATGTCATTATAATAACAGTATTGGAGGTGACTGCATGAGTGTGTGTGTAGTGTTCCAGGTCTGTTGCAACATTGTTCATTCTCTCCAACCCTCAACCTGAACATAACAGACATATAAAACACACACAGAAAATGTCAGCAAAGAATTGAATTTTAGCTACCATTTTTATTGCCAGACATTCTAAAATATTAAGCACTCGAAATGGGTTAAGATTACGTGATGCAAGGGAAACATAATTTCATCAGTTCCTTCTGTCCAATATGTTAGGGACACTTCTCTTGCAATAGTGATTTAATATTAGACATTTTTGGTGTGACCATATATATATATGAATACACAATCAAACTAAAGTCAAGTTCCCCACCCCCCCCCCCCCCCCCCCCCAATGAGGACTTACCTAACTTGCCAATAGATCACAGCAACATTCTATCACACCAGCTCACCTCATGTCTCTCAGTGCTGCAATGAGCAGGCTTCTTGAAGATCCTCCCTGGCTTTACCAAGCTGAGCATTATCCAATAAGTTACACAGACCCTTCCATGTGCATGGGTAGGTAGTTATGTTCGGTGCATTAATCATCCATTCCTTCATGACCTCTCGTATACACTCCAGAGCATCATTACGATGATTCACTGCTATAGTCTCCGTCTTCAATCCGATCAGGTTAGCAACAACTTTCCAATGTGGAGCCATTTCTTCATAGAGCCTCAAACATGAAGTACTTCCTTTCTTGTTTGTCCACTTGATGAGATGCAGATGTCGTGAATTGATAAGCTCATCAGCTGAAAACCACAATAATAAAGTATAAGTAATAACTTAAATTTGTATCAGTAATTAGGTAGATGTGCAGCTTTTTTCAGTTACCAACAGTTAGACTGCCATGGGAAGAAAAGCTGAATATGCAAACAGCTCAGATAAAAGGGAAGAGGAGAGGAGGGGAGGGGAGGGGAGGGGAGGGGAGGGGAGGGGAGGAGGGTAATAGGGAAGGAAAGAATTAAAGGGGGAGGGGCAGGGGAAGAAGTAAAAGAAGAAAAATAAGGGGGGAAGAAAGGATAAAATTCTAACATAGGATTTCCCATTAAGTAGACCAGTGTCTTCAGTATTGTACTGTGCACAACCAGAGGAGAGAACTGTTAGTAACTAAATTCCTAATAGAGCACATCAAAATTAAAGCCACAGGAATGTCAAATAAATCTTAGCTTCTTGAAAAACCAACCCATCAGGAAGCTTCACAGGGAAACTGTTGGGACAAAACCAGTTCTTGTGTGAATGCATGGAACCTGGTCCAGACACAGTGAAAATCGGTTTTAGTGTGTAGTGTGGACAGGCCTTTAGTTTAAAAATCCAGAACAAATATATTCAAAAGCAATTTCCAGGTAAGACACAGGCTCCAAATGAAGAACTGTCCCAGCCAGTCCAGGACAGTTGGCACCTGTGCTCTTAAGAAGTTGAAGATAAGTAGGAGTGCTATCTTGTTAGCAATCAAAAATCTACAATCCATAAGTGAGCAGTGATGGTTTGTAATAACCAAGAACAGGTGTTGATCAAACCTTGATTAAGCAATGGGCACACATGTATACCCTTGTGTATGACCATGCCCTGTATGTTATCATGCACATGTGCTATGGGTAGTGGTCAACACTTCTTGTCTGTGATGATTGAGACAGTAGTTCCACAGACAGTGTGAAAACTAGTGCCATTGCAACTAACCACAGTGCTTCACTTCCTGCAACACTATCACAATTATGATGTGGATAACTTATGTCTACATATGCATGTAAAGTGTGACTATCATCAGCAACATATATAGCAAATACCCACTTGGTTATCCAGAATTAAAAGAAGACTGAAAAAAAATTATATGACACTTTAAATGTATTATAATAACCATCCAGTTGCAGGAGTAGAACCCAATGAAAAAAGTGCACACCAACTTGTTCCTATGGAGTAGGTTAAGCTCCCATGAGCCTAAATGTGGTTTGCACATCACAGCAATGCTGTGTGCACAATGTAATGCACTGTGACCTCATGAATGACTTGTACATGTGTGTCTATATTAGCTGGCAACATACAAGCAGGAGTGGAAGAGGATCCCATTACAGAGCCTGCAGAAAGTTGTCCTTTGCCAGCTCCTTTACAAACAGAAGAAAAACAGTTAAAATATTGATTAATAATTAATTATAAATTATACTATTTGATTACACATATTTGATACTATTAAAAGACTATGACTATTAGACTTGGCCACTAAGCTGCCTAATGTGCAAGGGCAGACACACGTCTACTCTTGAGGTGGTAGGTTATGCCTTGGGCAATGTGACAGAGATATACTGGAGTTGTGGAGGGCTGTGATGGTTGTGGCTGTGTTTATAATGCACTCAACAATGTGATACTCAGTGAATATAGAACTGTGTGTCTGTGAGTTGCTTCACTCAGTCACAACCAAGTCCAAGGAAAGCTGCCTTGTTGGTCAAATAATAGCCTCAACTGTACAGTCATACACCAACTCCAATGCAGATAATGGAGCAGTGTCCATTACACAATGCACTTATTGGATCACATGAAACTACTGCTCCTATAGAGCACAATCAGATGGCATATAAGACAGAATGTATCTCACATCCATTGCACTATGGCCCCAACACAGTAGGTACTGGCTGGTATTATTAACATGCATTTCCTGGTAACTGAGTGAAAGACATATTATGAAACCTTTTAGAACCTTGGGCCACTTACAGACACCAACTAGATGATAAACAATATGATAAACATCACACAGTGTGATCTATTAAATATTTATTTTGTAATCACCTTTACCAACATCTGGTCATATCAGATTGCTAGACCATTACTAGCTGTCAACTACTTCCTGCTCCTTTGTTAACTAATGCATTCTCTGCTATTCCATCTAAAATTAAATGTATTATGACCACTACAATGTTGTGGAATAGAAATATTGAAATGTCATTAACTTTTGAATCCTAACAAGTGTGCAAGTGGTAAAATGAAGTCGTACTTTTTGAGCAATTAAGTGGAAATAACAGGTTCAGAAGAGGGACAATATATATATATATATATATATATATATATATAAATCACGTCTTTGATTTTTAAAAAAGGGTAAAGAGTCACATATAGACAGTTAAGAATTATCCACTTTATCATCATTGATCACAACCACAGCAGACACACACTCACCTAGCCAAAGTGTGTGCTCCTCTGTCAGTGCTGTGAAGATCCTGGAGTCTTTGGTGCAGAGAAGTGATGGGCAATCCTCGATATACCTTGCAGGATGAAGGGAGTGGCTGGCAGTGTGGTGCTCCTCACACTCAAAGGCAAGCTCAGGTTCATCAGGACAATAGCAGAGTGCTCGTGTGACTTCATTGATGACTTTCTTGACAGTATCACGTAGAGCAACACACGTATCTGGTAAAATCTTGGGATAAAGTTTAGCATCAGAGGGAAAGTGAAGGGTTACTTGGAAGGAGTCATAGTAGTCTCGAACACAAACTACACCAAAGACATCATGGTGAGTAAAGCAGAAGTGATTTCTGGAAACTTTGGAATACTGATAGTGCTTCCAGCCTTCACCAGAGATAAGCTTGCAGATAGTGCTGCAGTAGATGCCAATTCTAGCAATGCCCCTTGGGAAGTGCAACATCATTGAGAATTGAAGCATGGGATTGGCAGTCGGGCTCTCAATCCTGGGACTGGATGCTTGTGTCGACAGTAAGCATGGCATCAGGAACTCCCCAGGGTTCATCCTGAAACAGATCAGCAACTCCTCTAACAGCTTCAGCATGTCCTCAGGAGTGAAATGACAATCACAACAATTCGAAATTTTCTTCAGGATCTCCACGGTAAGAACACCTTGCTCTTTGAACTTCTTCCACCCCGCATACATTGTCCTCCCTGTATCGATACCACTGTTGAGCTTGATGTGTTCCACTACGATCCCTGTCACCATGTTCAGCAATACTTGAGGATCTCCAATCACCTTGTCAGGAAACAACTCTTTGAAGTAAAAGATGCGATGCGATTGCTCCAGAAACTGCAGACCCTCCTTCAACAACATTTCATTATTGAAGTACTCCCTCACATTCTGCTTGACTTCACTGAGTGTGAATGCAATCTGCCCTGTGGTAGACATTTCCCTGAGAGTCTCCTCCAATACGTGGAACTTCAATGGCATGTTGATGATTTCAGCTCCATCTTCGTCCATCACAGCCTCCATTACCTTTCTGCCCATTTCATAGTCGGCTTCATTAGGATCCTTGGCATTAACAGCAAATATTAGCTTCTTGCACTTGGGGTCGGCATAAACAACGTTGTCTTCCAGGTCAAATGATCTCACCATATTAGAGAGCTTCCTCTCCTTCTCTTCTCTTGACTCACTGCACATGTGTTCCAAATCTCTGTGGGTGCCAACAATGATGAACTTTATTTGACTGTTTCCCCGACATTGTGACACAACCATCTGCAAGAACTGACGCAGCATCTGTTCATTGGTAATCCTAGAAGGCTCTCCTTCTCCGACTAGCTCACCATCTTTTCCATAGAAGTAGCTGGTGGGACATTTGTCCAGGCACTCACTCAGATTAGTGACAACAATAGCAACATTGAAACCACTAATAAATCTTGGTAAAATTTCAAGGAATTATGGTTGCCCACCAGTGTCGGTTATTTCTGCCACAACCTCATCCATTAAAGGCTCCACATTTCGGGCCAAGAGTGAATCTCGAAGCAAGTTACCTTTTACTCTTTGAGATACTTTGTTCTGATCCAGATCCTTTCTTTCATGGAGAGTCAGTTCAATCAGTTGGACAATTTTGGATAAGGCATCTTTTCCAGATCTCATTTTCCTCTGGGAATACTCTTGTCGACTAATTTCCGTACAGGATTTGGATGAAGGAGACTTTTTGGATCGCCTGAGCCCTATGCTTCGTACAGGAGATTTGAAACATGGTGTGCTGACACGTTTGGAAGGAGGCTGGTTGTGTAATAGGAGAGCCAAAGCGTGGGTCTTTCCAGCACCAGCAAACCCCAAAATCACAGATTTCTTTCGCTTCATGGTCACCTCTACTTCCAATTCTTTCTCAAGCTGAACTTGGGCCTTCCCAATAAAACCAGCTGGGAGAGAAAGAAGGAATTTTATTCATTGGTGGTACACAGCAATTTATTATAAGAATATTAATAAAAATTCAACAACTATTAAAGGACACACTAAACACTATTTTATTTGACATCATTAGGCTAACACTAATTGGGGGATATGTGTGATACTTAAAATGTTGAAATGACATGGGTAACAAAATACTAGTCAGAAAACAATATTTAAAGGATAACTGAACAGGAAAAACTTTTTTTTTATTGCCTTATCTTGTCCGTCTTTGATGTATAACGTGGTATTAAAAAATGTTTGGAAATTTTTTGTCCAATATTCATGACGAAGTTAGCTTCAAAAACGTATTTCCTGTGGGGGTGTAACTCTTCCATGACATCACAAAGGGGACAGCTGCAGCTAGAACTCAATGAAAGGGATACACTATCATGAGTCAGGATTTTGCCAGGAAGTCCAGGAGTGGTAGTTGTACATGGATACCAAGAGAGGTAGCAATGATGAAAACAAAAACAAACCACAATAGAGCAGCAGTGTAGCAAATCTGATTGAATAAGTGAAGAGTCCTTGGACTAGTGCAATAATTCTCATCACTTCAGAGCTAATGATACTGCAGCTTCAACCAGCTCGGATTCAGGCATAGAAAATTAGGAAATTTGTGATTTGTCATGGCAATACTTGCTAGCTGCTTGCCACTTTTGGTGTGGAGGTAGATATTTGATAGCTAGCTAGCTATACAGCTAATTGTGTAATTGTTAATTTTACACTTGGTTATAACATTTATAGCTAACTAGCAGGTACATCCGGGATTACCAGGGTTATGATACACCCACATTAAGGTGTGGCTAAATATGACCCAGGTGGTTCATTTTGACCAGCTGAAGTCCTGTCCGGATAACATTCAAATAAAATCAAGTGTATCAACGACATCTCGCCTGAATCCACAAGCCCCACCTTCTTTAACACCAACTCCAGGAACCTTCCTCAATTTGCTCGACGATGATGATGAGTATGTCCGACCAAGACTCCACCCCCTTCACAGACCTATTTTGCCACCATTACCTCATTACTATTTCCAAAACTGACCCCCACCTGATCAATATGGGTTTCCACGGGTTATCTAATGCCTCTAAAAAAACACAGGATGCATTCCTTTGGAAAAGGGTGATTAAGTAACATTGACTTGCAAAACATTTATATTGGATTATTCATATTTTATTGTTGCGGTTTGTGGTTGGAGAGACGCCACACGTGCCTATATTTTTCATGATAATAAAGTAGTTGCACTTACCGCTACGTGAAGCGTTTGGGTTGTTGAGCTGTCAGTGGAAACACAGTAGTTGTACCTACCATAACGAATTTTTACAATTGGCCCCGTTACATTACAATAAACTATGACACTTTCATGGACCATTACATTTCATATAAAATTTTGTTGACTCATCCACTTGATTAAAATTCTCTCTCTGAACTAGAATTAAAGAAACAAGTTACATGCAAATGCCTTTGCTTATATGTAGTGCGACAATAGCCCACCAAAAATGGGCCTAGAAAGCTTTACCTGGCAAAAAAAAATCATGATCAGAGGCTGTAATTGCCTGCTAGTAGTTTAACATCCACTGGAGCAGTGAATTGTCCCCCCCCCATTTAAGAAATTTCCTAGAAAAATCCCTGGCATAGATAGTAAATATTCAATTAAATTCCACAAATTTTATATGATTTTGGAGTGACTAAGGAACTAATTCAGCCAAAAAAAATTTTTCTCGATATTTCACACAACACTTTCCCTCTAAGTCGACAGTAATTGGGGGATAAGTGTGCTACTCTAAATATTTAAATGACCCAGGTTACAAATATCACACAAATGCCTAAAATTTAAATCATATTATCTGAGTTAAAATCTCAAACTTTAAAATTATCCTCCATTATATTTAAAACAAAAGTGATTAAATTTAAGGATACATCATCAATTCAGTAAAATAACTTAATCAGTGAATAAAAGATACACTGGGGTGAGTTATTTTGACAAGAAGGCTTCTTTTTGGGGATTATACATTCAAAAAACCAAACAAACCGTAACCCATTGCCAGAATAGTTTTATTAAAAAAAAGATAAAGAAAATTCTATCCATCAAAACTTGAGTGTACTACAATTTACGATATCTTAAGAAGGGCTTACCAGTTTTATCTCCCATATAATGAATGGTTGAAACAAGTTGGTCAGTGGTACTGGTGCAGTCGGCACTGCTCGAAAGAATCTCATCCTGCAAGTACAATACCTCACCATTCAGAGATACCATGGAGATGTTGCTGTCAGCAAAGAACTCCTTGCTATCTTGCTGTTGAATAGCCAGTTTCACGTCAGATGTACAATCAGTCAGAATACCCCAACTCACACACACACAACCCGGCCTTACTCCCCGCAAGTTCATTTCATGTGCATCCAGCTTCAGATGCTCCGCCAAAGATCCACGCCGGTTTTCTACCAATTCTTCAAGTATGAAATTCTGACTGAACTTCACTGTCAACTTATTGTCGAAGATGTCACTGTCCGGGACCCTGTGGATACAATGACCAAATTCTTCAACTGAAGTTTGCTTACAGAAACACTTGATTTTGTCTTCATATTTTCTGAAATGCTGCTCAAAGCTCTCATTGGTAAATTTGTTAATGATTGCTTTTAGAAGACCATAGTCCAAGAAAGTACAGTTCCAGCGCAGCACCATGATAAGTTCACGAATGGTCTCCAAATAATCAATTTTCAATTCCAGTTTCCAGAAGACAGTAGGATCCTTAATTTTTGGAAA
The DNA here is from genome assembly GCA_963969325.1 of Lycopodina hypogea. NCBI lineage: Eukaryota > Metazoa > Porifera > Demospongiae > Poecilosclerida > Cladorhizidae > Lycopodina > Lycopodina hypogea. The sequence goes on along the minus strand of OZ017792.1, from coordinate 3,410,354 downwards.
ATAAGTAAAAAATATATAGTCCCTGATGTCACCAACAGATATATTTTCCACGATATTATGTGAGAGCTCTGCTGCACACTGACCAAGTTCATGTTGCAATTCCTCGATTTGATTTTGTATTGCATCGATCTTATCAGAATCAATTTCAATATCACAATAAAAACAGTTAACAATAAAAATACATATTTATACTGAATCATAACTTTTTTGGGCATTTGTATCATAATAAACCTTGCTAAGGAACACCAATATATATGAACCACTTATGACACCCACCACCACTATACTAGAGCAATGGCTGCTGCAAGGGATGGGAGATCACATGTCTGTAGCATATACATACCCCCTCCTATGTACCCAAACATTATTGAATCAGAATGAATTAATATTCACTACGCAAGATAAATCAAAGCACACTTAATGTTTTTATGAATTTTTAACCTGCAGGTCATAATATTCCTTATGGATGAAAGAATCTTACTGGGAAAAATAACCCACCAATTATTATAACCATATTTATTACAGGTCATAACAAATTTGGTTATTTTATCAAAGAAAGGCAAAACAGATTTTGTGACCAGGAATAATATTGTACTGAAGATATCATATATGTACAAGGGTGTACTAATAGCAGAGTTACCAGCTTTGCTTGGGAAAAAGTATTGAATTTTTGTAACTAATCAACACCCATAGCCAACAGCTGTGGGCTACTTCCAAATGTGCCTTGAAAATAAGGAAGTCAGACTTAAAGAATTAAGACAATAAAATTTAGTCTGTGATATTACTATTTATCTACTTTTAATTTCAGCTAAATACTTTCTAATTCTGGCTACAAGGTAAAGGCAATAATGGTTGAAAGAATTATAATAATAAAAAATTTGATACAGCTAATAATACTATTTCTCCTACCCCTCTCCCTCCCCCAAATCTGGTTTTGGAACAAATTTTTTATGCTTGCTTGTATGTACTAGGGTAAGACCCATGCTATACACAGAATTCCATTTTACTACTTTTTGGATCCTGGAATCCAATTTTTTTCGATATGTTTTGGTTAAAAACCATCCATAGTGTAGGATATATCTATTCTAAAGAGTGCGTTTTTATTTAGCATTAGCTGAGACCTGCCACCTGAAGGGGGGATGCCTCGTCCATTATAGGCACATGATAGTCATGTTATGTCACACGATTGTGCTGACAATCCTCACCCAGTTGGCACACCTTCCTCAAGAAGAGGAATGGTGCAGTGTAGCCATCATCCAGACTGGAACCAAATTTGTGTAAATTATTATATGGAACTCTTGGGGTGGCACATGCTTGAGGGAACACTTGAACTCTGTGTTGATCTAGCATCTCTTGCTGGAGAATTCAAGGGTTTACCCTAGGCCAGAAATCACTTCTCCTGGATGCTGAGGCTTTGCATGATGATTGGTAAAGGAATTTCTCTTGCTGTTCTTGCACTGGCTAGGGCTAGGGAAGGGGAAGAAGACCTCACTTGATATCCACCCAACGATAAAAGCTAATAAATGTAGTTTAGAGCCATAAATAGGGATAGTTTATCAGTCAGCTTAAGATATGACAAAGTAACATAATTATACAATATCCTGGCACAGAATTAGGGTTGTGTTATGGCATAAAAAGAGTCTTGATCAATCACAGTACCCCATTAGTAAATCATAGACGCCAACTAGAGTGTGAGGGACTGTGATTATTATTGAATGTGCAGGAATTTGTATGTGAAAGGATAAAAAAGCAAGAAGGGAACAGATTTAGAAGGAAAAAGAGAGTAAAATTATTTTTTCAACAAAATTGAAATGAAACCACCACTTAAGAGTTGGTAAGTTATTAATAAGCTATAATGTTGGGTCAACAAGGAAAAAGAGAGTAAAATTATTTTTTCAACAAAATTGAAATGAAACCACCACTTAAGAGTTGGTAAGTTATTAATAAGCTATAATGTTGGGTCAACAAGGAAAAAGAGAGTAAAATTATTTTTTCAGCAAAATTGAAATGAAACCACCACTTAAGAGTTGGTAAGTTATTAATAAGCTATAATGTTGGGTCAACAAGGAATATCTTCACTAAATAAATGCATCCAGACTTCTTTGAAGTTAACATACATGGAGTCAACTGAAAATTTTTGGTCAATAATTGTGCAGGGTAAGCGTAATTGATTGGACATCTTGAAGGTGTGTAGCACTGGCATTTTATATTTCTTTTGGATATTTGTTATTTTTCTGCTGTTATTTCATCATGCATGACATATATGATATATCCCTCATGGTATTGTGTCACTTCTTTTGATCAGTTGAATCATGGATTTGATCAGTCACATGCACAGGTAATTTCTATCTAATAATTTCAGTTTTTGATATCTAGGTTGGTAAATCATTTCTATGTAGCAAAAAAAAACACATCAGAATGCTATGATATCCTGGTAGGTATGCAAGTGTCACCTGTTTGCTGTTGCAACATAGATGTACTTATAAACAGCTCTTAATCTGTATGTGTTCCTTCAAATTGAAGCTACAGAGTTGGGCCTAGCCCTGGGCAAGGGCCTAGGGAAATCAGAAGAATGGAAATTAAACAATGCATCCATTCATGTGGTTTCAAAAGTCTGATTAGACCTACTCGGAACATAAGAGCAAAGTGACAAAAAAAAGTAATTTCAAGTTGACTAATAGAAGAAGCTGTACACAATCCCTAAGGGAAGTTGCATTCTCTGGCCATTTATGTGCCTACTTTCAGCTCAATACACTGGTACCAAAATGAACTAGAGAATTCCTGAATAAACAACAACTGAGCAGGCAGCTGGAACTGCAAAATTATGATGGTGCAAGAGAATTCATTTTGAAGGGAATGGAATTAAAGACATAATGTAAGTAAATCTACTTATAAATAGCTCCTAATCCCTGGGTATTTCATGCCTAATCGATATTTTCCTTCAATTTTTAAAGCTACAAGAGTCAAGGAAGAATCAAAATAATGGAAATCTAACTCTGCAGAGAGTAATGTTGATTCGTTTTATAGATGAAACAAATTTTGACTTACAGCCATTTCAAGCTGACTATTGGTAGCAGCTGTATTGTATTGGAGCTGTGCTTTGGAGCAAGTGTATTGAAAACCCCTGAGGGAAGTTGCATTCTCTTGGCATTGGATAAAAAAAAAAGAACTACAATACTGATATACAACAACTCACCCTGCACTGCAAAAATTTGAGGGAGGAATATTAAATTTTTAAAAAATTAAAAATAAGTAAATCATTTTGATATTTGGTTAGGCAAATATATGTTTCCAGGTTGTTTAGAGTGAATAGAAGATTATGTGTTGGTGGAACAATCACAGTGGCTATTCTAGAATAAATGGTTTACATAATACAAAGGAACCAGAAAAAGGGACCAGTGATTTCAAAACAAAAAAAAAGTTGGGGAAGGAGAGGGGGGGGGGGGGGGGAAGGAGGTCTCAGATTCTGAGGAAAGTAAGATCATGGTTGGAGGAATCAGTTTTCCAGCAGCCAAAGGGATGAACATAGTTCTATGGTATATATAACTAATTTTTTTAGTGGATTCAATATTTCAAGACCATGTATTTTAATAATCTGCAGGTTAATTGCTCTAGATGTTAAGCATTTTGAAATATGACACCATTTTATAGGAATGTAACCAACAAACAATAAGGTGATCATGAAGTAAAAAGTACTGCTCTTTTTTTTTTTAATGTAGCATTATTATATATGCCCAATGACCAGACAGTTGGCAGGAGCTCTATGATGCTGCAGTATACTACTATATGTGTGTGTGTGCTGTGAAGAACATGGCAGCCTTATATCAATATGTACGTATATAAAAGGTATCACCATCAATAGTTCAGAAGCCAAATGCATTATTTGGGTGGAACCTCATTTTGGAATATATGCTATGTTGTTGTTATTCATAATCTATATGAGTTTATTTTTATGGAATCTGCCTGGTGACATGTGTCTCCAGTGAGCATTTTTATCTTTTTACATTTAAAATTGCCTACTGCATTGGGAAAAAAAAGAGTTTTTAGTTTCACGAAGGGAGGGAAGCACCAAAGGGGCTGACCGAGTGGAGTGAGATTTGGGTCAAAATTTGTACATAAAATTTGTATAAAAAATTTGTACACAATTTTGCATACCCCAAGAACCAAAAAAAAAGGGATCAAAACAGTAGCTAACATGAAGGTAATCTTTCAGAAAGATAAAAATTGGCATAGCTCTTCTCCTTCACTTCCTGAGTAAGTCCTCCAAGTTTGGTTTCCATAGCATGCTTCTTTCTCCCTCAAAAGTGGCAAAATATATTTCTTGTGGAGGAGATTGGAAAGTTTCCATTTATGCTCCACCCACTACTTGTGGTGGGTGGTGGGGGAAATGTCATTTCACGGAAACATTTTTGCATTTCCTTTCGAGGAAACTTGCAATCCTTCCTATGGGGTAAGTACATATTTCTACTACTCATTGATGGAGCGGGACACGGAAACATTTCTGCATTTCCTTGCAAGGAAACTTATAATCCTTGCAATTTGGGGTAAGTATATATTTCCATGTCAAATTATCCTGCTTGAATATGCAATCACAAAATCCTACTCACCACTCCTTAGAAGGCTTATTCATTGAGTTGGTAATTTTTCTTTAAAGCTCCACAATGCCCAATGTGTGTTTCGACTCACCAGGGAATTGTTTACAAGTTGTGTCTGTCACTACACTGTAGCTACTGTCTGAATCAAGAATGTTAGATTTTTTTTTTTGGGGGGGGGGGGGGGGGAGGAAATCAGATAGCAATACAATTAGTTCAATAGAGTGAGTTTTATTATTTCACACAGTGAACTAAAGCATCATCATAATCATTAATCAATGGATTTCACATTTGTCATGTTCACTAATTGATTTACTTGCATTCAATTGCTCATACCAATGTTATACTGTTATGATGTTAAATGGTTTGATGGTTGGTTAGGTGATTCGTGAGAAAGCGTTCCACAGGAAAGCATTTGCAAACCTGATCCTTTACTGTGAACACCTATACCTAAAGTTTCTTTTGATTTGAGTTGTGTCCTGGGGAAATCTTAATAACTTCACAAATACTCATGGATTTCCAGATTTCAAGGACCAACAGATTCATGAAGCTCCAGATATTCTTTTAGCACCATTCCTGAAAAAGTTGATAGTTCCACGGCAAACTTAGCTGTATGTCCCATAAGCAAATACACAATACTCCAACCTGCATTAATTGACCACATGGAATGCAGATGCAAGTTTTCAGTTTTGACGGTAACCTCTCAATTTTTTTTTTTTTTTTTTTTTTAAAGGGGGAAATTGAGTCATTGCAGTGCAAGCATCAGTCTAGGCTGGACTTTGAATCCAAGGAAGACGTGGATTCCCTTTATTTACCTCTGTGTGCAAGGTGAAGGTCTGCAAGTTAAATTCTGTTATTCATGTCATTCTTCCTGGGAGTGTTTAGTGTTAACTTAATGAAGTTGTTTAGGAAGAATGAGAAAAGCAAGGCACTAACTCTGCAGTTAGCACTTTGTTCTAATGACAATGAGTTACTGTGGATGGAGAGTAACTTTTAAAGCTACTCTGCCATATATCAATCTCGTAATAAGTAATTATTATTATTTCTACGTATATTTTATCAATTTTTTATACTGTATTGAATGATTACAATCTCTCTACATTGAAGGAATAGTTGTTGCTGTTTTTTTAGAATGTACCCCATGGGCATTGCCAGGGTTTGATTATGAGGAAGAGGAGGGGGGGGGTGGTACTTTCCAGGTATAATGTGTCAAAGATAACATAAATGCTGGCCATGAGAGAAAAATCTTTAGATATATTCAATGAGAAAAGATATTTTCACTCATTTTGACACTACTAAAAATATAAATATTAATGTCATCCCATTCGAGATGCAATATTTAAAAATTAACATGAAACCTAACTACAATTTAAATACTCTATGATCAACTCACATTCCCTCGTGAAGTTCGCAAAAAAAAAATTGTATTTCTGAAAAACTATTACAATCAAACTGGGAATTTCTTTAATAAAATCATCAGGATGGAGTCAAGCAAACTTTACAAATAGGATTGGACACCTATATCTTCATCATATGATATAGATAGATAGATAGATAGATAGATAGATAGATAGATAGATAGATAGATAGATAGATAGATAGATAGATAGATAGATAGATAGATAGATAGATAGATAGATAGATAGATAGATAGATAGATATGTAGATATGTTCATGTGCTACAACATGCATTTTATTTTTCCAGGCAATGCATTCACCTCAGCTGATAATGTATATGTCTCAAATAACAAAGAAAAATGAATTAACAATACTAAAACAACAAACAATACACATTATATCTGTAACATTGTCAGGATTAATGCTATCACAAAAATATCAATATGGCAGACGAGCAAACGAGATATATTTAGCTGGTTTCTATCATAGAATTCCTCTTAGGTGACCTAATGAATCCCCAATGAAGAATTTACCAGCTCTACTGTGGCTGAGGTTACTGGAAACAGCAACAGTTCCTTCAGAATCAATGTGACATTGGCTCTTCCAAACTGTATTTCATATATTGTTAGTGCATATTTGGACACCATTTAGCTAATCTTTCATTTCTCATGTCTCTTAAAATAGAGCAGCAACAACCAAATAACAAATCTGCCAGAATTGAAACTATCATCTTGCACCTGCATGCTCAGATTTGTGCAGCATATACTGACTGTCATAGTATGGCTTACCGAAACTAGGCCTGCATAGCCTTGTTCTAAACCTTCACAACGTAAAGTGTACTTCTCTTGTTTTGTTTACTTTTTTGTTGTTTTTTTTGTGCAAGCATACCTTAAACCACTTTTGGCAAAGCTAATAGGCTGAAGCATGCACTACATCACTTCAGTAATTAACCACTGACTTCCAGGGCTCAAGTGAACGTGAGCAGAGAGAAGTACTAAAATATGACTAAATGGTATAAGGTAGTGTATGTCATACAGCATATCTGCATATCAATATAACCACAAGGATTCATAGAACAAGAATATGAAGCTATTGTGTGGTTTAATACAAGTACTAATGAAGGGGTAACTCAAAATCAAGGAAAAAATTATATTGGCATACTGAAAATGTTATGTCTCCATATTAATTAAACAGTTTCATATAATGTTCCTTTCATAGCATGGACTGTGTTAATTTTGTAACTTTTGAAGTAGAAGTTTCACTGCAAGGTTGTTCCACATGATCCGATTATTATGTTGTACTTTATAAACTTAATACAAAATGTATGTAAATTACAAAAGTAATACTAAAACAATGCAAGACCATCTGGAAGGGCTATACTGCATTCTAGATGTGTGAAACATCCAAAGTAACATTGCTGAGCAGTGATGTGAGTGCTCTGTAATTTAATACTACTTTAACATTTATGCTGCTCTTACCACTCTTGATCCCATACATCTAGACACAAAGTCAGCATGAGATGATACCCAGCATCTGCAGCATGCAGATCACTGATAGACCCTTTCACATGTGTGCAACCTTCATTAGTCCACTGGTTATTTCGCTCTTGATATGTGCCCAAAATGTACTACTTGAATGATTTCCTTCCAGAACCCCGATAAGCAGTTCTACATAAAACAGATCGCCTCCAATGTGATGGATTGTGTCCACCGCTTACCACATTACCATTTTTATCACAAAAGAGACAATGTCGTTCAAAGTTGAATTTATTTTCACACGAACATTTGTTGCCTCTTTGGAGAAAGATGACTCATATATCATGCATCAACTTGTATCTGAAAATGTATGGTTGATAGGTAAGTAGACAAAAAAAATTTTGTGTGTGTGTGATGTGTCAAACTACTATCTTGATCAAGCCTTGCTTAGAGCTGTTCATGTATACCATCATCATATACTTGGCTCCACTGAGTGATGATCTGATTCTCACATGCCCATAGTTAATCAGATCATGTGGACTAGCCTTACAGTGAAACTTCCACTTAAGAAAAACATTGTTCATCCATGATGATCATGATAATTAGATAGGAAACAATTCACCTTTATCTAACAATAATAGATAATTAAGCCATGTAATGACCTTTTGTTTGAGCTAGCTTTTTGGTAGGACTATGGGTTGAGACTTTGCTATGTGTGTGATTCTATAATTTAGGAATCATATGTGCTGATTTTTATGACATATTGATAATTGATAACATACTGCAAAATCAAGCCCCCCCCCCCTCACGCTTTGAGCTACCCCTTCAGTATTAATCTATTAAGCCACACAATAGCATCATAATCTTGTTCTATGAATCTTTGTGATGATATTGATATGCAATATGACCTACTCTATACAGTTGAACTACATTTTAGTACAAATTTTTTTCCTCTGAATATATAACTTTAAATCTAAAAATATCAAAATGCTCAACAATGATATGATGTCCCCAGGCAGATTCCACAAGGTTAAGGTCTTATAAAGAAGAAAAAACATCGTGTACACTCCAAAATGAGGTTCCACCCAAATATGGTGTTTGGCTGTTGGACTAATTGATTTATGATTGAATTGAGGATAAATTTTCTCTCTTTTTTTTAAATTCAGGTTAAATAGCCCAATTTTGCAGCAAGTATGCAAATGGTAATCAACAATTGTGTAAAATAAATCACATGCAGACACACAGAATGCCTGCTGTAGGATGATGGCCACATCAACAGCAAACACCACAGCATTTCGAATCTTGCAGGTGAAGCTGTAAATGGTTATCTAGCAGATATAATATTTAATTGATATACTCAAGTTAACTATTTACTCAAAGTTCTCTGAAACTCGTCATTGCTAAAGATGCAAGGGAAAGTTGGGTAAACTTAAATTATTGAATCTAAAAATTTTATTAGTGCTCTCTTACACAAAATTGATCCATTCTTTACTGCTCTCCTAATTGTCACCATAATTATGGTGAATAAATATATTGGGGTGGGGAAATCTCTCCACTATAAATAGCTAACCAACCAAAACTCCTCCAGTTCTTTAATTTTAACATACCAGAAGTTTCAATGGTTTGCTGAGCAGAGGAGGAGTGAACCTGAAGAGTAAAACAACATCTTAGGATAAGCCAGCAAGCACAACAATAGAACATGAACTCACAGCCACTGAGGTAAGGGAAGGTTGCTGACCATCACAAGGATAAGATTCCAGGTGTTGGTGGTGGTGGTCTGGGCCAACAGTGGAACAGAGAGTGTCTTGCTCCTCAAGAGGTGCCCTGATCTTATCATCCACAGATGGAAGGAAGGTGTGCACTTTAACCCCTACATGTATTAGACAGGACTACATCAACACCAAGACACTACACAGTCACATATAAGTGAACCAGAACTGAGTGAATTGGTTATATATATATATAACTCTTAAGTTTTTGTTTGTTTTTTTTTGGTTTGTTTTTTGGTTGTTTTGTTTGTTTGTTTGTTTTTATTTGTTCTTTTGTTTGTTTGTTGGCTCACACCCATCTCCCACTACACTGTTCCTATCATTATAGAACTTATATGATTTTAATTCTTATCCTCCAGGGATGGTTTGTAGTATAAAATAATTACCTAAAAAAAGTCAAACCAAAAACAAAAAAAAAGGAAGGGTTCAAAATTGGTATTTTAGGGCAAATTTAATTGGAATATTAAAGGGTCAACACCTTTTAACAACACCATTTTTAAAATGGGGAAAGCCAGTGTTAAGTTTTCAATAAAAGAAAAACAACAAGAAATAATAAAGCTAAGAATTAAAAAAAATTTTTTTTAAACAATATTTAGCATCTTCAGCCAAATTTATTTACATACATTACTGCCAAGTTCACAATTTGCCCACAACCCAAAACTGTAATTGCTGCAGCTGTCTTCCCTCTTTCTTTCTCTCTCTCTCTCTCCTCCATTCTGAGGTTTGCATAGCTCCAGTGAGAGAGAACATTGCAGCAGCTACAATTATGGAATGCAGTTGTTCAAAAAAAATTTAAGAAAAGTTGTCCCTATTCTTCCTAATATTGTCCATTTCAACTCTCTGCTTAATGGGTCAGTTCATAACTCTAGAATTCTTAACTTTGACTCTTTTTTTTGTATAACTCAATTTGTTTAGGGTGAAGCTCTGCTGTCAACAAGGCCATGCCCCAACCTGTGAGTGTGCCCTGGCATTGTGTTTGTTTGTTTGTTTTGGTCCCTAGAACAATATGTGGCTAAATTACTTTTAGGATAAATATTCCAAGCACAGCTACAAAAGTTCTTTTTGTTGGACAACCAGTGGTTTCATTTGTAAGATATATGATATATATTGCCAGCACAGCAGCAATAGTTCTGTTTGTTGGACAAGCATTGCCTTCATTATTGATGTGGAAGCTGCAATGGGCCTGTGGTGATACTTTAAATTACTTAAGAAAAGAAATACAAATAATAGCCTGGTATATATCACCAACTACATCACTGGATATGGAAGTATGCACACGACTTAAACTTCAAAGATTACAACCAGAAGATACTAATTAATTATATAAGCTGGAAATCTTGTTTTTGGATCCTGAAATACACCTAATAACAACTTGTCTGCATACTCAATGTCTGCCCCAATACAGTTAGAGAGCAGTGGTTATGTTTGTGACATAGAGTTATCATGCCTGATATCATAACTCAACAAGAATCCATTTTATTGCTGCATGAACTTACCAGCTGGAGGGAGTGAAGTGTCTCCTTGGTCCTTCTCACCTTCACAAGAAAAATGGAATGGTAATTTCATTTTATGGAAAGAGAAACCATTTCATACCCAGTTCTTGTATGTATTTCTTCTTTATGTCTTCAGCTAAAACAAGCTCATTAATACTCTCCAAAGCTTGGCACAGTTCATCTCTCTGACTCTTTCCTTGATAATTATTGAGCCAGAAATCCAGGATTTCAATAAATATTAGACCAGGTTTCTTCTGCTGCTCCAGTTCCCAAGTATCAATTCTTTTTTTTTCTACTCCCAGCTGGATGCCGAATATCTTGTAGTTTACTGCAACTGAGTGCAAGTCCTTCAACAATCTCTTGAGCACCCCTGTATCACATAATATAATATATGAAAATGAAAATAATACCTCTATCTGCTGAGCATTGTAATGTAGTTTTATGCAGCACTAGCAGTGTATACACGGCATAAACCGGGACAATTTCACAATGAAACATTATAGAGCCACTCAAACATCATTTCTACACACACTTTAATCAAATAAAAACAGCTCATAAGTATACATGCAACATTCCCATTGATTTTTTCAGAAAGGTCAGATTGCTTTGGAGGCATGGTATAATGCTGAAAGGTAGATTGCCAACAGTTTGGAACTCACTTGGAATATTTGTTTTTGTGCATTTCGTTTGCATAGTAACAATGAAAAAGTGAGCATAAACTAAGGGGAAACATAGGGGAAGGAAGAAAGATGGAATAAAAAGGGAGAGGGAAAGAAGAAAGGATGGGAAGAAAAAAGGATTGAAGGAAGAAGGAAGTGGGGGGAAAAAAGCCTAGACCTGGATTTGAACCAGGATTCCCTGCTTGATATATCAGTGTCTAAACTATTGGACTACAGGTTTTATAGGGAATTTTGGTGCTATTCCTCTGGAATACTCTAACTAATGACCAGTTTGTAACACAGATGGAGGAGGGGGGAAATGGAAGAAAGTAGAAAATAGAAGAGAAAAGACAAAAAGGATATAGAATAAAAGGAAAAGGTAAGAATCTGAAGATAGGAAAGGAAGAAGAGTGTCCAGAGATATGGCTCCTACTGTGCAGGAAGAAGATTGTGTGAAACAGACAAACATCTCACTAAATTTTCCCATTCCTAATCAGCAATGCCGTGTGGAGCATGAATCACTACTATAATGAAGTTAAATACAAATTTGAACTAACTAAAGATGTGGTAATACACAGCATACAATAGAGTGCTCATCAGGAGATTGATGTCAGTGTGTACAGTGTACCTGGAGGGTAAGGTCCAGGGTTCTGCTCCACATCCCCCGCCAACATCAGCAGAAAGAAGACAAAAACCATATTCCAGACCACATCATGGCAACCATTGGGTTGCCATACATCACACTGCTCCATGTCCACACATACACAGAGGTTGGTGTGCTGCAGAACATAGAGAATCATGGCAGATGATAAACACTTCCATACATACATGAACTGCATCAACACAACTAATGCATGTTATCTAACACTCAAACTGTTGAGATCTGTTTTTGTAATAAGAAAGGAAAATCCTTTCTATATTTCATGTAATGAGTGTTTGTCTGTTTGTCTCTCTCTCTGTCTGTCTGTCTGTCTGTCTGTCTGTCTGTCTGTCTGTCTGTCTGTCTGTCTGTCTGTCTGTCTGTCCGTTCGTCCGTCCGTCCGTCCGTCTGTCTGTCTGTGCATAATGCATCTCCTCCGAGATGCCTGGACCAATCGCCCTGAAAGTTTCAGAGATTGCTCACAGGACCACTGGCCTCATTTGGGGAGAACATGGCTACAGTTAGCGCATAGGTCTATTAAATATACTTTCCAATTCATAAGTAACAATTTGTAATTTAAAGTTGTATCAAAAGGAGATCTTTTAAGGAAATTGTGCTCACAAACCACACAGGAAGTTCTACAGACACTAATTATTAGAAGTGCATTCATAGAAATATTTACTTTAGAAATAGGGCATTTACCCCCTCCCCCCCCCCCTCCACAACAAAGCAAAGAATTATAACTCAGGTGAGTAGAAAAGGACACCAACTACTAAAAGTGCATCCATAATATTTACTTTAGAAATACCCCACAATCCCCCCCCCCCCCCCCCCCCCCCACTCCCTAAATAAAATGTTTAGCAAACTGAACAAGTTCGTAACTACAGGAGGCCGGAGGTTGACTGAAAACTGCCCATAGTGCAGGGTTTTTACTAGTGGTATCTTGCACATGGCCCTAGATTTTACAAAACTGCTGTTGTACATAGTGATGAGGAATATAGCAATCTCCAGTGTTTCTAAATTCTATATTGACCTATGAACACCTAAGAAATGTACACATCTATGTCTATCTATATTCCTCTATCTCCCTATCTCTCTATCTATATCTCCTATATGTATATAAGGAGATGTCTGTCTGTCTGTCTGTCTGTCTGTCTGTCTGTCTGTCTGTCTGTCTGTCTGTCTGTCTGTCTGTCTGTCTGTCTGTCTGTCTGTCTGTCTGTCTGTCTGTCTGTCTGTCTGTCTGTCTGTCTGTCTGTCTGTACCATCATTCTGACCAAACCTATGGGTGGATTTCTCTGAAACTTGACATGATGATAGGTTTTGACCCAACTTAAAAATGGGCTAAAAAATCTGGGAAATGGTTACCATAGTAACGTGAAAAAGCTACACCAAAAAAATGGTATTTTTGCCAAAAAAAAAACATTGGAGCTACAGATCTAAAATTAGGTACATATATACAACTTCACTCTGGGAGTAACATGGGCTGGGTCCCATCTGGCCACACCTCTTCCTTTCCCTGTGTAAGGCTATTAATGCCCAAAAATGGTATTTCAGCAAACACACTAGAAGAACCCGTATATATTTGGAATCAATATAATCTGGGGCATGTTTTAAGTACATGTTTATGACCACACCCATTCCTCTTTTCATGTCAGGCCCAAAAAAGGCCAAAAATGGTACATACTAACCCATGGAGCGACAGACTTAAAAACATGGTATACAGACACAACTTAACTTTGGGAGCAACATGGGTGGGATATCTCCTGGTTACACCTCTTCCCATTTGTGTGTAAAGCAAAAAAAAATACCAAAAAGATAGCTTCTGAATAACACTTGGACCTAAGGAGTTAAGATTCACAGGCACTCTTTCAAGGGTAACTGGACTGGAAAAAAAAATTTTTTTTTATTATCTTATTTTGTTGTCCTTGATGCATAACCTGATATAAAAAAAGTTTGGAAATTTTTAGTACAATATTCATGAAGAAAACTAGCTTAAAAATCTTACTTCCTGTGGGGGTGTAACTAGTCATTGACGTCACATGGGTGACAGCTGCAGCCAGAAATGAATGGCGGTGATATGATATTTCAACAAACTTCAACAATTCCTGGGGTAAGGAGGCCCAATACCACTGGTAAGTCCAGGATTGGTAGCAGCACATTGACATCTAGCGCAATAGCAACTGAGTAGCCCTGGGTAGTTACTAGCTATAAATGTTATAACCTAGTGTAATAAGAACAATTACACAGTTAGCTACATAGCTAGCTAGCTATGAAATATCTAGCTCCACACCAAAAATGGCAAGGTAGCTAGCAAGTATTACCATAACAAGATACTCATTTTCTGTAGCTATATAGCTAGCTATTAAATATCTAGCTCCACACCAAAAGTAGCCAAAGTTAAAAAGTATTTTGCAAATAGCTATATTTTACCATGACAAATCAGAAAGTCTTAGATCCTCATTTTCTGTACCTGAATCAGAGATTGATGAAACTGAGGAGCAGTATGAATAGGATCTAAAGGTATGAATAATTATTGCACTCTCCCAAGGGACAAATCTCTTCACTTACTCCTTCAGATTTCCAACTCCACAACTCTTTCTCCATTGTGGCTAAAAATTTCTAAACTTTTTTTATATCAGGTTATGCATCAAGGACAACAAAATAAGATAATAAAAAAAAAAAGTTTTCCAGTTCAGTTACCCTTTAATATATATTTCGGTTTTTAAGTATATATGTATGTGTGTATAGGCATCAAGGCCAAATAAATGGACCAAAAAGGCCAAAATTTGGCATGTGCTCTCCAAGAACCCGGGTAAGCGATATTAAACATGTGGATATAGTAATTGGTGTGGTTTCTCCATAACCACACCTAGATTAAGTCATTTTGGCTTAATAAAGTTAATCTAAAACAAATTAGGTAAAAATTTGGCATGTGGCCTCCCAAGCACCAAGGAAAGCATTATTAACCACATGTGGATGTGCTTTGGCTGTAGGTACACCCACTGAAAATAGTTTTGGCTATTAAAAGCTAATCAAACGACTAACCAGAACGAAATTTGGAAGGTTTCCAAGCAACTGGGTGAAAATTATTAATCACGTTTGTGTCAATGGGTATGGTCTGGTCATTGCCACGCCCATAGGGTGTCATTATGCTTTCCAAAAACTCATTTATAGACTAATCAGGCTGAAATTAGGCAAATGGAGTCCAAGTAACAGGGTGAGCATTATTAACTACATGTGGGTGTGGTAATGTGTGTGGTTTATTATTAGCCACACACAGGAAGTTGTTTTGGCTGCCGAAAGCTGATTAAAGGACCAACCAGGCCGAAATTTTAGAGGCTTCTATAATGTTTCATGCAGACGTTGGCTGGGCAACGCCAGGTATTTGCTGCTAGTATATTATATGTATATATATATATATATATATATATATATATATATATGGTGTGTTTAGTGTCAACCCTTTACCATGGACATATAGACATAGAGGCAGACACAGAAACACTAGCATAATACCTAGTCCAGGTTTGAACCACTGTCATTCAGCTTGTGATAGTTGTACCTTAACCACAGGGCCATGGTTTGTTGATTGGGGGGGGGTGGGGGGTGGGGGGCTTTCTTGCAAGCAAAATTTAAACTTCTTTACCCCTATCAGGGTCGACCATTTTGGAATTTTATTTTGGTGGAAAAACCTAAGGAGGCATGCAAGGATCATGTTGGCAAAGTTTCATCAAAATACGTTCATCAGTTTGGCTGTACATGTCGGACACACACAAGCACTCACACATGCACACATAACGCACACACACAGAGCATGACTCTGGGAGCGATATGGGTTAGGTCCCACCTCTTCATTTTGATGTGTCAGGCTAAAAATTGTTTGCGTGTACGTATGTTTACATTTATCCACTTCTGCAAAACCACTGTGCCAAATAAAACTCGCTCTTAAATGAGGACGCATCTTAAATCAAGGATAGAATTTTAGCCCCAAAACTTTGGATCATCTAGCCACACCTCTTCCTGTGGGTGTGTGAGTCTAAAAATCCAAAAATGGCAATTCAGAGAAACACTTAAACCTGGAAAACCAAAATTGGCATATACACAGTGACTCTGTGAGCAACATGGGCTGGGGTTCCACCTAGCTATACCTCTTCCTCTGGAGTGTCAGTTAAAATAGCTTATATATACTTATGCGTATTTGTGTGTATCCACTTTACCACCAAATTACCATACCAAATGAAACCCACTCTTCAGGTTTTACACACCTATATCAAGGATGTTTTTCAACCAAAAGAAATTTTCAAAAATTAGGATCCCAGGATTCAAATACATGCAAAAAGGGATTTCATGCATAGCACTGGTACTTGCACTAGTGTATAGTAAAGCAATAAACCTTTTATTTATGTTCACTGAACAAATCCAAATGGCAAAACTGATTTTGATGAAACTTTATAAATGTGATCCTTTCGTGCTGGGAAAGGTTTGGACTGGTTCCAGTTGGAAGGTCGGTTCTGCAAGACCAACCACAGCCAGGGTATGCTTGCTGATGAGGCAATTCATTTATCCCAAAATATTAGATTTAAGCAAATGTAAAACAATATTTTAAAAATTAAAATAAAAAAAAAAATCTTTGATCTACATCATCATCCCTGGGGGATAGGTCAGTTTTGGAATACCAATGCATGTTCTCAAAATCATCCTTAATGTGGTATTAGTAAAATTATGGATGAGTGTATGATAATAACGGTTTGGTGACTTGAGATTTCTCATGCTCACATAATTTTGTGGTATCCTTCTTCAAGTCTTGGAAGGAGCCTTGATCCACATTTAAAGCACACAATTTCCCTTTGGTATTACTGCCTACTTGTCATGCATAGAACAATACTTACCTCCAGACTATCATCATACATAACCCACCAATAAGCTCTCCTTCTGGGTCTGTAAGACAAATTCTATTCTAGGTCTGCTTTCATTGTTGACACAAAAGTGGATGGCTCACTTGCAGAATCTGATGTAAAGCATACTAACTGAGAAACCTATCACTGACTATATCATTGTAGGACGCTTCTCTGTGCTGTCACATTCTTGATAGCCTGCTCCCTAAACAGCATTCTCAGATCCATGATAAATATTATGCATCAGTAATGTATTCCCATCATACAGAGTATAGCACATTGGAATTCCTAAATCCATTATGATTTGATCACTTACATATACAAATCAATATAAAGCTCAAAAGTTCACTGGGCCACAAGGCAATTACTGACTCTACTGAACTAACTCATAATTGATAGTTCTAGGAAAATTATTGTGTGACCATGTAACTTGAATGCTTATTATCTATGAAAAAGTCTGCCTGATGAGTGATATTTCAGTCTGCCTTTGCTTTCATGCAATAACAATCCTTTTCAGATTATAGAGGATTCTGTGTGAGGCTTTTCTAAGTGAAAGTAGGCAGTGCATTGTAGTGCATACAAACACAACTCCTGCAAAATTGAATTTCCTCCACTTTTTTAATATACCTGCTTCATTTGTCTGCCTAAAATGGCCATTTTTTGGCAATTTAGCTTGCCAAACACACAGAAAGTCAAATAAACATCAAGTAACCACATCATAACACTTTTTGTTCCCCAAGATGAAACTCTATCTATGCACTCCCAGTGGCACCCCAGATAGACTATAAAATTATCATGGTGATTGGAATACCCGTTTGGGAAGAGTAGCATTACTTAAGGACAAACACTTGCAAATTATATATAGTGGGATAGTATTAATATATATCAATTTTAAAGAAAAAATGGAAAAGGAATTTTTAAAAAGTAGGTAGTGAAAATAGAAAAAATAAAGGGGGGAAAAGCCAAGTCCAAGATGTGAACTGCCAAATTTGAGCTTGGGAAACCTGTGCCTTTATCAATTGGCCATGGTTTCTTCTGGTTGTTTTATTGTGTATGTATATACAAACAATTAAATTTCTTCTTCTTTTTTTCTCACAAAGTATTCCCCAAGACAAAACTCAATATAATTATGCACTCAAGTAGACTGTTCAATTTTTGTTGTGACTGGAGCACCCATTTGGGAGTAGTATTACCTATAGACAGACAGATTTTTCAAACTATATTTAGTTAGATTTTTAAGTGCATTAATTATCACAAACACTAGACACTGCAGTGCATTACATAAACTAATTGACTGTTTACTTTGCTGCCAATCTGAAG
>OZ017792.1:3209011-3391910 GCA_963969325.1 Lycopodina hypogea | reverse complement strand
TGAAACTGAATTCCATCCATACTTCCTTTTCCTCCACAGGCCAACAGTCATTGGCTGTAATATTAATATTATCACTACCATATTATGTTTACTGTTTTTGTATTGTGTTTTTTCCTTTCTTTATGGTTTGATTGCTATAAAAATATTTATTTCAAGCTTCAGATGATATGACCAAAAGTGCCCTTAATTTTGGCAGACTGCCCTCCCAGCCATTTCCCCCCTAGATACTGGCCTGTGATGAGTGCCCAGAGTAATTGGTGAGTGTTAGTGATTTATTGTTCAAACTTGGGCTAGCCTGAGTTTTTTCTTGATCGATCATCCTTTACAAGATCTGTGTTAATTTCAGTCATTAGCTAGTCATTGGGTTGATGTGTTGAGATGGTGGGAGTGTTTTACTTTAATGAATAGTATTGCTATGGTATTAGGTCCTCTGTCCATCTGGGTTATAACATGTTCATTATTATATATATCCATTGTTCACTTGAATTAATAATTTGTAGTTATTTTATAGTTAAGTACATTTTTGTTTAGTAGAATTGGTCCGGAGGTGTTTGTAGAGATGTTAGCCACCAGGGCTAGGCCACTTCTGTGCTGCAAGTACGATGTACAACAAAGCAGAGATGCACGTCTGATCAGTTTCCTCTGCATAAACAAAACTCTATTTCTAATTATATATCCCTTGAGCTAGCTGCACACTGGAGTGAAGTAAGCCTGTATGGATAAGGACCACCAAGATAAATATGGTCTTGTCTCTGGCAGTATTGTCTCTCTTCCCTTTATTATTTTATTTTTAACTCAATCCAATACAGTATTTGTTTAAAATGTAATATTTGATTCTTGTTCCATGGTCAGGGCCATAGCTACATTGAGGCTGAGGAGGTGGTTACTTTGTCTGTCATTCCCCAGAGAATTTGTTTTATTAATTTTTTTTTTCAATTCCAAGAAAAGTAAGGAAGCAGGTTTACTAAGTGAATTTGATGTCTGTCCGTCTGTCTGTCACAAAACTGAGTCTGTTGACTGGATGGATTGGCTAAGAATCGATGGGGATAATTTGGAAAGTGATAGTGACCTCCACTGGTCAAAATTGGGGAAAGTGGCAAACGCTGGTGGGAGAAAAAAAAAGTTTATTTTCTATGCAAAAAAAAAATCCTGAAAATAATGGAGAAGTGGTGAATACTTGGGTATTCCAAGCTGGAAGTCCCAGGTTCGATTCCTGATAGTTCTGCTATTTTTTTTTTTTCTCTTTTTTTTCCTTCTCTTTTTCTTCCTGTTCAGTACATGATTGGTAAGTTATTTTTGATAAAATTTATTTCAGGCATGGTAGCATAAATAACCAAATATGTTAATTCAGATGTATTGGAGCAGCTGTATTGAAAACTTGTATTGATAAGGAATTGATATGGCATGCTCTGTGGCAGCTCTGTGTGCCAGGAAAGGTGGTGAAAGTTGAAAGGTAAGATGCCCAGCTGAAGAGAGCATGTGCTCATTTGCAATGAGGTACAAACATTCCATGAGGAGTTCTTTGTAGCCTCCACTGATCAAAATAGTAAAATTAAAAAAAAAAAAATTTTATTAACAAATCTTTATACTTATTTTTTTAGAAGATTTTGACAGCTTGATGGCAGCTCTGTGGACCAGAGTCAGCAAAGGAAGGCAACTAGTCATCAAAACAGTCAAGCAGGGAGATATATGAGATACTGTGGGGGGGGGGGGGGGGGGGGGGAGGGTAGGGCGAGGATTTGGGTATGCAGCTTTCCTTTGTTATTGTCATCATTGTAAAAGCTTCACATCTACTTAATTTTTTTTTATTTATTTTTTTAAAATTTTGCTATTTATCTATTTTTATGATTACTGGATTTATTATTTTTTTTATCTAAAGGCTCTTACCAATCTGGCAGACTCCAGTGCTAGTGACGTAGTCTCACTAGCTGACCCCTTACCTTAACCTAGGGAGGAATCGGTCTGGTATGTCTTCTTGTTTCCATAATTTTTAAGGATATCCTTAAAAAAAAAATTAAATTAAAAAAAGTATCCATTTTTTTAATTTTTATAAATATAATTTTATTAGTAGTTTCTGTGTTGTTTTTTTCCAGAGTAGGTCCTTTTTTTTCTCTCTTGTGGGGGCTAGGGTTTTTTTTTGGTTGAAATATTGTGAAAGGAAATATTTATTGTACTAGTTACTTACTCATGATTTTGACACTAGATGAAATAGAGTTTGGAGTCAGTGATTTAGGGATGTTATTGATCACATGTTTTCAATAATGATTTCAGGCATCAGAAGTCAGTAACATTCTGTCCAACAATCACTCAGTTCACTAATCAAGTTATCAATGTCAGCATTCTGAAATTTGGTAGTACTTGGGCATGCATTTAGGAGGTAGAACTGCACATGACTTCCATAATAGAGGATGTCATTGTTTCATCATAATATACCTTCATTGCAGGAGTTATCTGTAACATAAATTAATGCATGCAATTATTTGCACTTTATTAAAACTAGCGAAAAAATGTCTGCTTTTATGACAATTTGTCGATTTTTAAAACAAAAGTAAATGTGACTAGATTAAAAAAATTTTAAAAGTACCATTTTTGGCATTTTTAGCGCTACACACAAGGAAGAAGAGGTGTAGCCAGATGGTAACCACTCCATGTTATTCACAGAGTCAAGTTGTGTCTGCATGCCAAGTTTTAAGTCGGTTGTTCCATTCCTTTCTTCTAACAAAATGACCATTTTTAGCTTTTTTTCCAATATGGAAGGGGGTGTGGCCCGGGTTATTCCAACATGTGGAGTACCACACTTGTATCCCAGTTGGTGTTAGCCTAATGATGTCAAATGGAATGTAGTGTTTAGTATGTGCTTTTTACAGTTGTTGAGAATTTTTAATACTAGTTCTTACAATAAACTCTATGTACAACCAATGGATTAATTATCTTCTTTCTCTCCCAGCTGCATTTATTGAGAAGGATCGAGCTAAGTTGGAGAAAGCATTGGAAGGGAAGGTGACCATGAAGCGAAAGAAGTCTATGATTTTGGGGTTTGCTGGCTCTGGAAAGACCCACACTTTGGCTCTCTTAATGCGCAAAAAGCTTCCTTCCGAACGTGTCAGCACACCATGTTTCAAACCTCCTGTACGAAGCATAGGGCTCAGGAGATTTCATATGTCATCTTCATCTAAGTCTTGTGCAGAAATAAGTCGAAGAGTGTTTTCCCGGAGGATAATCAAATCTGGAAAAGACTCCTTACCCAAAATATCTCATAGCTCTACTGAGAATAAGATTGTTATCGAACCAGCTGAACTGACTCTCAAAGAAGGAAAGGATCTGCCACAGAATGAACTAGCTCGTAAAATAAAATCAAAATTGTTCAAGGATTCTTACTATGCCTATAAAGTGGAGCCTTTAATCGATGAAGTTGTGGCAGAAATAATCGACAGTGGTGGGCAACCACAGTTCCTTGAAATACTCCCACGGTTTATTAGTGGTCTTAGCATTGCTATTGTTGTCACTAATCTGAGCGAGCGCCTGGACAAATGTCCCACCAGCTACTATTATGGAGAAGATGGTGTGCTTATCGGGGAAGGAGAGTCTTCTAGGATCACCAATGAACAGATGCTGCGTCAGTTCTTGCAGATGGTTGTGTCACAAAGTCAAGGAAACAGTCAACTAAAGTTCATCATTGTTGGCACCCACAGAGATATGGAGCACATGTGCAGTGAGTCAAGAGAAGAGAAGGAGAGGAAGCTGTCGAATATGGTGAGATCATTTGAACTGGAAGACAACGTTGTTTATGCCGACCCCAAGTGCAAGAAGCTAATATTTGCTGTTAATGCCAAGGTTCCTAATGAAGCCGACTATAAAATGGGCAGAAAGGTAATGGAGGCTGTGATGGACGAAGATGGAGCTGAAATCATCAACATGCCATTGAAGTTCCACGTATTGGAGGAGACTCTCAGGGAAATGTCTACCACAGGGCAGATTGCATTCACACTCAGTGAAGTCAAGCAGAATGTGAGGGAGTACTTCAATAATGAAATGTTGTTGAAGGAGGGTCTGCAGTTTCTGGAGCAATCGCATCGCATCTTTTACTTCAAAGAGTTGTTTCCTGACAAGGTGATTGGAGATCCTCAAGTATTGCTGAACATGGTGACAGGGATCGTAGTGGAACACATCAAGCTCAACAGTGGTATCGATACAGGGAGGACAATGTATGCGGGGTGGAAGAAGTTCAAAGAGCAAGGTGTTCTTACCGTGGAGATCCTGAAGAAAATTTCGAACTGTTATGATTGTCATTTCACTCCTGAGGACATGCTGAAGCTGTTAGAGAAGTTGCTGATCTGTTTCAGGATGAACCCTGGGGAGTTCCTGATGCCATGCTTACTGTCGACACAAGCATCCAGTCCCAGCATTGAGAGCCCGACTGCCAATCCCATGCTTCAATTCTCAATGATGTTGCACTTCCCAAAGGGCATTGCTAGAATTGGCATCTACTGCAGCACACTCTGCAAGCTTATCTCTGGGGAGGGCTGGAAGCATTATGTGAATTCCAATGTCTACAGAAATTGCTTCTTCTTTGAACAAACCGGTGATGAATTTGGTATAGTTTGTGTTGAGGACTTCTACGACTCCTTCTTCCAAGTTACCCTTCACTTGTCCTCTTATCCTGATGACCCCGAGATATTACAGGATATGTGTGTTGCTCTGCACAACAGAGTCAAGCGAGTCATCAATGAAGTCACACAAGCACTCTGCTATCTCCCCGATGAACCGGTGCTTGCCTTTAAGTGTGAGAAGCAGCATACACCCAGCTTGTCCCTTCACGCTGCCAGGTATATAAAGGCTCGCAAAGCTCTTCGCTGTACCAAAGACCCATCGACCCTTGGAAACATGACATACAGCCACAGATATTGGCTCAGTTAGTGTGTACCTGTAGAGGCTGTTGTCAGTGAGGCTGAGATGATTGCTTCTTAATCATATGTCTTGTATCTTATGTTATATAGGTGACCCCTTACCATCTGGTCTAAGCTCTGGTTTACTGACTATTTCAAACTCAGATTGGCAATTAACAGGTCAGTCTACACCTTATTACTTATGATATACACTTTGATTCCAAAATTTAAAGTTGTCATCATTTTCTATTCCTAGAATGTAATTAGTTTATCTATAGTTTGATTCTGAATAATAGCATGCAATATTTATTGCTTCTATGAGCTTTTCCTCTGTCCTTCAAATTAAAAAAAAAAAAAAAAAAAAAAAAAAAAAAAAAAAAAAAGCTATCGCCTGCAACATGCCACAAAGTCACAGTGTGGCAGGAATTGAACACTGCTGTATTCCTGTGACAGGATGTGACACACAAACTTGTAGCTGCATGTTCACAAATTTATATTGTGTTGCAACATGTCTCTGAGTTTTGCGACGCAACATCCTGTGACAGTGTTAACCTGGCTTAATTGTCATAGATTTATTAATAATTAAAAAATATATATATACATATATGTATATATTATGGTATTATTTATTATTGATTACAAATCAATATTTTATCTGTTTTGTTTGTTGTTATTTTTTCTGTTTGTAAAGGAGCAGGCAAAGGACTACCTTCTGCAGTCTCTGTAATGGGATCCTCTTCCACTCCTGCTTGTATGTTGCCAGCTAATATAGACACACATGTACAAGTCATTCATGAGGTCACAGTGCATTACATTGTGCACACAGCATTGCTGTGATATGCAAACCACATTTAGGCTCATGGGAGCTTAACCCACTCCATAGGAACAAGTTGGTGTGCACTTTTTTCATTGGGTTCTACTCCTGCAACTGGATGATTATTATAATGCATTTAAAGTGTCATATAAAATTTTTTCAGTCTTCTCTTAATTCTGGATAACCAAGTGGGTATTTGTTATATATGTTGCTGATGGTAGTCACACTTTACATGCACATGTACACATAAGTTATCCACATCATAATTGTGAAGTGCACCTGTAAAATAAAAAACAACAACATAATCATAACCCGAACAATGTGATCATAGAAAATAGTGTGATTGACCATACGATAGTTATCTGATCAAGCAGCATATATTTATTACTTTCTAGAACTCCCTCCATCCCACTTTCCACCAAATCCTCAATCCATCCACCCTGGCACTAATGGTGATAAAAGCAGGAATACCTTACACTATGGCTCAGTGTGTAATGAAAATTTCAAGGAGAATATCTTCTGCATGGGCCGGGTCCCACCAGGCCACACTTCGACTTGTGGGCATGTTTGTGTGTGTTTCTGTTTGATGGACAACCTGTGGCCAGATTAGTTATAGGAAAAGTATTGCAAGTATGGCTGAAATGATTCCATTTATTGGACAACCTGTGCCTTCATTTTTATGTGCAAAGTTGTAATGGGTCTCTGGTATATATTTATACACATATCTTTATCTCTATTATAAAATGATTATTATAATGCTGTGGGAAGCAAATTTTCAGCTGAAATGTAGTCAAATCTCATTTGTCAAGCCATTGACCTCAAACTAAAGTAAGCAAAGTTGGAGTATAATTGATTGTTCTTATGTATGTAAAAACTATGGACAAGTTACTTCATGCAAGAAGTCAGAATGCTAACATTTTAATGCAGATTAGTCTCAGATTCTCATATGAATATTAATGAGTAAACATATATGCCTCTTTTTTTCCTCATATTTTGTTTAACTGTACAGTGAGTAAACAAGATATTCCAGACCTGGTGTTGGAGCTACAAAGTATTAAAGCTGAATACTATCGATTTAGTATCCAATTGAGAGTGCCTCATGAGGAAATAGTGGCATGGGAACAACAATTCCAAAGAGATGCCAATAGAATGTTGGGGGAAATTCTACAGTTCTTGTTTGCCAATGATCACAATCCAATGGAGACTTTATATACTGCATTGCAGAATATTGATCAACCAAAATTAGCAGACGAGTTGAAGTTGAAATATGGAGGAGCTCAAGGTAATAATGTAGTCATTTATAAGTATTTATATATTATACACAATGGCCAAAAAAAAACTAGAATTGAAAACAAGAGCAATATATGGTCATGTGTGATGTTTCTATTTAAAACTATAAATTCTAAACCCTGAGCATGTCAATTTTACAGGATGTAAATTGTAGTGAAAGAAAGTCTATTTTTTTTTTGTGAAGAGTGGTATTAAAAAGAATTCAAAAAATTTCATGCGTTTTGTAATGCTTAAGAAACTTACCTTAGCCAAAAAAAAAAGTTTCTATATTTTGAATGCCGCCCTCCTTTTGATCTTATAACTACTATTGCAAAGATATGCTTAATATTTCTATTACCACATCTCTATTGCAGTGTCTACTCCAGCACCTGCACCAACTCAAGCAGAAGTACCAATAACTCTACCCATGACTAACAGTGGAGGTAATTTATAATTATTTTGTCATTTTTTAAATTTTACAAATAACATCAATGTTTATTGCAATGTTCAGATGCTATTCCTTTTATGTGTTCCTTGTGCTAGAAAATAGAAAACTTTATATTTTTTTATGTTGGTATCATTAGGAGCAGCATCTAGTAAAGAGATAATTAGACTACCCACCAGTTCTATCACATTATCACCCAATAAAGGGACTACCACACACAACATTCACTTGACAATCCTATGCTGACTCCAGTCCAACGGAATAGAATTTCAATTTTTAAGAAGGATAAAAGTTATATAAAGAGAGCTCACACTGCAACAGAGGCCATCTTTATTTTCACATGCAGATGACCATTATAACATGGTATTGTCTTACCTGCTTGAATAGCTTCTGCTTAACTGCTAATGTTTTGCTCCACAACTTCTTTGTCTCCTGCACTTCTTCCTCATGCGTTCTTTGAGTTAATGCCATGACTGTTCTGTCTTTGTGTGTCACGGGATTCTGGTGTGGTCTGCCACCATTAATGCTGTGCCTATCTCCTGGTGTGTGCTGGACCTTGTCCTAGGTCCCGAGAGTCACAACCTGTAATTTTTATATGTCCTCGTCCTGTAGCCTGAGGAGTCTTTTCAACTGATAAGGAAATAATGTTGAGGCATTGTGATGCTAATTCCAAACAAATCAAATTATCGATATATTGCTTTTAGTGCTCTTCCTGAAAGTATATAAAAATGTGTAATCACACATTTCTAATTTTGAATAGGAATACTTTCAGGTGAAAGCCCAAAAAAAAAGGATAATTAGTCCTCTGTGTCATAGCTTTATTCACTTCATGGTCAAGATGAGCTTTTTGGAAGAAATTTTTTTCTTATTCATTTTTATTTTATTTATCGATTTAATTATCATTATGAATTCCCCTCCCACCCTATTTTTTCCTTCAGACCTGACCAAGGACAAGCATCATCACTCAGGCTCCTCCCAGAGTTGCAAGCATCCACATGAAGACAACAGGGACTGGGGATATGGTGAGTGGGATAGGGATGGAGATCAGGACAGGGGACACAAAGCACAAAGAAGTGGTAAACACAAATGACATCCAATGTTTTGTCATTATTTTGTACTGTGTGTGTGTAGCAAGTCTGTTCCCTTAAATGGTGTTTACCTTTGTGTAGGACATTATCTCAAACTGTATCTATATAATGGAGGGTAAATCAAATATATCATCTGTATTGTATACTTCTGTTAGTTAGGAAAGGTATTTGCCACAGTTGGGTAGGTGCCTATTAGGATGATAGACTTATCTACTGCTATCACAGAGAACTGTTGGAGTTATTAGAATATCATCTCTGCAGAGTCAACAACTGTGATGTAGTTTTGATCAGAGACCTTCAACTGCTGTGAGAAAACTTTCTTTATGACTCCCTTCTTCATATCTCTTAGGAGTTATGCATTTCTGAGGAAGCTGAGGTTACTTTATATCCAGTTCAGATTTTCTGCCTTCATTTTTCTTCCAGAAGGAATTGATATTAGTATTAGAGCACCAAGTGTGTAAGTTTTAACAGTTAGTGGTGTTAAGTGTCTGGCTTAATTTGACTGAGTGTTGCAAAATCACTTCATAGAACAATAAACCAAATAGAAGTCAAAACTTTCCTTATTTTTTTTAATACCATAAATTTTAGATTCCATATCAATACCTCTACTTAACAATGCTCTTCCCACCAACTCTGTAGCTTAGCATAATTATTCATGTGCTGCTTGTTTCTTCCTATGGACATGACTTTCATAAGAGTGAGCTCCTAATAAAACTTGGAGTGTTCAGTTGTAGTGCAAGTCACTTTGCTATCTTAGTAATGGTCAACAAGCTTTCTTTTCTTTTTTTTTTGCTGCTAGTATGAAAATAGCTGTTGTACTATAATGTGAAATTTTAAAATGTGAATTATTTAGTATGAATAAGTCTTGTGAATTAATAGAACAATCTCTATCCTGTATATTATTTTCACTAACTCCCTGCTTGCCTACCTGCCTGCCAGCCTAACTGACAAGAAAAACTTTTGAACTGTGGGTCCTGGGACAGAATTAAACTTCATTCTGCTCCCTACATGGACCTAGGGGTGCAGAAGGCCTTTGAATTTCTTTAAAATGTCCAACTAAAAGTTAGAGATAAACTAGTCTTTCTTTTAAGCAAATTGTTCCTAAAGTAGGTAAAAGGTCACATCTATCCACCCCCCCTCCCCTTTTTAAAAAATGTCTGATAAAAATGTAAACAAAATTAATGAAAGAAAATTAAATCTAGCTAGCCAGTGCCTGCTGAGAATGGAAGACTCTTTAGTGAGCTGAAGCTTAGCTAGAACAGCCAAGTACCTCAAGTTACAAGCCCCAATTCTGTGTTGTGGGCATGTCTAAAATTAATGTAAAATTATGAATTTGGCAGAATATACTTGAATATTTAAAAAAATAATAGTCCTATTTAAATTTAAGATGAAAGATAAAAAATCATTTGAAATGTCTTCTTCCACCAATTCATAGAATGTTGACCAGAATAGTATTAGATCATTACCACCAATGAATAAATTTTAAACCAGTGATAATATTTATAAAAATTAAATAATAAATAAATTTAAAAAAAAAATAATTGAAAAATGTAGTTATGGGGGATGTGTATAACTACACTGACTCCAAATATAATGACAAATCAAAAAAGAATGAAAAATATTGAAAGTAACTATGTTAAGGATGTGACTACACCCATTTATGGCAAAGTACACTGGAGAACACACAAGACAAATTTTAACTTCATTTTACCACCAGCTATGCAATTACTATAAAAAGAAAATTAAAAAAAAAAAAAAAAAAAAATATATATATATATATATATATAATAAATAAACAAATAAATAAATAAATAAACAAATAAATAAATAAATAAAGCTAACAAGCAAGCAACAACCTGGCATGGGAAGTGGTGAAGGGGGTTATGGGGATCTATGTGGGCAGTGACCCAGCTCATGAATGAATGCATTGGGGTAGACCTGAAATTTGAAAATATTTGGAAAAAATCAGCAAGAGCAGTGTTTAGGGCTGAATACAATAGAAAATTAATAAATGAAACAGCAGACTGGGGATATTCATAATTGCTGAGGCAGCACTGTTGTGGAAGTGATTTATCTAATCACTGCCAAGCCGAAGAATAAACTTGAAACTCTTCCAATGCCCTTTTCAATAATGTCTAGGATAATGTTTGTTGGATAATGTGTCTTGAACATAGCATGCAAAGCTGCAAATGGGCGCCTCTATGTATGCAACTACTAAAAAAAATTTTTTTAAATAAAAAGAAAGAAAGAAAGAAACAACAACCAGGGCATGGGAAATGGAGGTAGGAAGCAGTATGGACAGTGACCTCTCCCATGAATGAATGCATGGGGGTATGGTATTAGTGAAGAAAATGTACCAATTAGACTAAGAATTTGAAAATATTTAGAAAAAAACAACAAAATTTAAGAAAAACCCTACACTGTCATGAGCAGTGTTTAGGGCTGGAGACACTAGAAAATCTATAACTGAAACAGAGCAAATTGGAGACATTCACAATTGCTGAGGAAGCACTGTTTCGGAAGTCATTTATCAGACAATTTCAATCACTGCCATGCAGAAGAGTTAAATTGAAACTTTTCTAATTACCTTTTCAATAATATCTAGGATAGTGTTTGTTGGACAAAGTGTTTTGGTCAGTATTATGTTCTCACTGTTGCAAGTACTATTGAAATTACCATTACCAAAGACACAATTAAAACTTGTGCTACCACATCTCTATTGCAGTGTCTTCTACAACACCTGCAACAATTACTACCTCATCAACTCAAGCAGAACTAACTCCACCATTATCAACTCAAGCAGAACCAACTCCATCATTACTAACTCCACCCAAGACTCACAAAGAAGGTAATGTATAATCATTTTCTCATGTTAATAATTTTTTTCAAGTAACTCAAAGGCTCTATTGAAAGGTTCAGCTGATATTCCTTCAACAACTTGTTTCTTGTAAAAGACCATAGGGAGCTTTATTGATATATGTTTGTATCCATTGGAAACAGCATCAAGCAAAGAAATGTATGGACTGCTCACCTATTCTATCACATGAACACTACCAAACAAGATATTATTAAGCACGACATAATTTTATGGATAACTCCTGATAACATGTGTATTTTTCACCTTTACGGATAACTACCCGAAATTATCTGAGCAGTTATATTAAAATTAATTGGCAGTTTAATGTAAACATTTTTTTTTTGGTTTTTAATAGACCTTGTGGTACATAAATTCTGTTAGCTTGTTGATAGTGGTTCACATTTTCCCCATATAGAGGAGGAAAAAAATAAGGGGGGAAAAAGTAAGGGAAGAAAAAAGTGAGAAAAGATAAAAACCCATTACCGCTGGTCCTATTTCCTAGTGTGTGCTGGACCTGGTTCTATGTCCTAAGAGTCACAACCTACAGTTTATGTGTCCTTTTCCTGTAGCCTGAGGAGTTTTTCGACTGATCAGGAAAAAAAAAGAGGCATTGTTATGCTGGTTCCAAGCAAATTAAATTATCAAAAAATGGCTTTTAGTGCTTTTCTGGAAAATATATAGAAATGTGTGATCATGGTCATCAATAATCCCTTCAGCTTTAATTATGAGTGGAACAACTTTAATAGGAAAGTTTTCAGGTGAAAGCAAAAATATTGAATAATTAGTCCTCTGTGTCATAGCTCTATTTACTTCATGATCAAGATGTACTTTTTGCAAGAAATTTTTTTCTTGTGCATTTTTTTCTTATTCCATTTTTATTTTGTTGGAGTTAGTAGAATACCATCTCTGCAGAGAGTGCAGAACACAGCACAGTACAGTACAGAACACAGCACAGTACAGTACAGAACACAGCACAGTACAGTACAGACACTCAATGGGGAGAGCTAAGGCATTTATAGGAACTTGCCTTTCCATCTGGCAACTACTCTGACGGAGAGCTCTGGTTTATCCCGAAATGATCTGTGATTATCCAGATTAACTATGTCATCCACTGATACTTAGCAGATAACCAGAGAGTATCCTCATCCACTGATAACATAGGAGTGTTGACAGACACTGGGCATGTCTGAGATCATTTAGATTGAGTCAGAGTCTGTGTTCTAGTCATGCCCAGCATTTTACACAGTCAGTCATGTCAATATTACATCCCTGACAACCACTATCTGATCTATTTACTTTCATCATATCTTTCTGGCAGGTTATGCAAGGTTTCGAACTCTCTTTACAGCTACTGTGGTTGTGATGATAGCAATTCTCCTTGTCCACGTAAGTAACTCATACTGCAGTGGCTGTATTGTAAGTGTGCATGTGCAGTTGCTGTTCCCTCAGTGCACCATGTCGGGCCATTGTGTGGGAGTGTGCATGTGCAATGTTGCCTATTTCTCCTGAAAAGATGCTGGTATAACTTTATCCTGTTCCTGGAAATTTTTGACCCTACCTTTACCTGTACTATTATGTGCACCTGCTGAATGTGCACCTGCTAAATGTGCATCTGCTAAATGTGCACCTGCTAAATGTGCACCTGCTAAATGTGCACCTACTAAATGTGCACCTGCTAAATGTGCATCTGCTATGTTGTAATTAGTAAGAACAAGCCATTTGTTATATTGGGCCTTCCTGCCACATTCACAAAGCTCAGGCCCAGCCCTAGAACCCTCTGTCAGACAGATGAATAATATAGCTAAACTTATTTTAGGGTGTGGTGTGAAATTTAATGTTAAATTAGGTGAGAGTCATGCTGATTTCCCCTTGTAATATATTATTATAAATATTATCTTTTATTGTTGGTATCTGTGTTATTACAGCTTCTGGGGAAACTATAAATGATGACTGCATAACACGTAATTCTTCTTTTCTGTCTGATATTTCAATTATTCACCAAATTATTTTGTATACTCACCTTCAATTTATACTGTTTATCATGTTATATGCTCAAAATTGTTATTGATGTAAAGTGTATTCAGTCATTTTAAAGCATTAGGGCTTCTTGTTATATTTGTTGTTGCCATTTTATTACCTTCAAGAATTACTGGTGGATCATTTCAGTGAACTGATTTCAGATATCTGTTTAACCTTAACAGTTCAATGTATGTACATAGCAATAGGGGACTTGCATGACTACAGCGCATACAACCTGCCACACCTACTTATGGAATCAGTATTGTATTGGCATTCGTGACTGGCACACATCAAGCTCAACATTGGTATCGATACAGGGAGGACAATGTATGCAGGGTGGAAGAAGTTCAAAGAGCAAGGTGTTCTTACCGTGGAGATCCTGAAGAAAATTTTGAATTGTTATGATTCTCATTTCACTCCTGAGGACATGCTGAAGCTGGAGTTGCTGATCTGTTTCAGGATGAACCCTGGGGAGTTCCTGATGCCATGCTTACTGTCGACACAAGCATCCAGTCCCAGGATTGAGAGCCTGACTGCCGATCCCATGCTTCAATTCTCAATGATGTTGCACTTCCCAAAGGGCATTGCTAGAATTGGCATCTACTGCAGCACTATCTGCAAGCTTATCTCTGGTGAAGGCTGGAAGCACTATGAGGATTCCTAAGTTTCCAGAAATATCTTCTGTTTAACTTACCATGGTGTCTTTGGTGTAGTTTGTGTTCAAGACTACTATGACTCCTTCCAAGTAACCCTTCACTTTCCCTCGGATGCTAAACTTTATCCCAAGATTTTATCAGATACGTGTGTGGCTCTACGTGATACTGTCAAGAAAGTCATCAAGGAAGTCACACGAGCACTCTGCCATCGTCCTGATGAACCTGAGCTTGCCTTTAAGTGTGAGGAGCACTACACAGCCAGCCACTCCCTTCATCCTGCAAGGTATATTGAGGATTGCCCATCACTTCTCTGCACCAAAGACTCCAGGATCTCCACAGCACTGACAGGAGCACACACTTCGGCTAGGTGAGTGTGTGTCTGCTGTGGTTGTGGTGAATGATGATAAGTGGATAATTCTTAACTGTCATTATAGTGTTGACCACTACCCATAGCACATGTGCATGATAACATACAGGGCAAGGTCATACACAAGGGTATACATGTGTGCCCATTGCTTAATCAAGGTTTGATCAACACCTGTTCTTGGTTATTACAAACCATCACTGCTCACTTATGGATTGTAGATTTTTGATTGCTAACAAGATAGCACTCCTACTTATCTTCAACTTCTTAAGAGCACAGGTGCCAACTGTCCTGGACTGGCCAGGACAGTTCTTCATTTGGAGCCTGTGTCTTACCTGGAAATTGCTTTTGAATATATTTGTCCTGGATTTTTAAACTAAAGGCCTGTCCACACTACACACTAAAACCGATTTTCACTGTGTCTGGACCAGGTTCCATGCATTCACAAAAGAACTAGTTTTGTCCCAACAGTTTCCCTGTGAAGCTTCCTGATGGTTTGGTTTTTCAAGAAGCTAAGATTTATTTGACATTCCTGTGGCTTTAATGTTGATGTTCGCTATTAGGAATTTAGTTACTAACAGTTCTCTCCTCTGGTTGTGCACAGTACAATGCTTAAGGCACTGGTCTACTTAGTGGGAAATCCTATGTTAGAATTTTATCCTTTCTTCCTCCCTTATTTTTTCTTCTTTTACTTCTACCCCCGCCCCTCCCCCTTTAATTCTTTCCTTCCCTATTACCCTCCTCCCCTCCCCTCCCCTCCTCTCCTCTTCCCTTTTATCTGAGCTGTTTGCATATTCAGCTTTTCTTCCCATGGCAGTCTAACTGTTGGTAACTGAAAAAAGCTGCACATCTACCTAATTACTGATACAAATTTAGGTTATTACTTATACTTTATTATTGTGGTTTTCAGCTGATGAGCCTATCAATTCACGACATCTGCAACTCATCAAGTGGACAAACAAGAAAGGAAGTACTTCATGTTTGAGGCTCTATGAAGAAATGGCTCCACATTGGAAAGTTGTTGCTAACCTGATCAGATTGAAGACGGAGACTATAGCAGTGAATCATCGTAATGATGCTCTGGAGTGCATACAAGAGGTCATGAAGGAATGGATGATTAATGCACCGAACGTAACTACCTACCCATGCACATGGAAGGGTATGTGTAACTTATTAGATAATGCTCAGCTTGGTAAAGCCAGGGAGGATCTTCAAGAAGCCTGCTCATTGCAGCACTGAGAGACATGAGGTGAGCTGGTGTGATAGAATGTTGCTGTGATTTATTGGCAAGTTAGGCAAGTCCTCATTGGGGGGGCAGGGACTTGATTTTAGTTTGAGTGTGAATTCATATATATGGTCATACCAAAAATGTCTAATATTAAATCACTATTGCAAGAGAAGTGTCCCTAACATATTGGACAGAGGGAACTGATGAAATTATGTTTCCCTTGCATCATGTAATCTTAACCCATTACGAGTGTTTAATATTTTAGAATGTCTGGCAATAAAAATGGTAACTAAAATTCAATTCTTCGCTGACTTTTTCTGTGTGTTTTATGTGTCTGTTATGTTCAGGTTGAGGGTCGGAGAGAATGAACAATGTTGCAACAGACCTGGAACACTACACACACACTCATGCAGTCACCTCCAATACTGTTATTATAATGACATAACCCCATAGGAGTGTATACTTGTACTATAAAGATATATGCGATAGTTGTGCTTAACATATATTCATAATTTTATCCAAGCTTGCACAAATTGTAATGCACAGTCTGTACTATTTTGTTACATTTGTACATTCATCCATTTTTATGTTATTTTATTTTTTCACTTTAGATTCTAGCAATAACTTGAACCTAACTTCTTCTACTGTTAACTTACTCAAAAATTGTTTTAAAAAAAGAAGAACTATCACTATTGCATACTGTTTGACAGTAGGCAATAGTGGACATAATTTGGTAACTACTGTTACTCTACTATGTTGGAGGGAAAATTTGCTGTAACAGCTGAGAGCTTTAAATTTAATAGAAATGGACATCATCAGTGCCCACCTGCTGCAGGTGTCAGATTAATGAAGCACAGACACAAGAAGGAATCATTATCTATCATGTACATATCCTCATGATGTGTTGCAATTATTATAAGTAGACCACAGGGACACAACAGGTCTGACGTAAGTGGCAGGACTTATTTTTCTACATCTGTTTGGGGCAGTATTTTCACTCTCCTATACGACTAGCCACAGAGTTCAGATTGCAATCCGTCCCTTTGCCATGTTGGCATGCAGCTTCTAATTTATGACACACAATAAAACACCTTGTTATTAGCCCAACCATGATCCTTACCTTTGCATGGTATGTACCTTCCATTGTGTGATGTGCAACTGCTTAGTAGCTGTGTCATGTGTTCACTGTGGGCACTCAATTCAAACACAATTTTATTGTCATCTTACAGCATGGGAACAGTATAGGCTAGCTACTATGAAACTTTTCAGATGACAAATACTAAAGAAAATGTCAAATGTCATTGAAATTTTAGGTACCCAGGACCACCCATCCTCTACCTGATAGTTTGCATGAAATTTTAACTATCCAGTACAAAGGAAATCTGGAATACAGGTGGTCTCCCATCCACCTTTCACATACATGTTCTGTAGCAGGAAATTTTAATTTTCATCCAGTGAGACAATTTGAAACTTATCTTTTCTTCTATTTTTGAAATCTAACTCCCTTCTTTCTTCAAATTTTCAAGTATACGCTGCCAACTTCATAATTTTTCATTAATTTGCACATGCCCATAACCCAGATTTGTGGCTGCTGCAGCTATTTTCACAATAGGCTGGACCCAAATTTCATCTGAGGCAGCACAAATGCCAGCTGCTTCACCATAGACTGCTGCTGCTGCTTCATCTTCTTCTGAAAGGAGGAGGGGGAGGAGGTTAAACTTAAACTCCCAATCCCTTGGATCCATGACTGAATGGTCACCATTCTATGTATTCTACTTTCAGTTTTGCTGGCTCTGTCACATCTGCAAGGTTTCATCAAGTGAAGTCCTTATCTCATTATTCAGGTCTGCTATGTCCCACTGGTTGGGTGGTTTGAACAGAGGACATTCTCTGATGATGTGTGTGACTGACTGTCTGTTCTGGGTGGCCACAATAGCAGACAGCACTTTCCTTCAGGCCCCAGTCTCTCATTGTGGCAGAGAAATAACCCACACCAGTTCTTAGCTGGTTCAGATGGTCCATTGCTCTAGAGGTAGAGCTGTGCCCAGGATGTTATCAGTCCATGAACCTATACTGCTGCTGCTGGTCTGCCAGTTGCTAGTCTTCCTTCCATCAGTTTGTGGTCCACATCAGCTTTGAGGTGCCATCTGGGACAGTTCCAAGAAGGTAATGGTCAAGTTGAGGGAAGGCTTGTCATGACTAGAGACAAACTGGTGGGGAGGACCACTGACATGCACATAACAACGCTCCTTCATCTGCAGCAGATTGCACAGTTCGTTAAAAATAGAGTTTCTTGAAAATATATCTCCTACTAATAGAGCTAGTGATGTGTGCGTGGGTGTGTGTATGCACCCGCAATAACCTGCCAAATGGCTGAAAGGATTTGGTTGAAAATTGGCAGATAAGATGTTCAGGTAAGGGAAAGTAACCTGGACTAGGTCCCATTTGTCCACACCCCATTGTTCAAGTGGAGGAGCTAAAAGAGCCCCCCAAAAGGATCTTCAACGTCCACCACTTTACTTTCATCAAAGAGATTTTGTATTCGTTCATACCATTTCAAAACCATTTTAAAGCATTTCCTGCATTAACAACTATGTTTGTGAATGCACATGGGACCTGAGACATAATGTTCTATGCTGGCTACACCACCAGTAACTAACCTATAACCGTATAACTCTTAGCAATGGCAGCAGAAGCCAGTCCCTGAACTGGTTCCCTACAGCACTGTGGGAACCCATGCCAGAGAGAGAACAAGAGAAAAATCCCCCCTCCTTTCCATTCCACTGATCATTGACCATCCCACAGATAGCTGTGCTACAACAGTCTAAATAGTCTTAACTCCACCCACTTACAACATTCCCAAAATTTTTGTATAGGAGGCCAGATTCCACAGCACTCAGTCGACCAAGTGTTTGGACAGTGAAATTCTGATAACAGATTTCCAAATGTCTAAATATGTGAGTGTATGTATGAATATAATACATACATAAAGTATTAGTACACCTACAACACATGGAACCCTGGCCTAGTGACTAGTGAGGTGCCCTCTATGTGGACACCATTGTGTGTGTAGAGCACTGCAAGCCCACAGTGACTACACCCACCCACCCACCCTGCCAGCCAGGTCACAGCAGGTCCACTACTAGACTAGGTCCACTGTTGGTTCTTATCATACACTAATGAATAAATAACTGCTGTTCATCTTGGCTCATTCTCCGCCAAATATCCAGGGAGATTGTCCAGAGAGATGCTACTTTCTGCAGCACAACAAAATAGTAAAGATATCACAACACATAATGCACCTGACCACACCCACTACATCCAGTGCCTCTGATCACACCCACCACACCCCATACACTTGCTACTGACCTTGTGAGTGAGCAGCCGTTGACTCAGCAGCTGGTCTTCCATTCGTCCTAAACTGATAATTGTTAGACTTCAGGACATCTGCGTACTTTGATGCCTACACACACACGCATACATAGACAGACAGACACACACATGCACACACACACACAGACAGACAGAAACCACATGAGGTAAGCTGACCATATTCCAGCATTCCATTCCTGTCTCTCTATTGGCCACTAGAACTAAACACCAACTGCACAGCCTTACAGCTAGCTGAATGGCAGTATGGTGGCTCCACACTAACTCAAGACTGAACTATCATCGTATTGCCATGAACCAAGCTTCATAAATCTAGAGCACCCTCCCCTCCCCACATCTCCACACACAACACCTCCCCTCCCCACATCTCCACCCACAACACCTCCCCTCCTCACACCTCCACACACAACACCTCCCTTCCTCACACCTCCACACACAACACCTCCCCTCCCCATGTCCACACACAACACCTCCCCTCCCCACGTCCACACACAACACCTCCCCTCCCCACGTCCACACACAACACCTCCCCTCCCCACACCTCCACACACAACACCTCCCCTCCCCACCTCCACACACAACACCTCCCCTCCCCACACCTCCACACACAACACCTCCCCTCCCCACATCCACACACAACACCTCCCCTCCCCACACACAACACTTCCCCTTCCCTCTCACACTATTACACTGAACATTCGGCCTCCCTCATCCCAGCCCCACACCTGCCCCCCCCTCCCCTCCCTCCCTCCTGCAACACTCCTCCCCACAGCAACAAGCATTGGCAGCTGACGTGTTGACTGTTGAGACGAATCTGCAGCTCCAAGTCATCCAGAGCGACCGTCTTCTGAAGTTGTCAACACATAAGAAAAGATTAGCAATATCATGGACAGACAATCAGTCAGTCAGTCAGTTAGTCAGTCAGTCAGTCAGTCAGTCAGTCAGTCAGTCGGTCGGTCAGTCAGTCAGTCAGTCAGTCAGTCAGTCAGTCAGTCAGTCAGTCAGTCAGTGAGCAGGGAAGGTACAGTCTCACCTCCAGAACTGCAGCAGCTGCAGAAGGCAGCTCACAGTCGACGTAGGTGAAGAAGAGCAGTGTGCTGAGATAGTTGGAGGTGACACCACACGCCTCAATGGAGGTCAGGAGGGGCTCCATCGGCTGCTGGAAGGTGACGAACATCTTCAACATATACAGCAGAAGAGGTTTGGACGGATTCTGCAAGTCCTTCAGCGACTCAAGCACCTCCTCAAACTGATGACTGCACGAACACACACACACACACACACACACACACACACACACACACACACACACACACACACACACACACACACACATATGAACAGACACAGGCACACACATACACACACAGGCACACACACACATACACACACAGGCACACACACATACACACACGAACACACACAAGCACACACACACAATGTATCAACAAGAAGAACATATCCCGATACTGGTAAACAGATATCACCTCACACACGCCAAGTGTGTGCAGATGTGTGGGCACATGCTTGACTTACTTGACGAGATAAGCTCTGACCAAGGCCATCTTCACTATACTGCTGCCATCAGCAAACACATCCGTCTTTTCCACTTCCTTGATCTTGTCCAAGTTGCCAGTGCAGGACCACAAGTGGAGCATGAGCTGGTACGTGTAGTGGTAGTCCCTCTTGCTCTCTTGGATGGCCTTGAATTCCTCCTCCGCACCTGGTGACCAACACAACATGGTTGTCAACATCCACTCCCACATCCACAGCCACTCCCATATCCACACCCTCGGCCACTCCCACACTTCACATCTTTAGCCTCTCCCACACTCCACATGTCAGACATCCCTGGATGGTTGCAGTCCACACACACAAGAATGCACTGTAACTGGCAGTCGTGTAGCATGCAAATTGCCACCAGGCTGCCCTCAGATGGAGTGGTCTTTGAGATTAAGCAACTAGGATGTTATGAACCAACTTCCCTGAAGAAGAAGAAAAAAACAAATTTCCAACACCTCATGATCCTCATGATTTAATTTCCTAAACATTATTTACAAGACACACCAGCTACAGCTATGGCGCGCGCACACACGCACACACTAGAGAAGCCTTGCAACTAGCATCTTGATATTACATCATGTGACAGGAGCATCAGACACTCTCATTGGATGGTTTAAAAATTCTACAGTTTGGCTTTGCAGCAATACTGTAGTTGGTGTGCTGGGACAACCTGCACCTTCAACTCCTCATGCTATCCCCCTCTTCCGTGGTAAAGCACAGAGCACAGATAAAACATAGTTCATTCAACAGAAGGTCACCTGATGAAAACACTTACTATCCACATCTCCACGCTTGACATGGATCTTCAGGAGCCTGTGTCGCATCACGTCATTAGGCTGGATACCACAATACTTCATCTTCCTGCAGAATACATTACACATGCAATCGCTATGACAACATGACCAGAACATGACAATATATAAACATATCCGAGAGATAGTGTAAGTCTATGAATCACGATGGCAAGATATAAATCTAGCCACTTGTCAGCGGATTAATAGGGACCATTTCCCCAGATTGCAAGGTGAGGGCATGACAACATAGACATCACATGCAGGTCACATGCAGGTCACATGCATGATACAAGGAGTGACATCTTTATGAGGCCCTGTCAACTCTGTATGCATCGGTGTCTCGAGTATGAGAGCACTCGACTGGAGGCTCATCCTTGACTGGAGACATCAGGACGAACAAAAGACCACACCCATAGGCAACTGCATCTCTGACAGCAGTGTCATCACATCCACTCACACCACACCACACATATCACACACAGACGTTGGCTTACTGCTGCAGGTTCTCCCCCAGGCTAGGGTCCAGCTTATAGGCCGCTGGGATGATCCTGCCCCACAAGAACACATTCGGTGTGTGTCCCTCCTCCAGCATGATGTTCAACTCCTCAATAGCTTTTACCACATCCTTCAAGTACACACAGATACCAACAACAAACAAACAAAACAACAAACAACAAGAATGAGGCACAAGGACATATGAAGGAGACAAGTGTGAGGAGCTGTACCTTGTGGGAACACAAGCAGGAGATGTACAAGCTCCTCATGGACTCCTTCTCTGTATACGTGGCAGGTAGTGTGTTGTAGATACGCTTGGCTAGTGAGTTGTTGTTGATGCTGACAGCAAGCTGGACCATGAAGACGGCAGAGAACAGAGGAACACAAGGAGGTAAGATACAGTGACGGCAACAAGGGAAATGCCATGGAGGGGAGGAGGGAGGGGATTAGGGGAGGGAGAGAGGAACCATACCTTACACACTCTGCACTCCCTGGACTCACCCTGAACACCTGTGCACGGTCGTCCGCCTCCAGCAGTTCTGGCTTTGCACCAAGTCTGCTGAATACCTGCACACACACATGCACACACACATGCATGCACACACATGCATGCACGTACGCACACACACAAAACAGAACATCACCAGCACAACAACAGAATATGCTTTTTAAAAAAGAAAGAAAGAAAAGGACAATGATAATAGGGAGTAAATAAATTAGGGGGAAAAAAGTATTGGCAAGCCAAATTCAGGCTTGGTAAGGGGTCTTCATTTAAAACAGGATTATCTGCACAAGGGGGGGGGGGGACGCACTATGCAAGGGATTGTTAGTATGAGTAGGGCAACATTCATTAGGTAAGGGTCCATCCTTATGACTGGGACATAACTGACTAGGTAAGAGATTCCACTCCACTCAGTGCAAGGGGGGGGGGGGGGGAAGGACAAATGTTGGTAGTGTGAAAGGAAGACACACCACCCACCCACTGACCCTATCAAAATAGGATGACTCCTTGTCCATGGACAACAATAACTTGATACGACTAGATGTGGACAACTCAACACCCTACAGAGAGGGAGAGGGAGAGGAAGAGGAATGAATAAAATTTGAGTTGAGATGTTGTAGGGAAGAAATACTTTAATTTCCTTCTTGTACACCAATCGGTGATATCCCTTACCAGTCTATCCATGGCCTGGTATAGACCCATGTTCCTGTCCTTGTTCTTCTCATTGAACTCATGGAGCCGGTCTCTGAAGGGCAATGGTGGCTGCAAGTGCAACAGCTTCTGGAGCAGCAGGACCAGTGCATCACAACTGGTGGGCTTGGCATGCCTATTTAAAGCCCACCATTTACAGATGTTTGCAGATAAGTTTGGTCACAGGGTCAAATCACATGTGACTGTTCAAACAGGCGATCTATTGAGCCAAGTAAATGGCATTTTACATGTAGCAAATCTAGCTACATGTGTTAACTTAAATACAGCTGATGAAATCATGTGATACTTGCACATGTAGCCCTTGATGTCATGTGACTGGTTGGTAACCACCATACCCTCACCAATGGCCAGACAGGAGCATATGGAAGAGGTTGTCCGACTCCATCTGCAGGAGACTTTTGTCTACAATCATGTCCACTGTAGGGAAGAGGGGACAAGGTCACAGGTCATGCATAGCTGCAACAACTGGCCTAAATCACATGACAGACCGGGACTCCCCCCCCCCTACACTGTGTGCAGTGTGACCAAGTAATGAACACAATACAAATAGTGTGCAATATTTAGAGCTAAAAAGCTAGTGCTACCTGAAGGAAGCACCCTGTGTCTCCAGTAAAGGTTCACGATACGACGCAAAGTGCCAGGGTCCCGTTCATTGCGTCCTCAAACATCTTTTGACCCTGTGCTGCTCTTTAAAAAATGATGTGAACGCTCCAAGATGCAATGATAGCCTAGAGTTCTAATTCTGTGTCCAGGTGGGCCACATTCTCCTCTGTCTGTCCAATCATATTGCTTGTTAATACCATCTCTTTTTTTTTTTGTATTTTAGGCCAATGTTTTTGTTTACTGCCATCATATGCCACCCAAAATAGTTTAAACAATGCGTCCTTTGTGAACAGTGACTATGCAGGAGGTGTGGTTTGTGGACATGTGAGGACACTTTGCAATACAACGCAAAAAAATATATATATATTGTGAACCCACCTTAAGAGTCACCCTACTGCCTGTGGGCTCACACACATCCCTCCCTCCCTCCCTCCCACACCACACCCCCTCCCACACCACACCAGCTGCATTACCTAGCCCCTGTGCCACCTCAAACTCTGCAACAGAACATTTCCAGAGAAGCATAAACAGCACCTTGTGGTCCTTCTCCGGCCCGGCCAGTCCATCAATCTACACCACATGGACCACATCAATCCACTGAATCAGCACTGACAGCCACACCCACCCACCTACATGCATACCCATCCACACTATCCTTCATACACACACATCCACCCACACACCTGGCACATACACATACACCCACACACACTATCCTTCACACACAAACACACACCCACACACCTGGCACATGCCTACATGTAGTAACACAGAATTACACAAACTGAGAAAATATAACACTGACTAACTTGAGACATATAATACTCATCAAAGGTTGTGCCAGCATTAGAGAACAGCTTGTCAGCATAGCCTTGCCTACACCAACGGGGAGGAGGACATAATGTCAGAAGACACAGGACGTGTGATGAAGAACACTGGAGAGGGGGTGGGGGTAGGGGTAGAAATAGGACAAACTCACTCACAAGTGGGAGAAGAAGGGGATAGCTTGGTCAGACATCATCTGCTTCACTGTCACTTCAAAACCTACAGACAGTCAGACAGAGAGAAACAGACAGTCAGACAGAGAGAAACAGACAGTCAGACAGACAGAAACAGACAGTCAGACAGAGACAAACAGACAGTCAGACAAAGAGAAACAGACAGTCAGACAGAGAGAAACAGACAGTCAGACAGAGAGAAACAGACAGTCAGAGAGAGAGAAACAGACAGTCAGACAGAGAGAAACAGGCAGACAGACAGAGAAACAGACAGTCAGACAGAGAGAAACAGACAGAAGACTTAGCTCAATTGCCCTCTCTTAAAGTTTCACAATCAAACAAAATAAATCAACAAATTTATAATGTGTGTGTGTGTGTGTGTGTGTGTGTGTGTGTGTGTGTGTGTGTGTGTGTGTGTGTGTGTGTGTGTGTGTGTGTGTGTGTGTGTGTGTGTGTGTGTGTGTAGTCAAACAACATAGTAATAATTATCACATGTTTAAATTTATGACCCAGTTAATTAACCTAATACATTTTAATTAAATGACATAATGAATTAATTTGACATCTTTTTGTTTCAATATTATAATCACTTATTCTAAATGTTTAGATCTATATAGTCAATGAATTCAATAGATCAAGTACACATCTCAATGGAACAATACCTTTTAATGCATTAAATTAACTGATATATAAATTTTGGAACAATTAATTAACCTGATATTAACATGACATGGGACAAAAAAATTTATTCATCTAAAAATTTCAACTATCGACACACAAATAAACAAACAAACAAACAAACAAACAAACAAACAGCCTCATGGCAAATTTGAATGGAATAAAAACCAGCACATAGACTGAAGCTATACACAGAGTATACAGTATCACTGCCATCTACTACAGACCACACCCCACATTTATCAAGGAATGG
Source organism: Lycopodina hypogea (assembly GCA_963969325.1). Lineage (NCBI taxonomy): Eukaryota > Metazoa > Porifera > Demospongiae > Poecilosclerida > Cladorhizidae > Lycopodina > Lycopodina hypogea. The sequence continues at coordinate 3,366,297 of OZ017792.1, read as the reverse complement.
GGTCCTCCCCCTCTCTCCCCAAGTGAGGCAAGGCACACACAAGTTTGAACTCACCACTCACAGAACCTAATCTGAAGTTCTCTAGTGATGAAGCTGTCAAGTGGTCCCCCTGTAGCCACACCCCTTCCCTGCCCACCATGCACCCACTACAGCTGCCACGGTATGAGCGTTGGCCTAGCCACACCTTCCACATCCACATCGCTGCAGTGACGAGCCAGCAGAGGGTAGAAGTTGAAACACCGCAAGCCCTCTCTGACCTCATCCTTCATGCCGTGTAGACCCTGGCGCAGAGACGTGGTCCAGTTGGGGCCCCAAGGGTTGGGCAGGAGCACGTCCTTGTCTGGGAACTCGTGCACGTCCATCACGGTGGACTTGGTCGGGCTCAAGTAGAGGATCTTTGTGACCACATCTGTGTAGAGCTGCAGGGGGGGGGGGGGGCAAGAGGGGACCATAATTGGTGCTGCAAGTCAGACACTTCCCATATATATTACCACACCCACCAACACTGTCCCCCATATATACTACCACACCCAACAACACTGTCCCCCATATACATTACCACACCCACCAACACTGTCCCCCTTATATATTGCCACACCCAACAACACTGTCCCCCATATATATTACCACACCCAACAACACTGTCCCCCCATATATTACCACACCTACCACCACTGTCCTCCCATATATATTACCACACCCAACAACACTGTCCTCCCATATATATTACCACACCCACCAACACCGTCCCCCATATATATTACCACACCCACCACTACTATCTAAACCACTCCCCCAACAAGAGGGTGTGGCCAGTACCTCGGGGAACTTCTTGACGTCAATGTCCGTCTCCAAGTCAGCGATGACGTCGGCCAGAGGCTGTCCAGCGGCCAGGCAGGTGGTAATGTAGTAGACAATAACCTGAGAGGTCAGCCCCTCGCACCGAGACAGCTCTGCCAGCAATATACGAGGAGCCTCAAGTTCCCCTCGCGACAGGCAATTGCAACACAGGGCTCGTATGTCTACACCACAACAGACAATAACAACAAGTAACACTGTGTATACTCTGCCATACCCACCCTACCACACCCACCTGAAGTGAGCCACTGTGTATTCTTGAACTTGTCCATGACCTGTGTTACCATGGCGCCGTGTCCATGCCGAGAGAGGGCATTCATGACGTGTATGTAGGAGACCATGGAGGGAAACAGCCGGTTGGCAAACATGCGCTCAAACACCTGGGGGCATAGGTCAGAGGTCAGCATCAAGGTGAACATGGACACCAGCAAGCTATTCTCATATATTCTAAGATGTCAACTTTCATGGAAAGAAATGAACTGGCTGCACTGGTAAGGTCAGAGCTACTGCATGTTCCAGAACAACTACAACACTGTCATGAGAGCAGTGTTGTTTGGGGTTGCTAAGTAGAGGCAACACACAATAACCCCTTCCTGCAACTTAACAACCATCCCTTCAACTCCACTATCATATGGTGTGTATATCTCCATCGGTTCTTGCAATATTAGCAGCGTTCAGGTATAGAATTATCCTAAGCAGATCGGACAATGGTTGGGGGTGGGTGGATTGAAGGCTAGTTGGTAGATAAAAATGGATGGGTAAAATGGATCTTTTAAGTTGAATCTAACAACAGGTGTGACATGCAGACAGCATCAGTTTGTACACCGACTTCCCCAATTGAGTATTCCAGGAATGCTGATGGTGAGGAATAGCAGCTAAAGCTCTCCTCACAAGACTGAGTTACATGTGTTGAGTGCTCTCTTTTTGGAGTTTCTCCATTAAAGTTCCTATGACACCATTTTGAATGCATTCTAACAGTGAAAATACATTGCACTCTCTAATGCAAATCTACAGCCACATACACCTGTTGCCCTAGGCATCTACTAGACACACCCACTCCACACACTAGATTCTGCCACACCTTACCCACCCTGGAGTGCAGGACTCACATTGTTGATGGCGTCCATGTCCCCCCTCTCGGCGTAGGCACAGAGGAGACTGGTGTAGACAACATTGTGAGGTACGTGGTGATTGGCCCTCATCGTGTCCAGCACCTTCTCCGCCCTCTCCATGTCCCCAGCCCGGGCGTGCCCAGTCACCAAGGACGCATACACTGGCTCCGAGAGAGGCATGTCTGCACTCTGCATATACTGCAGCAACTTGGAGGCCCCACCCACGTTGCCCTGGTCACAGTAGGCCGCTATCAACAAGTTGAATGTTCCCTGGGGAGAAAATGACACATGGGTGTGCTCTCAATAGATGGGGGAAATGGGTGTGTGGTCTCAATAGATTATGATGATGGGTGTGCGGTCTCAATCTTTAATGGGCCTAGCACAGACACATTTGCCACATTTCAGTATCAGAGATCACATGAGCCAGTCAGAGTGCAGTCTTCAGCAAGTAATCACACACTTAAGTTTAGTCGTCATCACACACATACACACCCACACACACACACACACACCCACTACAGGCTGTGAAGTTGAGATGTCATCTCATCCAATAGGCCCCAGGCCCCAATACACATCACACTCACCACACAGGACCATAACAAATAAATGAAGAAATAACTTACCAAATTTGGAGACACATTATTGGTCTTCATCTTCTCCAGGAACTCGGAGGGAACGAAGGAGTGACCATTAGCTGAGTAGACACGGAGCAGAATATTGTAGGTGGCAGTTTCTGGTACCATCCCTGCAAAGCACCGTGTTACACAGTGTCACATATACAAACACACAAAACATTGTGCAACATACTCAACTAAGGCCACTATCAATTAATTGTTTGCCTCCTGTAACCATACCGACCAATTTCCTCTGCATTAGTAAAACACAGAACATTTTATTGCATTTTCTGTATTTAATGTCTACCCAAAAAATTATTCTAACTTGATGTAATTTCAAGGAAAATATATTCGACTTGTGACACGGTGGTCATTAATTAGTATTATAGTAGAGGTTAGTTTCATCAACCAGCAGAGTGATTAGGTAAAAGGTCTTTGAATAATTGATCCAGATTCCTCTTGGTGCAGTGCCCACAGACTAGTATAATTCTAGCCGGCACATGCAAAGAGAGTGGTACATTGAAAACAGCGAACACAGCACTAACCCACTACCCGAACCAGCAAGACATTATTCAAGCTTAAAAAATAAAACTCGGCACAAAAATAGGTAGAGCCTATGGCAACCAAAGTGATAGCTAAAGCCTTCTCCAAAGACAACACTCACCGACTGACCAACTCACTGACTGACCAACTCACTGACCAACAGTGAGTGAGTGAGTGAGTGAGTGAGTGAGTGAGTGAGTGAGTGAGTGAGTGAGTGAGTGAGTGAGTGAGTGAGTGAGTGAGTGAGTGAGTGAGTGTTGTCTCTGGAGAGAGAGAGAGCCCACAGCCATCAGTTTGTAGAGTAATGTCATATATATATATATATATGTGAGACACAACCCCACCCACTGACCTCCGACCCTCTGTGGTCCACGAGTGTTTATAGGAAACAAAGAATTAATTCACATGGCCTAACACGGCCTAACATGGTGATAACATTGAGTTACAAGATGTTCTGGCCCACATCAGTTAGTGCAAGATTAATACGGCACATACCACTATCCACCAGTTTGGACCAAATGTCTTCAGCCAGTTGCACTTTGACCTGAGGAGACTCTAGCACCATAGAGCTGCCACACAACTTCATGTTGTTGAGGACTCGGTTCTTTGACGCACTGGATAAATCTGCACCCACAGACAGACAGATATACAGACATAGAGACAGACAGACAGAGAGATAGACACCATATAACAAAGACTGTAGGGGAAATAAGTCATTGGATGGGTGTGTGGCTTATCTGAAGGGAAGTAGCAACCAACCCCAATGGCAGAAGATGCCATGTTTACAAATCATATATCCTGTGGAGGTGTGTGTGCGTGTGTGAGTGCGTGAGGGGGTGTGTATTGAGGAGGGGAGGATGATGGGGTGTTAACAGATTTCAAATATAATGGAGGCATGTACTACCTTCAGCAAACTAATGGTCTATAAGGAGTGTAAATTTGGCTTATCACTTCTCAATGGTACCCCCCCCCCCCACCCAAATGAAAATGAACATCATCTTGGGTCAACCAATTGTTGTGATCAGAAGGAAATCAAGTTTGAAGGGCACACTTTCTTCCTACATCATTTGGTCACTGAAAGTGCATAATGCAACCCACACACCTAGCCCACAAGCCAATGGCCCACCGTGGGTGGGGGGTTGTGTATGGTAAGGGAATTACAGCAGATCTTTTTATAATTTTATTTCCCCGCTTTGATTAGTAACAAGCATTATCTACATCACTCTTAACCTTTCATATTTGAAACACAGTCCTTCCACAAGGAAGCTCTAGTCCTAAATCTATCTGGGATCACAAATTCCTTCCTAATTCCAGCCGACCCAAACTCAAGAACATCCTTGGTCTCCCGCCCAGCTGAGGTGGCCTCAGCAACATGTGGGGAAGACATCAGCAGCCTAGCAGCTGACAGCGAGCTCCCAGGCCAAGTACGGCCACGGCATACAGAACCAAACAACTTCAGCATCATGAGATAGCCACTATACTAATATGAACACGTGGGTAGGTAAAGTATCGTAGTGTCCTTGAACTAACCTTCCCTGACCTTTACTGGGCGTGGTTTCAAGGGAAGAGTCGATCCTGGTTTTCGCTACTGTATCTGTACCCACTTTAATAAATGCTATTAGCTAATTCTTTTGATCCCTTCGTAATATAATGCTAATATAATGCGAGAGTGGGCGCAGGAAATGGAAGAGCACTGAATGCTACGGAAGCCTGTCATAAAATGTTGAAAATAAAGTGGTAGTTTAGGACATGGACATAAGTGCAAGGGTGGGGAGAATGAAATTGTGAGAGAAAAAATCACCACAAACTTCGTTGAGTTTCTTTAAATAACTGATGAAAATTGAAAACCCACATTAGGGTATGGTAAAGGTTAAACGCCTATTTTCAGGCTAATGTGTCTGGATGCTACGGACGGAGTACTGAACGCCTGCTTGCAGTTGCCTAGATAATCCTTAGCCGCCTAACGAGTTCAATGGCCTTAATTCGCTTGGTTGGGAAGCTGCCTTGGCCTTCTCTGCGGCCCCAGCTGCGCACCGCGTGTGTTGGACCAGTAAGAAGCATAGGGGGCATCTCTAGTACACTTCAACCTCTGGAGGAGATAGCTGAGAGGCAGACAGAGGAGGGGACTCCAGGAGCTGGTGTGTTGCGGGACAGCTACGGGCGGAACCACACTTACCTCCGCATATCTCTAACCGAGCGCTGCAACCTACGCTGTGAGTTGATGTGACATGAGTTGGTTGTGTGCAGCAGCAGCTGCTTGCTCACTGTAGTGTTGAGGTAAGGAGGTCCAGTCTCACTGGCCATCAAGTTTGACACCTCAGTCAGTTCATGAGATCTGGAGATGGTGCTTTGTAGATTTTTTGAAATCAAGAAAAAAATTACTTTGTAGACATTCTTCATTCTTGGTACATCTAATTAAAGCAGCCTGCAAATTATCACATTCCTTATGCAAATATTTAACCACAGCATAGCAACATAATGAGGTGAAGGAAGACCTCACACACACACACTCTTTTTCTCTCTCATGCATATTCTCTCACACACGCAGCAAGCACACATGTGCACGTGCATGCACACACACACACATACACACACACACACACACATGCATGCACACACGGGCACACACACATACACACACATGCATGCACACAAAAGCAGCCCTCCCCCCTCATGCAAATCAATTGTGGTGAGAGTGAATGTGGTAAGGTTTGAAAATAATGGGAGGTGAATGTGGTATGGTGTGGATATAATATTAGGTGTATGCGGTAAGGTATGGCCTAGTATTAATACTCTACATGTACTATATGTGTAGGTCAGTACTGCATGCCGGAAGAGGGTGTGGCCTTGACCCCCGGTGCACACCTGTTGAGTCAGGAGGAGCTGCTCTCCCTTGCCCGGCTGTTCTGTGCAGAGGGAGTGGACAAGGTCCGCCTGACTGGGGGGGAGCCCCTGGTCCGACCGGACCTGACCGACATTGTCAGTAAGTCAACTCTGACCTCATGATGTGCACCAGTGCCATTGGTTGCTCCAGCAGGGAAAGGCATTCCTATTTTAGGATAAGGTTTTGGAACCTCTTTAAACCTGGTTTCTATGACATCCTTGATGCTGAGATGGTCTCTATAACTGTGTACCTCTAATATGGTATCATCTCCCACAGTAAAGGACAATGAATAAAAGTAGCCAATAGACTCTCTCTCTAGTTTAGTTTTAGTTCCATGTGGTGTGCCTGTCTGGATGTCCACCTCTGCCTCTGCTACAGTGGAAGAGATAGTAATGGAAGTTTACAGGCACGATCCCTGGAGTGTGACATAGGAGATAAAATATTAAAAATGCCAGAAGTGGCATCACACCAATGCTGATATATGTTCAGTAGTTGTGCTGTGTGGGTGTGGCTGTACTGGTCTATGTTCACTCGCATGTGTGTGCGTCTTGAGTCAGCTCCAGCAACAACCTTTACATCCTGGTGGTGGTGGGACCGCGGGTCCAAAGTACTTTTTCTTCTTTTTTCAGATGGTTATGTGACACACAGGCTGGGAGGAGGAGGAGGAGGAGGAGGAGGAGGCACAGATAATCAAATAGACTGTAATAGTTACTGCTAGTGCTTCAAACGCGAGCTCGAAGAAATATTTAAAAAGATAAATTTCGACTTTGAAGAACATAATGTTTGGTCATAAAACTTAACACTTTATTCTAAACAAGTTTAATTTCTCTCTTCACAAATGTTGTCACTAATGTCTCTAATGGGGATTCATTGGAGAATGTTGTGGAGTAATCCTCTCACTCTGACTCATACAGCCAATTATGTCTGTACATTTCTCTACATTCCTCTTCACTCCCACAGAGTCTCTGGTGGCTATTCCCGGCATGAAGGCCGTCTCCATGACAACCAATGGTGTCACCTTGTCGCACAAGTTGGCCGGCCTGGTGGATGCTGGCATTGGTGGCATCAACGTCAGTCTGGACACACTGCAGGCGGCCAAGTTTGAGTTCATCACCCGGAGGAAGGGGTGGGGCCAGGTCATGCGGGGCATCAACCAGGCACTTGAGGCTGACCTCCACCCTCTGAAGGTATGCACCTGTGTGTGGGTGGGTGGGTGAGTGGGGTGGGTGAGTGTACATGTACATGCAGTGATGTCCTCCCAATAATTGTGTTGTACTGGTGCAGTTGAACTGTGTGGTGATGAAGGGTTTGAATGATGATGAGATCTGCGACTTTGTGGCCCTCACGGAACATAAGGTTAGCAATAAGACAACTTGACAAACTCCCCACATCTCCTCCATTCATCTATCCCCTCCTCCTCCTCCCCCTCCTCCTCCCAGTCGCTGGACGTAAGGTTCATCGAGTACATGCCGTTCTCTGGCAACCGCTGGAGCAGAGGGAAGTTTGTGCCCTACCAGGCCATGCTCACACAGATACTGGAGCGCTGGCCTAATCTCTGCAGGAGACAGGACAGACCTAATGACACATCCAAGGTGCCAAACCCTCGAGAGTGCGGCAGAGTCATGACTTTGACCCTATTTCGCATATGTGCATCCCATGGGATGTCTCCATGTACAGAATCCATCAATAGGACAGACAGACACACTAGAACACACGTGATATGCATCTGACCTGATGTGGAGGGGGCTTCACTTTAATGGCTGTGTACCATATGTTGCCATGGGGTTTGATATGGAGCTGTGTGTACCTCCAAGTGCCTTCTATGAAGAATTTGCATGTATATGTATGAGTGTGTACGTGTGGAGGTGTGTGTGAGTGTGTGCGTGTGCGTGTGGAGGTGACTGTGTGTGTGTGTGAACTGTCTTTAGAGCATCCTCACAGTGTGGCAGTCACTCACACACCAGCCATAGTGTCTACATCTGGTGTGGCAAAAGGTGTTCTGTGCGACAGGTCAGCACCACAGGAAGCTGTGGTTTCCATAGTTAACACACAGTATGCAATGTATGTGTTACAATATGCATGATATGTATAGTTGGTTTAATTTATACTGAGCCTAGCCCCTCAAGTCCACGTCTTCCATTACTGTCTTTAACGTTAAATTCCCTCTTCTCCTTCCTACTGTCACTCTGTATGGGTGGGTGGGTGTGGTGTGAATGCTTCTAATCCTTCCCCCTTCCTCTGACCACACCCCCTCCAGGCATATCAGGTTCCCGGCTTCAAGGGTACTATAGGCTTCATTTCTTCCATGAGTCAGAACTTCTGTTCCTCGTGCAACAGATTAAGACTTACAGCAGACGGCAACTTGAAGGTAAGGCTGACATGACACTAGAGCCTGTAGCCACACCCCTCCTCTCCCCCCTTCTCCAAAAACAGAGATAGCAACTTTCTCTGTTTCACAGTGTCACAATGGTCATGTCTAGTCCACTGGAGATACTTATGATCACGTCTGTCTCTAGACAGTGTCAACCAACTGCTCCATATTAGAGATCCTTCCTGTCTTGTTATTATAAGTCCCATCATCGTCATGATGATGCTAATTGGTCTGAGGTGCATTGTTGTGATGATCGTGTGTTTGTGTGTGTTGCTTGTGGGGTAGGTGTGTCTGTTTGGCCAGTCAGAGGTCTCCCTGAGGGACGCCCTCAGGGGTGGAGCTGATGAACAACAGTTGCTCCACATCATCGCTGCCGCAGTTCGGGGCAAGAAGAAGCAACATGCAGGTGTGTGCATGTATGTACATGTGTGTCCATGTACATTTTTTCCCATATATATGTCAATGTCGATGTACATGTGTGTACATGTAAATGTGTCTGTATGGTGAACTAGTGACTCTGTTGTGTGGCCACACCCCCTCTTATGCATGACATCCTTGTTTGAACAGCTGCAGTAATTCTTCCTTCATAAAGCTCTTAAAGTTCACGACATCATTTACGCTTGCAAACATCTTGGTTCAGTCTTGGCAGATGCAGAGATGTTGATATGATCTATTTTGTTTACTTGTTGTTGCAGGCATGCTGGCTCTCAAGGATGCTCCAAATCGTCCCATGATTCTGATTGGTGGGTGACCAGCATATACAAGCAGCTGCAAACACTTCCCCCCACCCCCCACAAAAAAACACTCCATGTCTTTTCTATCATCCCTTTCAATCATGACTTTTTTATAATTCTTTGTTGCTGTGAAAACATGTCAGAATAAGTTTCTGTTTGTTTGTCTGTCAATATTGATACTGCAGGATTATGGCATAATATGAGGCTAGAGTCCACCCCTACTTATCGTCATGCCAACCGCATGTGTGCTGCCTCTTATTCTCAAGATTCCACCCACACTCTGACCCACGTGGATCGCCATGGCAATGCCTGCATGGTGGATATCGGCTACAAGAAGCCAACCCTGCGAGAAGCAAGAGCCTCTGGCTCCATCTCTCTCTCCCCTTGTGCCTTCAAACTAATAGCAGAACCAAACTCCTCATCCCATGCTGGCCGAGGCAAAGGAGATGTGCTTGGTGTTGCTAGGGTAGCGGGAATAATGGCTGCCAAGAACACTGCTCAACTCATCCCTCTCTGCCACACTCTAGCCCTCACCCACGTGGCAGTGTCCTTTGACCTATGTGAGGCCTCGAGCCGGGTGGGTGTGGCTGTGTGTGTGCGCTGTGAGGGGGTTACAGGTGTAGAAATGGAAGCACTCACAGCTGCAGCAGTGGCACTACTCACTGTGTACGACATGACCAAGGCCATCAGCAAAGCCAGCGTGATCTCCTCCATACAGCTGGACAGGAAGACAGGTGGACAATCTGGGACATACGGCAGACAGCAACAGGAATGACACCATGTTGGAGGAGGTTGATAAAGTGTTGTGTGGATCTCCACTTCCTCTGTGTGTCTATTAGACTATCTGTACAGCAGCTGGTCTGCCAGTTGTCTGTGCACTAGTTAAAGGACTATGTTGTTTTTCACAAATGTCCGACATCGTTTGCAATTTTTATCTACCCTTACCACCTCGATCTCCGTGAACTCACACTTATGTGGAACAAGAAACTGTGTTCTATGTATATAGCAGCGAGTAAGATCAGGGGGACTCAATTTTGTGTGTGCAAATTTAATCACCCCATTTGGTTGACCAATATAAACACTGGAATAGGATTGAGGAGCCACAACAATGCGGTGGATTACTACTCCATTGGTGGGTGGGTGACGGAGTTTTGGTGTCTGGAGAACTTGATTGATGGCATGTCATTGTAATTATTCATATCCTCCTCCCTGCCAATCACTCCCCACTCCCTTGCTCCTTGTGGCATGGTCCAACTACAATAGAACACATGTTACCTAGAGCAGTGGTGGTTAAGGGTGTGTGGCCACCTGTGGTCGACTCTGCTGGGACAGTTAGCACAGAGACTGGATGGACACATCTCTATGGAGATGGTCTGTTAGTGGTCGGATATATCATGTCATGTGCACAGTATATAAATTAAGTATGAAGCTTATGGCATATGTACAGAGTATATGGAAAACAATATACATAGAACATGCTAAAGTATATGAAATGGGGTCAAAGTGAAACATAAAATAAGGCGAGATTGTCATCAAGATGAACACAAACAAATGGGCAGGTGTGGGGAGCGGGGAGGGGAAGTGTGGGGAGGGGAGGTGTAGAGTGACTCTGGTGCATAGCAACAGAGGGTGATTAGCACACACACACACACACACCACACACACCACACACACACACACACACACAGCAGACATGGTCAATCCTCCAAGGTGTACTTGAGTTTGGTGTGGCCTCCTCCTTCCAGATCCAGTGGTTTAGAGTTGTAGTACTCCACCAACTTCTTCATGGACTTGAAACTCTTGCCCCCATCCAGGCAGGCCACCACATACCTGCCATCATGTCTTCTCTCCACCTCCACGTGGTGAGTGTCTCCATCTTTGAGCACAGATATGACATAGATGGGTTCCAGCCTCACAGATACAGCATCACTCTCCCTCACCAAAAATGTCCCATCAAACTTTGCAGAGTTGCTGAGACTTTCCTCAGCAACACACCTGTTCATGCGACCCTGATACCACTTCTGACTCTCCAACTTGGAATCTCTGTCCTCCTTTCTCACTTCGCTCACCAACAGCCAGTCCTGGTAGCCTGGGCACTCAAACTGGCGTGTCACCCTCCTAGGTCTCCCGTCTTGCCTATTCAAACCCTCCCCTTCCACTCTCACCCCGCCGAATAAGTTCCCTAATAAGTTTTTCAATAAGCCACCCATAGTTCAAGCTAACAGATGGAAGCGTAAACCCTTCCGCTCCCTTTGTGATAGAAGAGAAGCTGAATTGCTGAGTCAGCATCTGCCGTACGACTTCCGGAAGGGACGTATTTATTAGATCCAAAACCAGCGCAGGTTCCACATCCTACCGTCTTTAAATGTTTAGTCTGTCATCCCTTTGACCTCCTAAGTAACCATTTTGACCTCTTATATAATATTATCTGACCATTCCAGTGTATGTATCACACCAGTGTGGGAGAATTGTGCTCCCACGAATCAAAAAATCTGAACCTCTTTATTTTTCTTAAAAAATAGAAATAAAAAAAAAAGAGAAAAAAAAAAGAAGAAAAAAAAATTAAAAGTAAAACCAAGTAGGTATAAGCATATTCAATAGACTTAGGGGTGACTCTATTACCTAAATCTCTAGTGATATTCAGTGATACAGTATTGGCTATTATTCAGGATTTTTTTTTCTATTCTAAAGATACAGAATGATGGTACCAAGTAGCATTACAGTGTCATTTTTTTTTAATATCATATCAAAGCACCCACTCAAAGTTTAACATTATGTAAACTTATGAATCTGATTGGTGGTACTCTACCTTTCAGCATTACTCCATATCTCCAGAACATCCTGACCTTTCTAAAAAAAACAAAATAAAAAAAAAATCTGTGGGCATTGCTGATTCATTATATGACTGCCTACTTAAAGGGAGGTGCTGTGAAAAAGATTTGAAAAAACAATATTTTTTATTTTTGTTGCTCAAATAAGTTCCTTGGGCACTCCAAAATCATATACATTCTTAAGAAAATTTTAATATGATTCTTCATGACAAAAATTGGCTTTGTTTCTTTGCAATTTACTTCCTGTAATATTGACATCCTGTTGTGATCGAATTTGGTTATGCCACTCATTATGTCAGAGTAGGATCCTGTTATAGCAATGCCCTGCATGGATAACGTATTTTCTGTTAGTTTTGATACAAATTTTGGTGATCTCAACCAATCCTGCCCATTTCCCCCAGTCAAGGAAAATAAGCAAACTATAAAAGGTAAGAAATCTGAAGAAATTGTTGAGCCCTACCAGTTTGAGCCTCAAGCCAGCTAATCAATGGTAGGGTCTGTTGCTGCTAGCACCTAAGGTGATGGTGAATCACTAGTTGGAGGAAGATTTGGAAACACAGTTTGTATTAACCAATTAGCTGGGTAACTGTTTACTTATATTTTGTATGTAGGTGTCAGTGTGGGTACTGCGAACAAACGAAATAGGTGCCATCTCCCAGAACAAATGAAATAGGTGCCATCTCCCAGAACATTCTGGATAGTGGCAGTGATGTAGACTGCATCACTGACCATGATCATGAGGGTTTACAGGCTGTGTGCATGAACCTATCGGTTATACAAACAGCTTATTTCAGTCAAAGGCAACACGAAGGTGAAATACCATATAAAATTGATCATGAGTATGATAAAGCAAATTGATTCCAGTTGATTTAATTATATTATATTTAGGAGATACTGATTCACTTCTTATTGCTGGAGATGGCTCAATACGAATGTGAGGGTGGTTTCACCTAGTTGTGCTGTGGACAAGGTTAGATCTGCTTTTCCATCATTATTTTATGCAGGATTTAAGTATTCAAATTTAGGAACATAGGGGACTAATGTATGGTAACAACACTGATAACTCAATTGTATAATGATAATGCATATATAATTTCTTGATTATGGATCTGCTTGTATATCTATTTATTGCAGAGTCCTTTCATCATATGCTGGATTTAACATCCTTATCCAGGAACAGATTGGATTGATGCAGCACCTACTTCATGACAGCAAAGACACTCCCTGCTGGTACTCATTTGTTAACAGTACCCACACTGACACCAAGATACAATACAGAAGTGACCAGCTACACAGCATTTTGTTGCTACAAACTGTATTCCCAATCTTCCCCCACCCAGTGAGTCACCATCCCCTCAAGTGCTAGCAGCAAGAGACCCTACCAATGATTTGTTAGTTTGTGGCTCCAATTGGTCAGATCCCTCACCTTGTAGAATTTGCCTATGTCCTCAACTAGGAGAAATGAGCAGGATAGGCTGAGATCACCGTAACTTACATTAGCATTAACAGAGGGTACACTATCCATACAGGGATTGCTGTTACAGGATCCTACTCTGACAGCAGAGTGGCATAACCAAAATTTGACCACAACAGGATGTCAACTTTACAGGATGTGAATTGTGGTGAAACAAGCCTATTTTTATCATAAAGAATGGTATCCAAAAAATTCAAAATATTTTTATATGATTTTGGAGTGACCAAGGAACTTATTTCAGCTAAAAAAAATTTTTTTTCTTCATTATTTTGCAGACACACTCCTTTTAAAGAGCCATGTTATTTGAATGAAGCCACAAGATCTAGAAATGATGTTTTGAACAGCTTCTAGCATATTTCATGTTGACGTTGGCCCAGACAATGATGGGTGTATCGCTCTAGGGTATAAAGCTATAAATAATCATAAATTCCCTAGAAGGCAGAAGGAAGTGGGTGTCTGTGCACATGCAAACTTCAATCCCTCCTCCCTAACATGTGCACATGTGCTGTCTCCTCTTCTGAGAATAGAAAACTAACTGACTGTAGCTGGTTTAGAGAACATAAACTTTGTTTGCTGTATTATTTTGCTCTACTAGAGGTCCATTGAGATAGCTACTTAATGTAGCTAAATAATCACTTCGGTACCTGTTGCCTTCTTTAGCCTACTTTAGCATACATGTTGGAAGGAAAAAAATTAGCTACTCAAAATTAATTACAAAAAGAATAAAATAATGCCATTCCAATTTTTTTTTTTTTTTTTTGTTCAGAGGAGTCCAAATGTTACTTTGTTGGGAATCTTGTTGTTGTTGTGAACTTCCTCTGACCACCAGTGCTGAGGTCCCTGGTTCAACTCCTGATATTGTTTTTTTTTTTGTACCCACGATTAAGTTAAATCATTAAATCATAAGTGAGTGGGGTTTTGGCTAAAAATTTCTAGTGAATTGTTTTGAGGCATGATTTCTTCCATGAAAAAAGTATATAAAAAAAATTGATGCACAAAGTATACAGGGAAGTGTTTCCCGGTCAATGTCAGGTATATTCTGCTAGTGAGGTGTGTGTGTGTGCGCGCGTGTGCACGCGCGCCTGTCTGTCCGTGTGTACGTGTGTATGCACATGCAGTAATGTCCTACCAATGATTGTGTTGTACTGGTACAGTTGAACTATGTGGTGATGAAGGGCTTGAATGATAATGAGATCTGCAACTTTGTGGCGCTACGGAACATAAGGTTAGCAATAAGACAACACATCTGAGTGCATAAGACAAACTCACCACATCTCTTTCATTCACCTATCCCGTCCCCCTTTTCTCCCCCTCCCCCCTTCCCTCCTCCTTCTTCTCCCCCCTCCTTTCCCCCCTCCTTCCCCCTTCCCCTCCTCCCTTCCCCTCCTCCCTTCCCCTCCTCCCTTCCCCTCCTCCCTTCCCCTCCTCCCTTCCCCTCCTCCCTTCCCCTCCTCCCTTCCCCTCCTCCCTTCCCCTCCTCCCTTCCCCTCCTCCCTTCCCCTCCTCCCTTCCCCTCCTCCCTTCCCCTCCTCCCTTCCCCTCCTCCCTTCCCCTCCTCCCTTCCCCTCCTCCCTTCCCCTCCTCCCTTCCCCTCCTCCCTTCCCCTCCTCCCTTCCCCTCCTCCCTTCCCCTCCTCCCTTCCCCTCCTCCCTTCCCCTTCTCCCCTTCCTCCTCCCAGTCGCTGGATGTAAGGTTCATTGAATACATGCTGTTCTCTGGCAACCACTGGAGCAGAGGGAAGTTTGTGCCCTACCAGGCCATGCTCACACAGATACTGGAGTGCTGGCCTAACTCTGCAGGAGACAGGACAGACCTTACAGTACATCCAAGGTGCCAACCCCTCGAAAGTGCAGCAGGGTCAAGATCCTTGACCCTATCTAGCACATGTGCATCCCATGGGATATGTCATCTACAGAATCCCTCAATAGGACAGACAGACACACTAGAACACGTGATATGCATGTGACCTGATGTAAAGGTGCATTAACTTTTAATGGCTATGTACCATATGTTGCCATGGGGATTGATATGGAGCTGTGTCTACCTCCAAGTGCATTCAGTGAGGAAGTTACCTGTATTTATGTGAGTGTGGCTGTGGAGGTGTGTGTGTGTGTGTGTGTGTGTGCATGCATGCATGCGTGTGTGAACTGTGTGACCTGTCTTTAGAGCATCCTCACAGTGTGGCAGTCACTCACACACCAGGCATAGTGTCTACATCTGGTGTGGCACAGGTTGTGTTCTGTGTGACAGGTCAGCACCACAGGAAGCTGTGGTTTCCATAGTTAACACACAGTATGCAATGTATGTGGTACAATATGCATGATATGTATAGTTGGTTTAATTTATACTGAGCCTAGCCTTACCTCAAGTCCACGTCTTCCATTACTGTCTTTAACATTAATTTCCCTCTTCTCCTTCTTCCTACTGTCACTCTGTATGGGTGGGTGGGTGTGGTGTGAATGCTTCTAATCCTTCCCCCTTCCTCTGACCACACCCCCTCTAGGCGTATCAGGTTCCCAGCTTCAAGGGTACTATAGGCTTCATCTCTTCCATGAGTCAGAACTTCTGTTCCTCGTGCAACAGATTAAGACTTATGGCAGACGGCAACTTGAAGATAAGGCTGACATGACACTAGAGCCTGTAGCCACACCCCTCCTCTTCCCCTTTCTCCTCCAAAAACAGAGATAGCAACTTTCTCTGCTTCCCAGTGTCACAATGGTCATGTCTAGTCGACTGGAGATACTTATGATCATGTCTGTCTCTAGACAATGTCAACCAACTGCTCCATATTAGAGATCCTTCCTGTCTTGTTATTATAAGTCCCATCATTGTCATGGTGATGCTAATTGGTCTGAGGTGCATTGTTGTGATGGTCGTGTGTTTGTGTGTGTTGCTTGTGGAGTAGGTGTGTCTGTTTGGCCAGTCAGAGGTCTCCCTGAGGGACGCCCTCAGGGGCGGAGCTGATGAGCAACAGTTGCTCCACATCATCGCTGCCACAGTCCGGGGCAAGAAGAAGCAACATGCAGGTGTGTGCATGTATGTACATACACACCTAGGTGTTTCCATTCACATGTATATGCATGCACGTGTTTTTCCATGTACATGTGTATATGGGGAACTAGTAGCTCTATTGTGTGGCCACACCCCATCTTATGCATGACACCCTCATTGGAATGTCTGCAGTAACTCTTTCTTCATGAAGCTCTTAAAGTTCACGACATCATTGACGCTTGCAAACATCTTGGTTCAATCTTGGCAAATGCAGAGATGTTGATATGATCTTTTTTTTTTTTTACTTGTTGTTTACTTGTTGTAGACATGCTGGCTCTCAAGGATGCTCCAAAGCGTCCCATGATTCTGATTGGTGGGTGGCCAGCATATACAAGCAGCTGCAAACACTTCCCCCCACCCCCCACAAAAAACACTCCGTGTCTATTCTATCATTCCTTTCAATCATGACTTTTTAAAATTCTTTGTTGCTGTGAAAATATTTGTCAGAATATATTTCTGTTTGTTTATCAATATTGATACTGCAGGATTATGGCATAATATGAGATTAAATCCACCCCTACTTATCGCCATGTCAACCGCATATGTGCTGACTCTTATTCTCAAGACTTCACCGACACTCCAACCCATATTGATCGCCATAGCGATGCCTGCATGGTGGATGTGGGCTCCAAGAAGCATACCCTGTGAGAAGCCAGAGCCTCTGGCTCCATATCTCTCTCCTCCCGTGCCTTCAAACGAATAATAGAACCAAACTCTTCTTCCTCTTCCTCGTCTCATGCTGGCCGAGGTGAAGGAGATGTGATCGGCATTGCTAGTGTAAAAGGAATAATGGCTGCCAAGAACACAGCTCAACTCATCCCTCCCTGCCATATTCTAGCCCTCATCACCCACGTGGCAGTGTCCTTTGATGTGTGTGCGGCCTTGAGCCGGGTGGGTGTGACTGTGTGTGTGCGCTGTGAGGGGGTTACAGGTGTAGAGATGGAGGCACTCACAGCTGCAGCAGTGGCACTTCTCACTGTGCACGACATTACCAAGGCCGTCAGCAAAGCCAGCGTTATCTCCTCCATACAGCTGGACAGGATGACAGGCAGACAGTCTGGGACATATGACAGACAGCAACAGGAATAGCCTGTGGCCACTTCTTGGGAGACCATGTTGAAAGAATTTGATGACGTGTTGTGTGGAAGTGTGTGGATCTCCACTTCCTCTGTATCTCTATTAGAATATCTGTACAGCAGCTGGTCTGCCAGTTGTCTGTGCACTATTTGAAGACTATCTTGTATTTCACAAATGTCCGACATCGTTTGCAATTTTTTTTCCCCTTACTACCTCAATCTTCGTGCACTCAAACTTTTATGTAGAACAAGAAACCTTGTGTTCTATATGTAGCTATGCGAATATTAATCTTGTGTGTGTGCAAATTCAATCACCCCATTTGATTGACCAATATAAACACTGGAATAGAATTGAGGAACCACAACAATGCGGTGGATTACTACTCCATTGGTGGGTGTGACGGAGTCTTGGTGTCTGGAGAACTTCATTGGTGGCATGTCATTGTCATCACATCATCATCCCCGTCAGCCATTCCCCACCCCCTCACTCCTTGTGATATGCTCCAACTACAATAGAACAGTTGGGTGTGGCCCGAGAAGTGGTGGTTAAGGGAGTGTGGTCACTTGTGGTCGACACCACTGGGACAGTCTGCACAGAGACTGGACAGACACATCTCTATGGAGATGGTCTCTTAGTGGTTGGACATATCATGTCATGTGCACAGCATATAAATTATGCATAAAGCTTATGGCACATGTACAGAGTATATGGAAGACAATATACACAGACCATGCTAAAGTATATGAAATGGGGTCAAAGTGAAACATAATATAAGGCGAGATTGTCATCAAGATGAACACAAACAAATGGGTAGGTGTGGGGAGGGGAGGGGAGGTGTGGGGTGGGGGAGGGGAGGTGTGGGGTGGGGGAGGGGAGGTGTGGGGTGGGGGAGGTGTGGGGTGGCTCTGGTGCATAGCAACAGAGGGTGATGTAGTGCACATGCAGACATGGTCAATCCTCCAAGGTGTACTTGAGTTTGGTGTGGCCTCCTCCTTGCAGATCCAGTGGCTTAGAGTTGTAGTACTCCACCAGCTTCTTCATGGACTTGAAACTCTTGCCCCCATCCACGTAGGCCACCACATACCTGCCATCATGTCTTCTCTCCACCTCCACGTGGTGAGTCTCTCCATCTTTGAGCACAGATATGACATAGATGGGTTCCAGCCTCACAGATACAGCATCACTCTCCCTCACCAAAAATGTCCCATCAAACTTTGCAGAGTTGCTGAGACTTTCCTCAGCAACACACCTGTTCATGCGACCTTGAAACCACTTCTGACTCTCCAACTTGGAATCTCTGTCCTCCTTCTTCCTCACTTCGCTCACCAACAGCCAGTCCTGGTAGCCTGGGCACTCAAACTGGCGTGTCACCCTCCTAGGTCTCCCGTCTTGCCTATTCAAACCCTCCCCTTCCACTCTCACCCCGCCGAATAAGCTACCAAATAAGATATTCAATAAGCCACCCATAGTTCAAGCAAACAGCTGGAAGCGCAAACCTTTCTGCTCCCTTCGTGATAAGAGAAAGCTGAATGTGCTGAGTCAGCATCTGCCGTAGCCCTCCAACAGTCCAACTACCTTAAAATGTTTAGTTAGTCTGTCATCCCTATGACCTCTTATGTAACCGTTTTGACCTCTTACGTAATATCATCTGACCATTCCAGCGTATATCACACCAGTGTGGGAGAATTGCTCTGCAAGAATGCATAAAATCTGAACCTCCTTGGTTTTTCCTCTCTCTCCCTCAAAAAAAAAAATAAATAAATTTAAAAAAAATAAGGAAAAAAAGGAAAAAAAAAAAAAAGAGAAGTGAAAAAAGTGTCAGCATATTTAATAGACTTAGCATTGATTCTATTATCTAAATCTCTAGTGACATTTAGTGATACAGTATCAGCTATTATTTAAGATTTTTTTTTATTATTCAAAAGATGACCAATAGCATTGCAGTCTCATTTATTCATTTCATTTCAAAGCACACACTCAAAGTTTAACATTATGCAAACTTACCAATCTGATTGTTGGTACTCACCTTTTAGCTTTGCTCCAAGGGAGGAGACAGCACATTAAGAGTGGAGGGGGGAGGGGGAGGGGGGGAGGGGCTGAAGTTAATGTTACTTCTGAGGATCAATATTCATAAAAGCATTCAAAGGTGGCAGAATCGCTTTAAATTAGAATAAGTGTGCTTAATATTGAATAACTTAATATAAATGAGAATTTAAAAGCTATATATTTTTTTATTTTTAAAAACTTATCTCATCAACATTGATAAAAGTTTTTACCATCGAAATTAAATCTAAAGTCAAAAATATATGTCAAGTGTTTGTGAAGATATAGAAGCACTCAATTATCAGTTTCATCTCTGTCATTGTAGAGTGCATAGAAGTTAGGACACTTTTTCACAGAAATGACCTATTTCATGCAGCAGAGGTAACTACGATGGTTAAGTATAGATGACAGAGCTGGTGTATGGTTGGTAGCATTTGTTTGAAAATATTTCTAATTGCTAGAAAGAATTTTTTTTTAATGAATGCATTTTACTTTATCCATACAGGGTATTGCTGTAACAGGACCCTACTCTGACATCATGAGTGACATAACCAAAATTCGACCACAACAGGATGATAATTTAACAGGAAGTAAATTACAGTGAAACAAAGCCAATTTTTGTCATGATTAATAGTATTAGAAAAATTCTAAATAAATAAATAAATACATACGTGTGTGTGTGTGTGTGTGTGTGTGTGTGTGTGTGTGTGTGTGTGTGTGTGTGTGTGCGTGTGTGTGTGTGTGTGTGTGTGTGTGTGTGTGTGTGTGTGTGTGTGTGTGTGTGTGTGTGTGTGTGTGTGTGTGTGTGTGTGTAATTTTGGAATGGCCAAGTAACTTATTTCAGCCACAATTTTTTTTTTTTTTTTTTTTCAATATTTTTTTCAATATTTTTTTCTGCACCCCCCTTTGAGCAGGCATGCAATGAATCAGCGGTACAGATTTTTTAATTTTTGTTCTTTTAGAAAGGTCAGAATGTTCTGGAGGTATGGAGCACAGAAAAAGAGAAAGCGAGGAGGGGGGGGGGGGGGAGGGGGGGGAGAGAGAGGGGGATTCAGTCCCCAAATTTATCAGAGGGGGCTGGCCCCCCCCCCCCCCCCCCACCCAACTCAGAGCACCTTCTTTTTTTCTTTTTTTTTAATGCTTTACATTAGCACATATGCTGTAAATCACATGTATGATTGTTGTCTAAGATCAATTGTTAGGAAAATCCCTAGTTAGTATTTATCTGTCTGTCTGTCTGTCTGTCTGTCTGTCTGTCTGTCTGTCTGTCTGTCTGTCTGTCTGTCTGTCTGTCTGTCTGTCTGTCTGTCTGTCTGTCTGTCTGTCTGTCTGTCTGTCTGTCTGTCTGTCTGTCTGTCTGTCTGTCTGTCTGTCTGTCTGTCTGTCTGTCTGTGTATGTATGTATGTATGTATGTATGTATGTATGTATGTATGTATGTATGTATGTATGTATGTATGTATGTATGTATGTATGTATGTATGTATGTATGTATGTATGTACGTACGTACGTACGTACGTACGTACGTACGTACGTACGTATGTATGTATGTATGTATGTATGTATGTATGTATGCATGTATATGTATGTATGTATGTATTAAATGTACTCAATTTTTCTTATACATTGAAAATGTCAAGAATTTTCTCAAAATTAACTTATTTTATGTGTGGACCATCATAGAGATACTTTTGAGATGAGCAAAAAATTTTCTGATCTTTCTCCTTATAATTTTCATTTAGAAAAACAATCATTTCATAGTTGTTGAAGTGCTAGTAAGATCTGGCCCAGAGTATGACCTATAGAAACAATTCCACTGTTGGCATTTGAAAATAGCATGGTTTCTGAAGGAGATATTTTGGGTGGCATTTTGCAGATTTTGCAGATTTTGCTCATCATTTTCTTTTTGTAGGGACATGCAGTACACTGGAAATGAGCTATTTACTTTAAGAATAAATGTAGCATTAAGGAATGATTTCTTGGAAAATACTTAGCGATTTGGTCAATTAGACTTCTTTCAGGCAACTGTCACTCATAAACGTTCTTTTCAATCATGAACATGCACATTAGTTGTGCTTGTGGTCAGTTCAGTTACTTCGTGCAACCTTTTAATTAATTCAAACTTTAAAGTGTAACAACTAACCCTTCATCCATTCTCAAACCTCCATCCCATAACAAAAATTGTGTACTAGATTTGAAAGTCAATTCCCTGAGTTCTGACCATAGCAGCAAAGTTCACAATGTGTGGTCAACTATATAAAACAGTATTGGTTTAAATACGTGAGAGAGAGCATCAACAACTACATTTTATATAAGAATGAGATAGGGTGCCATGTATCATTGATATGCAGTTGTTAGACATCTCCTGCAGCTGTGTCGGATGCATCAGTCATGAGACAGGTAGGCAAGTCAGAGTCGGGATATGACCGAAAATAGGCAGTGAAAATTGTCAGTGCAGAGTTAGTCCAGGTGAAAGTCTGAAACTTAGGCTTTGTCATAGACAGGTGAGCATGTAGAGGTTTCATCAGGATGGTATGCGGGGAAGAATATTTTGATCGAAGTACCAGACCTTTAAATAGACGAAACTGTTGCTGAGACTGTGATTGAGGAAAATCATGAATGGCTTTAACTTTCTCAAGAAAATGGGTAATCTCTTGTCTATCAATGTGATGAACAAGAAAATTTTGTTCTTTGACACAAAATTCTACACTTGGGATTGATGAAAATACCATATGCAGTGAGCTTATCAAAAACAGTTCAAATGTCTTTAAAATGTTCCTCTGAGGTTGAACTAGCAATGATGACATCGTGAATGTAGGTGTCAGGATCCATGACATCTCCAATGGGTGACTGTAAGTACTTGAATCTTTAAAGTATATTTCTTCAACTGACTGTGAGCGAGTAATAGAGCTTGATGAGGCATATCAAAACTGACTTTGAATCAGTTCTCCACCCTGATACAGTTTCTTTTTTAATTGGTGTCCATTTCAATTTTATATTTAATTACCTCAAGCAGTCCTAGTTTGAACCATCTCTTCTTGATAAGGGGGGCTGTGCACAAGAGAGAAGAACTTGAGTTACAAACATTCAGCTACCAATGGATAGACATTAGGTTGGGTGGAAGTAGATGTGGGAGGAGGTATCAGTTGGGGAGGGGAGAAGTAAGAGGTACTTGAGATGTGGACAGAGTTTGCAGAGTACAGTCAGGCATGGTCCCAGTCAATGATGCCAACATGGAGTCAGATCCACGACTGCTTTCAGATAGAGGAATTAGAGTGGAAGATTCAGAAGCTATCTCCATAGATGAACAAAGGGATTTTCCATGCACAGATGAGGGAACCATTTTAAATTCAAAAATAATGTCAGGGGATAAGGGACATACCCGATATTTTTCAAAGCCTGACCTTATGTGTGGAATAGAAAAGACATTTTTGAATGGTGGCTTCAGTATGTGAGATAATTTCTTTTTGGAGACAATGAAGTTTCTTTTTGTAAATAAGAGGGATCTGAAAAAAATGATCCTTCTAGGATTTGAGGATGGCTACATCCAATGCCTGGAGAGGATGTGTAGTGTAATGTAGTAATAAAAAAAATTAATCTCACGGCACATATCCACCACATCCCAGGTTATTTGAGACTTATGGCCTTTGGTTAATAAAAGAAGTGGAAATTCATAAACAGATAATTTCAGAAATATTTAGTAAACCACAATACAAGAAATTCAGAGTCAATCCATCTCAACTCACTCTTAGCATATAAGGCATCATCAGGTCCTTGAAAATGGTATGGTCCATCCGGAAATGACTTAACATAAATTATCATGAGTGGGTGTGGTATTCCAGAAGCTGAACCACAACATAATAAAGTAATATGATCAGTGGTACCATGGATTTGCCTGTACACATTTTAGCACCTTCAAATATTACTACTTTCTCCCTACTGTAATCAAATGGTAAAAAATTTCATTGCGATTGTAGATCTGTCTAGGGCAATTCATAAGAGCATTACTTGAGCGTTTTGTTTAGAAGTTAAAAAAAAATTCACTTATGATTTCAGGGTTGAGAGCCTCAGCCTGACTACTTTCCAGATTATTAGAGGTATGAAGAGTGAGATTAGGGCTATGCTGCCTGAATGGATTCCACCAGTGGTCCCAAAGACCATGCTCAGGTTGAAGAATTTTTCCTTTCCAGAGTGCTTTGCTATGGTCCAGGCAAATGCCATGACCATTGTTCTGGTTAGAGGAAATCAACACTCCGCCATGTGGAGAAGGTATGAGGCCAGTGCATCTTCTTCCTGGGATGTGATGGCAGTGTTCACCCTGGGTTTAGTCCCATGTTGAATGATACCCTTAATACTGTCATCCAGTGTCCAGTGTTTTGTAAGGTACAGTAAGCTTCATAGCAGCAACACTAATGGTCATCTCTCCACAATTGACAGCGGTTATAGCTGAAATTATGTCCTTGTCAGTCCATTTATTTCTGATTTTGGGTCTATTTCTTGAAGCCATCCTACAGGAATAAAAAAAGGAAGGAAAAATATTGGCAGTACCAGCTAACATTGCACCAGCTTTAGCTTTTAAAAAGGAATACTATAGTTACCTTCCTCACCTGGCAGCTCCATAAAGATGCTAATGTCTGTCACCCAGGATGACTGAACAACCACCTAAATGTTGCACAAGGCCTGCTCTGTCTATTGAGCATGCTTAGAAATCAACTCCACCTACTAATAGATAGAGTCCAATGGCGATAATAGGGGAAATTATTGAGTGGAGATAATAGGCACACTTACACTATTTAAGTGCTTTGATCTTGCCTAAGTGATTATCACATCATAGTATAAATAACTGCTAATTGGTCACCAAAGTTATTTCTATATCTCAATCCCAGAGTGCAATACCTCTTCTACTCCTGTTCCAGGGTTTTGTATAATAATATATACTATGCCCAGGAACTAATTTCCACCACAACCACATAGAGAGTATGGTAGCAGTTGTAATTCAACATTAAAATCTTCCAGAAACCTTATGAATGAGAAAACTAGTGAAATGGATATAGAGAATAAATCTGGGTAAAACAGTGTTGCTGAATTTGACTCTACCAAGTTGGGTCCAAGACTTCAGCATGTAAGGAGTGTAGACTACACCTTTCTATGCCCCATCATTGCTAAATATTTTTTACAATGGATCCAATGTTGGTCATAAAGCAATGTTAAAATTTAGTGCAGTAGTGGAGAATGAGCTTTTATATTTTACCACACAATTTTTTCCCTGTACAGTTCACTTTGACAAGGCCCAAGGTGTCTTATACAAGGCACAAACCTTCCAAGTATTCTGAGGTTGTGGAAGAAGCAGACAAAAAAGATACTCTTCAGAGTATCTCACCACTGGTCCTTATTGAGGACAAAGAAATCCCAACTGATGGCTATAAAGATGAAAAAAATCTTTCTTCTGCTTCATTTTCATCTTCACCAGTGGGTTTTCTCTACCCACCTACTGTCCAGACATCAGGATATCCACAAAGAGAGTCCCAAGAGAGCAAGGGTGGAGTGAAGGATGTGGGGAAGGAAGAGGCCACAGAGGCAACTTCAGCTGAAAAGTCATCCTAGACTACTCAGGAACAACTTCGAGAATTAGTAACTTCCTAGAAGACATTCCTTTTAATAGAGTAGATGTATTTTTCTTTGTAGAAATACTTTGAATAGCATTGATGACACAATATTGAAGAATCTAATTCAAAATTAAAATTTGAGTCTTTCTCAAGTTTTGTTTAGAAGTTGCTGGTGGTGGGGTGTCTGAATGGTGACTTAACTTATTATGGGTTCTATTGAACACTTATGCACAAATTGTTCCTCAAGTCTTTTGGGGGTGGAAGGGGGTGTGTTCAGTGTACCGACAAAATTACATACAAATTAACCACAGATATTGTCAGGAGTACTCACAGTCACACTTGTGTGCAGGATGGTGGAGGCAGGGAGTGGGGGTGTGTTCATTAATATGAACCACTATAAATGTGTTGTGTTTTATTTTTGCAATAAATACTGTTGAGTAAGTATGAAAGTGCTGATTCAGCAATTTCAGGTGGTTAGAGTTGGCAGTGGTGGTGCAAGGGAGTTTTCAGTCATTTTTATGAAACCTCTATAATAATTAAAAAAAAGGAAAAACATAATTTTTTGGCAACCTATATGTAGTGGTTAACCTAAGAGTCATTTTGCTATGGCTAGCACCACTCAGCTGTATCACCTTACAACACACACGCAGAAAGCTCATTCAAGAAAGCTCATTCCAGAAAGACCATTCCAGATGGTCCCACCTTAAAGCTCATTTCCGGAAAGATAATTTCAGAATTAGGCCAAAGTTCAATTGCAGAAGGTTCATTCACGAGAGCTAAAGTTTATATATTTATTATGTAGGTGTGGTATAGTAGAAATATTATAATAGCAGCCTGTCAGGGAATGAGCTGAGAAGTCTAAAGGACAAGACAAGAGAAAGAGGAACATATTATTAGCATTATTACCTGTATTGTGATTCGTTTACTGTTAAACACATGTGGTTTGTGTTAGTTAATAAATGGATTGTGTTTTGTGTTGTTCAATTATGTATGTTGTGTGTGCCAAAAGGTGGGAAGAAGCTGATTGGCTGAACAGAACACTTAGACAGCTAGAGTACCAGATTTGAGTAATTGTAAACTGTGATTTTGGAGAGTCTTCTTGGAAAGCTAAGATTTGTTCTTGCTATTTTTGAGGGTGCTGTGCATTGAGTGTGTGTGAGAGAAAAGACTTTCTCTCCAATTATTGCTACATTATTAGTATAGTTGTTGTAGTTGTTTGGGGTTACCCAAGTCTGGTTGAGTTTAGTTGTGGGCTCCGGTTGTCTGGTGAAACCCATCTTAGACGGGTTTGTGACATTTGGTGGCAGCGGTGGGATTGACTACGAGCTGGTGTGCCGTAGGAATCCAGAGGGAAGTGAATGGCAACTAGAGCTGGTACAATATATAAACAGCACGAGGTGACGCAGACAACCAATACCACAAAGCAGGAGGAAATGGCAATGGGAGGAAGCAGTGGTCCTGGATGGGAACAGCTAATGGCATTTATGCAGCAACAGGCAGAGGAAAGGAGAGAAGAACTAATATCAATAGTGAGTGCAGGGATACCTAAGGGGGTTTCAACAGCAGTGCCCAAGCTACAAAAGCTTGACCAAAATGATGACATTGAGGCCTATCTAGTTACATTTGAAAGGGCCATGGCAGCTAGTGAGATTCCTGAAGGTCGTTGGCCTTACATCCTAGCACCACTGTTGACTGGCAAAGCTCAGCAAGCTTATGCCTCCATTCAGACTTACTTAGCTGATGATTACAGTTAGGTAAAATCAGCTATTCTCAAACGCTACGGGGTGAACATTGAGGCATATAGGCAGAGATTCCATGCAGCAGCTAGAGGGAAGGATGAGACTAACTTTGATCTTGTGATGAGGTTAGGGGACTTAGCTGGCAAGTGGCTTGTGAAGTGTGAGACAATGGAAGAGATCAAAGAGTTGATAGTGGTGGAACAGTTCTTGGAAACCTTGCCACAACACCTCAGGATATGGCTGAAGGAGAAAAAGCCAAAGTCAGCAGTGAAAGCTGGCACATTGGCAGATGAGTATGTGGAGGCTCGCAAGGATACATACAGTGGGAAAAGTCATGGATCCGGTAGTTTAGGAGGGACGACCAGTGGAAGGAATGCAGGTGAAGGTGTCACCAGGAAATGTTTTAAGTGTGGGGAAGCCGGGCATTTAAGGGACAGGTGTCCAAAGATGCAGGAGAAGGTTACTCCAGTGAAGCTTAAGATGGAGCAAACAGCTAAGAGCATGAGGTGTTATAGCTGTGGACAGCCAGGACATTTTGCATCAAGATGCCCAGCAAAGCCATTGTTGTATTGTGGAGGCAATATTGGACATGGGCTCTGTCGTAAGGGAAAGGTTGCAGGTGTGGCTGTGAAACAGGTCTTCCTAGATACGGGGTGTGGACAGACACTTGTGCGGAAGGATCTTGTCCCGAAAGGAGGGATAATGGAGGAGACAGTTGAACTCAAGTGTGTGCATGGGGATATGAGGAAGTATCCAGTGGCACTAATAGATTTGGAGGTCTCAGGAAGGAAGCTCACGGTACGAGCTGGAGTGTCAGATCATCTACCAGTTGCAGTTCTGTTGGGAACTGATGTGCCAGAGTTGGCAGAGCTGCTGGGCATCAATGAAGCTGGTGAAGAGGGGTATCTGGTCATGACTAGAGCACAAAGTCGACAGAGTAGGCAGGATGCTGAAACATGTAATGAGACTAGTGGTATGGAAGAGAAGGTGGAGAGTCAGAGTGGATCCAATGCAGAGGACAAAACCAAGGCCAATGTGGTGGAGCAGGCTGTGATATCGGTGGGAGAAACTCAGGATGAGTTGGTAGACACGTGGGAGCTGGATCAGGCTCTACCTAACTTCTCTGAGGAAATGTTTGAGGGGGGCAGAGAGCGAACCAAGCTAACCAAATCTCAGAAAAGGAGGAATGCATGGGCCAGGAGTGAAGCTGAACTGGAACATGATTTGGAACTGTCTGCAATGGAGCTGGGACAGGAGCAGCTTACAGATTCAACCATGGAGGAGGTGAGGAAGGGTGCAAAGGATCAGGAAGTGGCTAAGGAGGGAGAATATTTTTGGAATAGTGGACTGTTATACCGCAAGGGTGGAGTAGTTATGGAAGAGGGAAAGGCAAGAGAGCAATTGGTATTACCCAAGTTGTGTAGAGCTATGGTGTTACGGGTAGCTCATACCATACCATTAGCTGGGCATTTGGGAAGGAATAAGACAGCACAAAGGATTAGGCAGAGGTTTTTTTGGCCTAATGTTACCAAAGATGTGGCAGAGTACTGTCGATCCTGTGCCCAATGTCAAAAAACTAATACCAGGAAAGTTTGCCCAGTGCCATTAATCACCTTACCAGTTATTGATGTTCCATTTGAGAGGATTGCAATGGATATTGTGGGACCTCTACCCAGGAGTCGTGCTGGGCACAGGTTCATATTAGTTATCTGTGATTATGCCACCCGGTACCCTGAGGCCATTCCATTGAGATCCGTTGAAGCAAGGCATGTGGCGGAAGCTTTAGTGGGTTTCTTCTCTAGGGTAGGGATACCTAGGGAAGTTTTGACAGACCAAGGTACCAACTTCATGAGTCGGTTGATTGGTGAAGTGTACAGAATGCTTGGGGTGAAGACTATCCGAACAAGTCCTACCATCCACAGACTGATGGATTGGTAGAACATTTCAATCAGACCCTCAAAGCGATGCTGAGAAGGACCATGGAAGAAGGAAAGGACTGGCACAGACTATTGCCATACGTCTTGTTTGCCTATCGGGAAGTACCACAGGCGAGCACTGGGTTCTCACCCTTTGAGCTCGTGTATGGCAGACAAGTGAGGGGCCCGCTGGATGTCATCCGTGAAACATGGGAAGGTGAGAGATCGAGTGGGGAGAATGTTATAACCTATGTGTTGACTATGAGAGAAAGGTTGGAGGCCATGGTAGGTCTAGTTGGGGAAAACATGAAGAAAGCAAATGACAATCAAAAGAAGTGGTATGATCAGCATGCGAGGGAGCGGGAATTAGAAGTAGGTAGCAAGGTGTTGGTACTTCTGCCAACATCAACGAGCAAGTTAAAAACTCAATGGCAGGGACCTTATAGTGTGGTTGCACGAAAGGGAAGAGTGAATTATGAAGTTGATGTAGGGGAAGGAAGGAAATGTCTAAAGATATACCATATTAATATGCTTCGGCTGTGGGTGGAGCCAGTGGCACAAAACCTTTGGGTTGAGGAGGAAGAAGAGGCTGAAACAGAAATCTCAACTTGGGAGAGAGATGAGAAAGACGAGAATCCATGTTTGGGGGAAGAGTTAAGTGTGAAGCAGATGAAGGAAGTAAAGGAGGTGCTGAGAAGACATGTGAAAGTCATGAGTGGGATACCCGGAAAAACAGAGTTGGTACAACACAATGTGGATGTGGGAGGAGCCAAGCCCATTCGGCTTGCACCTTACCGGGTTCCCCAGTGTCAAAGGGTGTGGTTAAAGGAGGAACTGGGTAGGATGTTGGAAGATGGTGTTATTGTGGAGTCTAATAGTAGTTGGGGAGCACCAATTGTCCTTGTTAAGAAGAAGAATGGAACGACAAGGTTGTGTGTGGACTTCCGAAGGTTGAACTCTCTTACTGCACTAGATGCCTACCCTATGCCTCGCATTGAAGAACTCATAGATAAGTTGGGCGGAGCCACTTACCTAACAACACTGGACTTAGCACGGGGATACTGGCAGGTACCCATGGCAGAGAATGCTAAGGAGAAGACAGCCTTTGTCACGCCTCATGGTCTATTTCAGTTTGAGGTCATGCCCTTTGGGTTAAATGGAGCCCCAGCCACATTCCAACATCTTATGGACAGAGTTATCAAGGGGATGGAGGAGTATGTTGCGGTATATCTGGATGATATAGTTGTGTTTAGTGCTACATGGGAAGACCACCTAATCCAGGTAGAGAATGTGTTGAAGAGGTTGGAGAAAGCTAACCTTACAACCAAACCATCCAAGTGCCAGGTGGGCATGAGGTCGTGCACGTATGTGGGACACATAGTAGGAGGTGGCATGGTGAGGCCAGAGGAGTCAAAAGTGGAGGCCATAAGACAGTTTAGTAGGCCACTGACAAAGAAGGAACTTAGAATATTCCTAGGGTTAAGTGGCTACTACAGGAAATTTATACCGAGCTATTCTGCTGTGGCAGCCCCTTTAACGGATCTTACGAGAAAGAGTAGATCTAACAAGGTGATGTGGAGTGACCAGTGTGAGGTGGCATTCAGGACTTTGAAAGAGGCAATGTGCAGTGAGCCAGTCCTGAGAAGCCCAGACTACACCCGAGAGTTTGTCCTGCAAACGGATGCTTCAGACAGGGGAATGGGGGCTGTGCTGGGGCAGGTTGATAAAGAGGGGGAAGAGCACCCAGTTTCATACTTCAGTAAAAAGTTCCTGCCGAGAGAGGAGAAATATAGTGCTATTGAAAAGGAATGCTTAGCTGTCAAATTAGGAGTACAGGCATTCAGGACGCATTTGTTGGGTCGGGAGTTTGTTGTGGTCACTGATCATCGAGCTTTGGAGTGGTTAGAACGCATGAGGAAAGACAACTCTAGGCTAACTCGGTGGAGTTTGAGTTTGCAGCCATTTCGTTTCAAGATCCGGTACAGGCAAGGAAAGCTCAATGGGAATGCAGATGCATTGTCAAGACTGGGGGTGAATGGGCCAGTGGTGGTGAACAGACCAGCAGTGGTAAACGGATCAGATACAGTGAGTGGAATGGAGACAGTGAGCGAATCGGAGATGGTGTATGACGCGAAGACTACGTCATCGCAGGAGAGGGGGAAGGTGATGTCAGGGAATGAGCTGAGAAGTCTAAAGGACAAGACAAGAGAAAGAGGAACATATTATTAGCATTATTACCTGTATTGTGATTCGTTTACTGTTAAACACATGTGGTTTGTGTTAGTTAATAAATGGATTGTGTTTTGTGTTGTTCAATTATGTATGTTGTGTGTGCCAAAAGGCGGGAAGAAGCTGATTGGCTGAACAGAACACTTAGACAGCTAGAGTACCAGATTTGAGTAATTGTAAACTGTGATTTTGGAGAGTCTTCTTGGAAAGCTAAGATTTGTTCTTGCTATTTTGAGGGTGCAGTGCATTGAGTGTGTGTGAGAGAAAAGACTTTCTCTCCAATTATTGCTACATTATTAGTATAGTTGTTGTAGTTGTTTGGGGTTACCCAAGTCTGGTTGAGTTTAGTTGTGGGCTCCGGTTGTCTGGTGAAACCCATCTTAGACGGGTTTGTGACACAGCCACACTCAAATCCCCTGCTATGTCTGAACTCAAACCTCCTATCTAGATCTAGCTCTTTTGATATATTTTCTAACTTTACCATTTTCTCTGAGTTCTTTCAATTAACCTCACTCCCTGCATAAGCCTCCCATTTCTTTCTTATAAATATAATAATAGTGTGGGTAACATAAAATCTTTGAACAGAGTGTGCACTTTTGCATGGCGAATCTTGAAATTCCCTTTCCTTAAACCTGAATCCACTGGGGAAGGAATCTGTAGAGTGGCCATCAATTATCCTATTAAAAATTTGCCACAAATACTTCTATAAGTAGTTTGTCAACTTTAAGCTGAAATGGCACAAGTTGGTTTAATCCTATACCAAATTATGTCCTATGTGGCACAAAAATAAACACACCCACCCACACACACAAACAAACGAAGCATGCACACTCACAAAAGGTAAACAAAATAAGATGTTGCTAACAGGGCTTGTTATGAGATATATACTGTAGATTAATTAAAAATGTGTGCAAGTTTTCTTAAATATACCTAAAGGGAATTAGCTTTAATTGAAATAGTTAGTGCTACTGTAGTGGACTCTAATAAGAGAGCATCTCTTGTAAATTAGTGCAAAACTAGGTGGGCTGCAAGACACACTAAATACCAAAATTTGGTATCTTTCTGTCACAAAACTTGGACTGTTATCTCCTCTGAGATGACAGGATGAATTTAACTCAAAATTGGTGGAAAATACTCATCAGTGGTGTGAAAGTAACTCCCACTGATTAAAATTGAAAAAAAAGGTGGTAAACACTAGTGTGTGAAAGAGAAATTTGCATACAAAAAAGCCTTAGAAATGGGGAAATGGTAAAGGCTTAGGTCTTTTTAAGCTGGAATCTCCAGGTTCAATTCTTGGTGGTACTACTATTCCCGTTTCTCCCACATTTCCCCACCTTCTTTCTTACAGCTTTTTCTCCTCTTTTTCTCTCTTCCTCTTCAGAATATGGTGCTTAAATATTAATTCTGGTGTATTGGAGCAGCAGCATAAAAAATGTGGTATTAATAAGGAATTAATGTGGTATGCTCTGTGGTACCTCTGTACAATAAGAATGATGGGGAAAGCTAAAGGTTATAGCCCAGCATCAAAGAGCTTCAACTTTTTGCAATGAGTGGGAAATATTTCATATCTAAGAAGTTTGCAGCATCCTGTGATCAATAGAGTGAAATAAAACTGATTCTTGTGAATTAAAGGATTTTTGTACCATGACAGTTCTGTAACTGCTCTGTGACCAGAAAAGAAGGAGAAAGTTAAAAAGTAGCCAGCTGCTAAGAGCCCATTACCCTTTAGCAGTGAGGTACAACATTTCATACTAAATCAAAAATCATTCTCTTTTTAATTGAAATTTTTTAATTCTTTTTCCAGGTCTGCTGCATTCTTGATAAGCATTTTGAACAGAGATCCTTATTTTCTGAGGATTGTTATGATGCCAAATAGAACTAGACTGGAAATTTTCAGCCAAAAACCCACTCCCTTATGAATTAATGTTTTACTTAATCACAGGTTAAAAAAATAGAAGAAAAAAAAGAAAAAAAAGGAAAAAAAAGGAAGAGGGGGAAACAAAAGAAGGGGAAAAAAAACTCAAAAAATATCCAGGATATGAACCTACAACCTCAGCACATGTGATCAGAGGAAGTTTTGAAGCAAGAACAAAAAGAAGAATGAGATTAAGATTTCTAACAAAATAACATTTAAACACCAAGAATTTGTTCAAGTTCTAAGGTAAAAAATGGATTTGGCCTAAGCAAAAGCACAAAAGATGCTGAGCAAAGAGAAAAATGAGAGAAGCAGAAGTATTCACCAGGTTAAACTGTATATTGCCTGTGAATTTCTCATAAACAGGTGCTATACTTTAGGAAGTGTGTCATGACAAACACACATCGAGAATTCTGAAAAATCGACAGTCCTGGATTTGAAAGAAGGATAAATTAGTACCGGGTTAATTGAATAGAAAAGCAAACATGATCTTCAGATTTATGGCATGTGCTCTTCCTTACTGGAAGTTTAACCAATTGCAAATTGACTAGACAAATCTAAAAACAAATTCTTAATGGGTTCAAACTGCAGATATGCTATGAGTTTATTGCTTCTTTAAGCAGGGCCATATGAAGGAGCTGTTTTGGGTGCTCAAGCACCTCCCTGGCATATACACTCTATGAACTGCAGCTTTCTAGCCTTGTTACATTTTAATGATGCAGAAAATTGCTCTCTGGACCAGAACTGTTGACTGAAAGGGAGAAATTCACCAACAAATCTGCATCAAAGGCTGCATTAAAGCACTTATACAATTTCTATCTCTATTTTCTATGGTAGCACAGATCAACAAGCTACTCCAGATGCTTTTTAGTCAGCTGGAGTGCAACTGGTGCCTCTGCTTTTCTATCTTCTGGCTTTTGTAGTCCTCTTCCAGCAGCAAGTGGTCATGCACTGGGGATTTTTTATCAGCTCAGTGGAGGAGGAAAGTGGCCAGGCACTTGCTGCTGTTCTGAATCTGGTTGAATATGAGAGCATGGCTCACAAATACTGTACACCTAAGGATATGGAACATACGAGGCAACAAATGAAGTGAACACATTTTTCACACACTCATAAAATATTTTGCAGTCTTGATCACAGCTCTGTTGGCTGGAGACAGGGTCTTTTAAGTGTTGACATTTGGAAGGAAAGACATTTTTTCCCAGTACACTCAGAAATCAGCCTCCTAGCTTTGACCTCACTTTCTATGCACTCTATTTGTTGGCTCACTGCTTCATTATCATTTCCTTTGAAATGAAGCTTCTCCTTGTTGTTGAACTTCAATTGCTTCTGAGGTAGGATGATGGATCAAATGGCATTGCATAAATAGAAAGTGTGGAGTTCTTTTGCTGCTCGCCATTGGTAAGCAGAGTATGAGAAGAAGATGACAGGAAACCATCGTTTTTTTGGGGAATGGAGTGGATAGCTCACCTTATATTAACTTTTTATCAAACTGGAGAGTGTATAATTGGCTCACAATCTCATCTTTTTAATTCTTATCTGCATCCGAAAACCTTTTTAAATGGTGTGTAGTTGAAGGCTTAGAAGAAGTAGGTCCTTGAGAGCAACAGACTTCACAGTACCCAGTAAGTTGTCAGGTAAAATATTTTGTTTAATTATTATCTTCCTGGTGATGATAGATGAGGCTACAATTTCTTAACTTGAGTGACTTTATCCTTGGTGTGATAGGTTACTGAAGACTGCCTTAATAACAAGCTGCTGCTCCTGGATTATCATGACTGCTTGGGTGTCTGACGCTCACAGGTTGCTTCCCACTAAAAAGAAGAAAGGTGACTGACAACATTTTGAAGTAAATTGGAAGCAATTATAACAAAAACACACCAAAACCACCATATATATAAGTTACGTCATTTGCCAAAATATTCAAGTAGAACATTAAAAGTTTGAGATTTTAGTTGATTAATAAGGATAAAATTAAAATAATTCGCCAATTAAAATTAATTTATCGCTTTTTTTTTTGGTTCAAAAAGAAAGAGGTTTTGTAACTGTTTAAAAATAATGTGTAGTATTTAAGGATTATAAATCTTACCCTCTATGAAACTAGCCCATCATAATTAGGGATAGGCTTGTTTAGAGAAAATATTACAAATTTTCAAATCTAAACAACTATTTCATTTGTCTTGGTAGACAAAATTATTTTACTAGCAACCCATGAAGTGATCAATAATCCGTCTGGTTAAGGCACATGCACAAGCATATACAAACAGATGTTATACCAAATTGCTTGATTTTGATCTAACTTACGTTTATCAGTAGTATTGGTATAAAGTAGGGGCTCTATAGCATGCAGTGTAGTTGGATTAATTTTCCATATAGAGGTGATTTGAAAAGTGGAGACTTGTACTGAGGTCACCAGAGGTTTTTAGAAATCAATAAGCCTAAATGGAAACAGAAAAGCACCCCCTTCCTCTATTTCCACACTCTTTAGCCATATCTTACCCCATTTAATTTTTTCTCCTTATAGCTTTTCTCTGCTTCATCCTCTCCCCCTTTGTGGTAAGCTTCTTTGCCTCTTCTCTCTCCTGCTCCACATGAGTGTGGATGTTGTGGGTGTCCATAGCAGCAGAAAATGAAGTGGCAATAGTACCCCACAAAGAATCATTTTTTGGAATATCTGGCCATTGCCTTAAAGCAGGTTCTTCTGGAAATAACAATAGCAACAGCAAAGAATAGTGAACAGTAGCTATTTGTTCTCCAAACCTCACACTAGTCTCAGGTAGAAAGGCAGATTAAAAAGGGAATTATCAGTCTGGTCACTGTAGCTATGTTTTCATGATCCAAGGGGAAGTGTGTCAAGGCCAAAAATTTAATTGGGGTTATGGATATTAAATGAGAGTTTGTGAAATATAGAATGATCAACTCATTTCTCTTCCATGAAATTTATTCATAGATAACTATATGATATGAAGAAGGTGAAGTTTTATAATTCTGACCAATCTAATTTGGTCACAGAATCTTGTAACTGGCTCATGAAAACATTGCTCCAGTGACCAGCTGCAGTGAGGGTAAAGGATCTGGCTACCTGAGACCTCGCACAGTATACACCAACCTACTATAGTCTTTGTAGTGGCAGCCAAGCTCCATATGCCAGTTCATTTTCAGGACAATGCGGATGAGAATGTTATAACAATGAAGCAGGTGGTAAAAGCATGCAGGATATGGTCTTTACATATTTCTAAACTCTATTCGCTTTGGCTTTGCCACTGGAAGTGAAAGGTTTACAAAGGGGAGGACCAGTACCAGTTAAAAGTGACTGCAATTAAAATTTTGGGGGATAAGATATATGAAGCTTTTCAGCCAAACAGCCAAGCATTGAAAATAAGATGGCTACAACTCCAACTAAATCTTCTTCCAAGTTCTCTGTATTTAAAAAAAAAGATAATTCTTTGAAGAACCTTGTTCAATCAATACTTGCGTGAGTTGTAGTGTAGTTGTGTTCCCTTTAGACATACAATAAGCAAATGGTTCTATTGCTGGTCCTCACTACCAGGGCTCATAATAAACAGATACTTTAATCTGATGACTAAATCTTGCAACATGATTAAATACAAAACCTCTGTTATGATAAAATGATAATCATGTTATTAGTTTAGCAACGGGTCAAGGAAATGACTGCAACTCCAAGAATTTCAATATCATTCCTAAAAATGAAATTGGAAAGATGCTTTGTAGATGAATGAAACAGTTATATATATATTGTGGAGATGGTCAGAGTTTGTTTTATATATATATATATATATATATATATATATATATTTTTTTTTTTTTTTTTTTTTTTTTTTTTTGAAAAAAAAAGAAGAAAGGATGCTTAAACAAAAGCATGATATATCTGATGGATTGTCAGGCAACTGACATATATCATAAGTTTCTCAGTAACATTCATACAGAGTACTTGGCAAATGATTAATTGTTTTATCATTGACAAAAGTGTCACACCACTTTCAAGGATTAAATAAATACAAACTCCTTCAGTAATAAAGCAATACAAAGAGTGGTACATTTGATTTTGAGAAGGGAAAGAGAGATAAAATATCAAACATCTTAACACTCTCAACCTTCTCAGCAATTTCAATGCAGTGCACACTTATCTCAAGAAATTCCATGACAATGCTCTCCAACTACCTCAGCAATCTTCAAAACAATGGAAGTTTCCTCAACAGTTCTATATCACAATATCCCCTCCCACCTTCTCTATGTTCCACAGTGTCTTCAATGTAATAATTATTTACCTCGGCAGTTTCACATCACAATTAAGTTTCAATCAATGTCATCTGAGCAGTTTTACAGCACAATGCCCCTCCACCTTCCATAATTCTTTCAATGCAATGAACACAATCTTATCCCATAAGTTCAACTTAAAAATTTTAATCTGTTATCAAGAGTGTGTCATGCTAGCTCCTACTGAACTGATGCTTTTTCACAGCTAAAGCTATTAATATCTATCTAGATAATTTCTGCATTGATTCTTTGCCACATATTAATATCAAGCTAAATATTTGCTTTTGTGCTTCCATATCTATTGAATGAACCTTGTTGTACAGCACTAACAAGAAGCTAATGGTCAGATATTAGTTTTTCTCAGAGATTCTGCTTCCCCTAAATAGGCAAGGGTGATATAGCCCAGCTACATTCCTTCGGTCTGAAGAATGCCTGTACTTTCCTTATGAACTAACAGGTAAATGCTGATTCCTTCTTCTGCAGAGCTTCAGGAGTAACATTAGGAAAAAAATACTACTTCTGGTGGTGTTGTATGATATCTGAAATATTGGAAATAAGTAAATATCAAGACTTTTATAGTGATTTTTCATGGGATAAAATTAAAGCAAACAGACTTGTTTTCATTGCAGCCACAGAAAATTTCATCTGTTTTTTGTTTTTTTTAAATACAGAAGTTGTTGTCAGGATGGTGAACTAACAGGACAACATAAATGTGTGGGAGGTGATATAGTCATATATAAATATAATATACTATATTGACATGTATTATATAATGTGTACTATATGAGGGGGCATTAATTGGCTTGCATTATATGGGAATGTATGACAATTATGAAAATGTATTGCATTCATGGCCACATATGCCACATATCACATAGAAATGTGATTTACATGCACTTATTATGGCATTTTATTGGGTATAATGATGTTCTACATGAACAAGCATAATTCATTGATAGTAAATTTCAGAGTGGACAGGGGCAATCCAAGTAGGTGGGAACTGTTGCCTAGACTGCAAGTGAATACAATTCTGTGTCTGAAAGCAAATTGTCCATAAATTATAGTTAGCTATTTAACTTCTACATTGAACATGAAGCTCTAAACTTAGGAAAGACAACAAAAAAAAATGTAAGGACTCTTTAATTTCAGTTGGTACATACCTAACCACAACCATAGGAGGTGTATTAGCACTCTCAGTCCTATGGATACCACATGCTCTTGCTCCAATAGACCAATCAGTTTCAGCTATCCAGAAAATTGAAAACAAAGATGCAAAAAAGTTCGAGGGGGGTGTGACATGAGCTAGCTGTACATGATCTCTAAGCCTTATTTCTATGGACCATAGCTAGCCCCTAGTATCCTGGTGAACAAGTTTTTGAAGATTAGCATAGAATTCTCCTTTTTTTCCTTTCAAACCTTCCACTGCAAGCAACTCCCACTTAGCCAGCTCTTTCTCTCTCTCTCTAGTCTCATCCAACTAGGCTCTTTACCAAATGTTATAATGGATCATACCCTTTGTTAAAAGGGGGTTATCAGAGATACTCTCTCTCTCAAATTTGGAGTGTTTCCTGAGGTTTCCACTCATCCAATAAGCTATATTTTATCTCACCAGTTATGTCAGACCCTGAAGCTGCTCTAGTGAAGTTGGCTTCCTTTGGTTTGTGGTGATAACAAAATTCTTTGAAATCGTGAAATTTTTGGGGAGAAAGAGGGGGGGGGGGGGAATGTGCACCCCCTCCCCTCCCCTGGATCCGCCCAAGTTACTAAGACTGAAAATCAGCACATGGTTTCCAACTAACTTGGACAGTGTTATTATCTTACTTTGAGTGAGGTTTGGCCAAAGGAGATAGAAGGTATGTCCTCCCTTTTTACTCCAAATTCTTAATACACTACTGAAGCAGCTCTTCCCTTCCATACAGTTTCCAGCCACAGGTTTAAAGTATTTTTCTTAAGAAATGGAACCTACTCTTCTCCTTGAGATGTTTCTATTGCTACCATAGAGTAGGAACAATAGTCCAGTCCATAATCTATTTGACAAGTTGCTTTCAAGGACTTCCTATTTATAAAGAAATTTAGTTGGCTGGGAATAGGAGTTTTGTCTGAGAAGTGACTAACACAGGTCAAGCTCTTACCTATTGTTAGTTGTTCTGCTTTCTGGTTAGAATACTACAAGTGGAAAGAAAATGAGGAAAAAGGAAGAGAGATAAAAAGAGAGAATTAAAGAGAGGGAGATAGAGAATAGAAAATGAGAGGGTGAGTGGTGAGGGAATGACAGAAAGAAAGAGAGACAAAAAAGGAATGCATACCAAAACAATGATGTTCCACAAATCATTAACTCAATATGTTGACATGCTGAACATTGTGCTGATTATCTCAATTAATTTTACCAGTCAAGTATCCAATCCACACCTTGTCATGCCTCTTCATTCTATCTAGTCCATGCTGGAGCCACTGCTTTGTGATGATAGAAAGGCACTTTTTGAGTTGCAGACTTCACATATTGGGGTTCTCACAGAGCTTGTCCTACCCACAAACAAGCTTCCTCCCACACATCCACACTTTCATCCATCCCAAGAAATAAAAATTCATGATCAGCTCTGGTTAATCTGAATAGAAGACCTCAAGGAACCTGATCAAAGTCTGACATATCAGTTCAGAGGATGTGATACTTTCATGCAAATGAAGTAGGCAAAATTTTTGGTTAAATAAATGTGTGTTTGTGAGCATTCTCTAAGGGATGCCTTACTTGTTCGATGAAACCTCTCCACAGGATTATTTGCTGGGGATGGTAAGCCGTAGTCCAGTGCAATTTGGTTCCAAGAGGTCAGAGAGATCTTGCCATAGTTTAGGCATGAGCTGGGTGTCGAGGGTCAACCCTCAACATGGCCAAGCCAGGCCCAGAACATTTATTAGTTAATTGTATACATATATTTGAACAAGATAAACGACCAAGTTATGTGTCTGTACTTGTGCTGTTATTGAGTCTTAGGTATTATATTAGTTTAGGGAACCCTATAGGTAGCTAATGTGTTTAAATTCTAGGTATGTATGTAAGATTGTATCATGTAATGCTAATGTGTGTCTAGGGGTATAAAAGACCCTGGAAAGGCCACTGTCTGCAGTCTTTTGCTAAATTGCTAATAAAGTTCTTCTTAATTTATAACCTAAATTACTCTGGTATTTAAGAATCAAGGACCTTGTTAGCTGGGTATTGACTCTGG
Organism: Lycopodina hypogea; assembly: GCA_963969325.1. Classification (NCBI taxonomy): domain Eukaryota; kingdom Metazoa; phylum Porifera; class Demospongiae; order Poecilosclerida; family Cladorhizidae; genus Lycopodina; species Lycopodina hypogea. The sequence goes on along the minus strand of OZ017792.1, from coordinate 3,325,802 downwards.
TGGCAGCAACCTACCATACCTGGGGATTAAGCTGTTCTTAAAACCCCAACACTGGGCTCCTTGGTCAAAGGGGACATTGAAGGGGAAGCTATAATAAGTAATCCATCAGCTCAAGAATGCATCAGCCACATCTTTGCTATTTGTGCCAGCCAGGGGAATTGCTTCTGGCCAGCGAGTGACTCCGTCGATCACTGTGAGGAGGTATGGGGGGAGGAGTGGCCCCACGAGATCCATATTCACATGGCTGAAGTAAATTTGGTGCTCATAGTATTTGGATAGGTGGCACGTTGGTGGAGATTGACCTTGGCTCATTGGCAAGTGATGCATGACTTGGTCCATTCTCAACCAGTTGACCGAGGCCATGGCAAACGCACTTATGGGCTACCACTTTGTACTTTGACTGTACTCCTGGGTGGCTGAGGCATGATGAGTGTCAAAAATACTGTAGCAGAAGGAAACAGTTACGAGGGGGTGCAGCTGACCAAGAGACACATCACATATCAGGGTTGTATTTGTGGGTCCAAAAGGAATGTCCTCAAGTTGAAGTCCCATAATCGCTGTCGGACAGGCAGCCTTGTTGACATGATCCGTGAGTTGAGTGGCTAAAAGGGCAGAGAAATGAATGCTACCACTGATGGCTGAAATGGCAACATGGTAAAGAGTGTAAGCTACCACATTGTCTCTGCCTGCAACATGCCTAATGTCCTGGAGTATTCCAAGATAGCTGAGAGCTGGGAGCATCTTTATAGGGGTCACCAATATAGGGAAGACGTAATGAGTCGGATTCCTTGTTATAGCCTGCATCACTTTAACATATTTTCCAAAACAATAGAGCAAGAGGATCAAGAATATATATATGGGAAAGGTAGAGATCATCAAAACAACAAGGCAAAAACAATGAGCATTGATTCAATCATATGGTAAAGTCAAGTTCGTTATGTTCGATTTTCTTTAAATTAATTGCGCTGCCAGTTTGTTTGTCTATAATTCCTCCCACAGCAGTCAACCACTTGAGACTCATTTCTATACAGACTAAACATATGCAAGAAAATGACCTAACAGGGTTGACATTTAACTAGGGCTATATAACGTAAGTTTACAGACACATTTTGAAGGAAGAAAAAGCAATCACTAACAGCTAGCACTGAATTTTAGTATGTAGCTGTTTTTGGAGAGCTCCTTGGATTGTCGACCAACCCTAAAATTATCTCTCCACCCCCCACCCCCCACCCAAAAAGAATTAAATAAATAAATGGATTTTAAAAAAGTAAAAATGGCACTTAATATTGAAGTATTAATTAAAACAAAGATTGTGCCTGCACATTTTTTAAAGATTCCAGTCGCAAAGTCTCAAACTTATAAAAGGAAGTCCAGGCTAGTTGTCTCAATTGCTCACAACTAGCACAAAACTGTTGGAATGCAGCTGTTTTTGGAGAGCCACTTGGATTGTTGTCCAGCCCTAGAATTATTTCCCCCTCCCCCTGCACCCAAAATAATTAAATAAATTAGTTTATAAAAAATAATAAATCAATCATTTAATTAAAGTATTAATTAAAACAAAGATGTGTCTGTGCATGTTTGTTTTTTTTTGTTTTGTTTTGTTTTGTTTTTTTAATTCCGGTTGTGTTGTCACAAACTCACAAAAAAAAAGGAAAAAAGAAAAAAAAAAGCAGTCCAGGTTAATTGTCTCAATCACTAACAACTAGCTTAGTAATAGTAATAACAATAAATGAAATCCTTACTATAATTCATCTAGTGTGAGTCCTCACTCTGTCTGTTCATGCCTAACACATTTCCCAAATGCCTGGACCAATCACCCTAAAATTTCAGGGGTTGCTCACAGGATCACAGGCCCGCTTTGAAGAGAATGTGGTTAGGGATAAGGTGGGTAGGGTCACTAAAAAAACTTTCCTATTCATAAGTTAAAACAAGTTGTAATGTTAAGTGGTATTCAAAATGACATCTATAGAGTAAGTTGTGTTCACAAACCAAGCAGAAAGTTGTAAAGATACTAATTTAGAAGAGCATTCATAAAAAATATTTACTTTAGAAATGGGGTAATGCCTCACAAACACCACCCTCCCCCCCCCCCCCCCCCCCCTCCACTTATGTATGACAGCAAAGAATTATAACCCAGGTGAGTAGAAATGGACACCAACTAGTAGAGGTGCATCCATAATTTACTCTAGAAGTGCCTTACAAGCCACCCACTCCCTATATAAAATAATAGCAGCATATACTCTGTGTTGCCTGGCCAATCTTAACATCAAACATTATAGAAGCCACTTAAATTTCTTCATGGCTGTCCTTTTATTAGCTTTAGGCAGTCATAACTACTTCCTGTTGGTGTGGCTAATACCAAACCACACACATTGCCACACCTAATTTTAGTTAATAATGCTCACCGGGTTACTTGGACTCCATATGCTCAATTTCAGCCTGATTAGTCCATAAATGAGTTTTTGGAAGGCTTAATGATATCCTATGGGTGAGGCAATGACAAAACCACACCCATTGACACACACATGATTACTAATGTTCATCCAGTTTCTTGGAAGTCTCATTCCAAATTTCAGTCCGGTTGGTCCTATGATTAGCTCTTAATAGCCAAAATAACTTACAGTGGGTGTGGCTAAGGACAGACCACACCCATATCTAGTTAATATTGCTTTCCTTGGTACATGGAGACCACACGCCAAAATTTTTCCTAATTGATCATCGATTAACTTTTCAGCCACAATACCTTCCTGTGTGTGTGGCTATGACAACACTACATCCATTACCATGCTCACATGTGTTTAATAATGCTCATCCGGGTTCTTGAGGAATACATGCCAAATTTTGGCCTTTTAGTCCTAGCATTTAGCCGTGATGCCTAGACGCACATACTCAAACCAAAAAATATATATATTCAAGTGTGTTCGTAGATCTAACTCCTTTGGTCCAAGCATTACTCAGTATATATATTTTGGAACTTTTTCACTTTTCATACCAATAGAAAGAGGTATAAAGTGTTTTTTTTTCATTGCTGAACTACCATTTTTGACATTTTTAGCCTTACACAGGTAAAGCAAGAGGTGTGGCCAAGTCGGACCCAGCCCATGTTACTCCCAGAGTGAAGTTTTATAAGCATACCAAGTTTTAAATCTGTAGCTCCAAGGGTTTTTTTCTGGCAAAAATATCATTTTTGGCTTTTCTCGTTACCATGGTAACTTTTTTCTGAAAATTTTAGCCCGTTTTAAGTTGGGCCAAAACCTATCATTATGCCAAGTTTCAGAGAAATCCATCCACAGGTGTGGCCAGAATGACAGACAGACAGACAGACAGACAGACAGACAGACAGACAGACAGACAGACAGACAGACAGACAGACAGACAGACAGACAGACAGACAGACAGACAGACAGACAGACAGACAGACAGACAGACAGACAGACAGACAGACAGACAGACAGACAGACAGACAGACAGACAGACAGATATCTCCTTTTATATATATATATAAAGAAAACTGAACAAGTGTACTACTAAAAGATGCAGAAGGTTTATAAATGAAGTTAGTCAAGACTATTTTCCTATTTGGTACCACTATGTCAGTGTACACAAGACTCCAGATTTCTCCCCAAGATAGCCACCAGATAGTCTCAACTTCCCCCATTCCTTCACTCTACCAGAGGCATTGTTCTACATTGTTCTGCATTGTTTGTTTACCACCCCCAAGATACCCAAAGCCCACTCCTCGAAGACAGAGTTGGATAAACATTCGACGACTTTCCCACTTTACCAACCATTGACACTGTGCCGCTGTTTACAGTGTTTTAAATTTCTGTAACTTAATGTCGGATGGCGGTTGTAGTCAAGAAAACGCAAGTTACGCGACAATACCGCTACTAGCAGTGTCCAGTGAGAGAACTGGGACCCTTAAAGGGCACACCGACTGGTACTACATTTGACAGAGTGCTGGGAGGTGAGCTAAAGTTAATAGCGTGGCTACTGTATAATCTATTTGGCCTGAGCAGTAGAGGTATTCAGCTGTTTGGCTACAAAGGGACAAGAAGTTACATAGTAGTTTATGTAACAAGAGAACATGAGGTCGTCACCAATACTTTAACAGCATTTTAACCCTAATTCTGACAGCATTTGACACTAACCAGGACAGGATGTTAACCCTAACTCTGACAGCATCTTGACACTAACTAGGACAGGATGTTAACCCTAACTCTGCCAGCTCCTTGTCCTAACTCTGAAATGAAGAAACAAACAGCTGAGCACTGTAAGACTAGCATGTGCTCACCTAGTCTGTGAAACAAACTTCTACAAAACAAGCTTAAACTTCCATAGTTTCACCTGTTCACCATTAAGCCAATTATATTCTATTTCACATGTACAACACTTGAACAGTGGCTGTGGTCCAGTCCACACTGTGTGTCCCTTAGACAGAGCGGATCCTGTCTTAGTGGGTAAGGATTGGGTAAGGATTGGGTAAGGTGTCATCACCTGTAACTATGATCACTCATGTTTATTTAGTGTGTTGGTGCATTTCAAAGTGTTCCCTTGAGATGTTAATGTTCCTTATCTGGTTTGGGTCACCTGATGAGTCTCTCCCCACAAATATGGTGTTCAGTTGATTTAAGGAATGGTTGAGAGTGGGAGGTGTCTTGCACAGTGGTCATGTGAGCTGTGTGTTGCTCCATTGCAGCTGCATTTGTCTGCTATGCTGCCCATCTGTGAGCCCCAGGACAGCTACAGTGTGCCATGGACCAGCAATGGCTTCTCCAGGTGCTTCTTGGAGCTAGTGGGGTCCCTCTCCAGCGGTGGCATCCTCTTTGTGCTGGGACTCGGCTCCATCGTCTTGTGTATGTTAGCAGCTTATTTATGTGTATGTATTGTGTATGGTGTGCTGTGTCAGAACACGTGTGGTAGTTGTCTAAGGTTAGGGCTATCCCATTGCTGATGCCAGATACTATATGTCACACACACACACACACACACACACACACACACACACACACACACACACACACACACACACACACACACACACACACACCTTGAACCTTGAATCTTCCCATGGTACGAAGTACCATGATGGCAGTGTCCTGGATGAATCCAGGACCAACGGCAATAAATTTTGCTTATGACCGCATCACACAGAAATGTTGGTGTCTGGTCAGATCTCATTGTCTTCGATTTCCTTCCACAGGCACAACTTAGTGTTCTTAATTTAGATTGCTCGTTAGCTGAGCAGGTGTTCCGTCGCCTGGATGTTGAAATCTTCTCTACACCATCTAAACACAGATGAAACCACCCCTTCCTGTCCTGGCACAACTCAACCATCTATCATACACACCAATTGCCTGCAAATCCACTTTCAGAACATCCCTCCACCTCTTTGCCCCGTGGCATGGTCTCTTCATGTTAAGCTCCCCAAACAACAATCTATTTGGAAGCTTTTCTTCGTCCTTGCGACCCACATGACCCAGCCATCTTAAACGCTGCTCCAGAATGATATCAGATATGGAGTGCTGCAAGCCAAACCTATGTGTTAGGCTTTGAGATGTTAATCTTTCATTCCATTGTTGGTACCTCGTCACACCCAGGATTGTCCGAATACAACGATTATGAAAATAATTCAAACGTCTTGTATGCACAGCCTTCATCGTCCAAGTTTCAGCTCCATACAGTAATACAGCTAGAACAACTGCCCTATACACTGCTCTCTTTGTGGTCAATGAGAGGTCTTTGTTCTTAAATACTGGCACCCTCATACATCCAAATGCTCTAGCTGCTCTAGCAATTCTTCTAGTCACCTCACTAGTGATCTCCCCATCTCTTGAGATGTTAGCACCCAAGTGTGTGAAGTCCTGAACTACATCCACAGAGCCACCCTCCACCTGCACTGGTCTGACATCACTCTCATTCAATCCCTCACCAACAACCATCCCTTTTGTCTTCTCAGTACTCACAGTCAGGCCCCATTCACTTGCCACTTTCACAAACTCTGCTGCTACTGACTCAAAACTATCCCAAGAGGTTGCATACGATGCCACATCATCAGCAAACTGGGACTCAGTTACTCTCATCTCACTCAATCTAGACTTAGCTGTGCGGTCCCCAACCAACTTCCTACCATGCTTATATAACACACTCACTCCTGCACCACTACTCCTATTGTGCCAATCAGCCACCATAGCACTAAAGTAGATATTAAATAATGTGGGTGTCAGGGTACATCCCTGCCGTAAACCATTCCGGATTTCAAACCTATCAGTTACAGTCGAACCCACTCTAACCTCAGCATGCATTCCCTCATGGAAAGACTTCACAACATTCAACATTTTTTCTGGCACACCATACTTCTCTAGGACCTTCCATAGGGCTTGCCTGGGCACTGAATCATAAGCCTTCCTCAAGTCTACAAACAACACATACAATGACTCGCCATATTCCCTTGCTTTCTCCACAAGCTGTCTAGCAACAAAAATCGTCTGCACAACCACATCCTTTCCTGAACCCACTCTGTGACTCTGGCAGAATTTTTTCAGCAATCACTTGCAATCTTCCCTGTACAATTCTGCCTAGTACCTTCCCTACCACATCCAACAAACTTATTCCACGCCAATGGTCACACTTCTTCAGGTCACCTTTCTTTGGGATTGGAACAACCACTTCATCCTGCCAGTCTCTCACCACTTTACCTTCTTCCCACACCTTCTGCATCACCTCCAGCATTCTATCCCACAGATCTACACCACCATGGAGGATTAATTCAGGAAGAACACCAGACTTTCCTCCTGCCTTTCTCATCTTCAATTTGGTTACACACACACACACACACACACACACACACACACACACACACACACACACACACACACACACACACACACACACACACACACACACACAGCCTTGCCAGCTTCTCTCCAGTGTGTGTGTGTGTGCATGGATGCAAATTAATATGCCCGTGTGTGCGTGCATGTGATCATGGAAGTGTGTATTCTCCACCTATAAACAGGTAAACAAAGACCCACTCCTCAATTGAAACAGTGTATTGAACTCTGGACTCAAACACCAGTTCAGAATTCAATTCTTACACATCCCTTGCCTTGTGGCTACCAATACAACTTTTGTCCTTGTGTTCATCAGCTATGTACAGTTGAACATACTTGCAACTTGAACTGGTTTTGAAAGTTGTCAATCCCATCAAATTATACGTAGTAATGGTGTGTGCATGTGTGTGTAAACTTCTGTCCGATCAAATTGACTAGAGTTCAGATGAAGGCATGACATGGTCAGAAGATGTCTGAAGTCGGATTATTGCTGTGTCTGTAATATTAGTATCTGAGTGTCCTATCATGACTCAACCCTTAGGGCTCACCTATTAGACTCAAGTGTAATGTTAGTGTCTGAGTGCCCTATCATGACTTGACCCTTAGGGCTCACCTATTAGACTCCAGTGTAATGTTAGTGTCTGAGTGCCCTATCATGACTCGACCCTTAGGGCTCACCTATTAGACTCAAGTGTAATATTAGTATCTGAGTGTCCTATCATGACTCGACCCTTAGGGCTCACCTATTAGACTCAAGTGTAATGTTAGTGTCTGAGTGTCCTATCATGACTCGACCCTTAGGGCTCACCTATTAGACTCCAGTGTAATGTTATTGTCTGAGTGCCCTATCATGACTCGACCCTTAGGGCTCACCTATTAGACTCCAGTGTAATGTTAGTGTCTGAGTGCCCTATCATGACTCGACCCTTAGGGCTCACCTATTAGACTCCAGTGTAATGTTAGTGTCTGAGTGCCCTATCATGACTCGACCCTTAGGGCTCACCTGTTAGACTCCAGTGTAATGTTAGTGTCTGAGTGTCCTATCATGACTCGACCCTTAGGGCTCACCTATTAGACTCCAGTGTAATGTTAGTGTCTGAGTGTCCTATCATAACTCAACCCTTAGGGCTAACCTATTAAACTCCAGTGTTGTATATGCACCAAGTGGCTTACACGAATAGGCTGGAGTCTGTCCGCCTGCACATATGCTTTGAATGGGTGTGTGTCCTGTTGGCTCAAAGCTGTCATCATGTCTGCCTACAAGCCACATGATAGATTTCTTATTAGGTGTAGTGATACACCTGTGCTATTATTAATTATCTGTTGCCATGGTAGGAGTAGTTGGAGGAGTATGAGATCCCCTCCAGCATTTTTTTTTCCCATGTCTGTTAGTTGGTACTGGTCATCATGTGTACAACCACTAGTGAGTGGAACTTTACGTATGGGTTGAACTTGTTATCACAATCATAGATTTGTGTGTGTGTGCATGCATGCGTGTTATACCAATAGACTTAGAGCCATGACCAATCATATCTCATTATCAACAGAAAGTACTCCACTACTATGGTGTTGTGAGCATGCCCGTGAGGTGTTTAAAAACAATACCAGCTGTCTCTCCTCCTCCTCCCACCTGCAGGTGCCCCTCCTAGACTGCCCAAGGACATGCTGTTTGACCTCCCCACCCCCAAGGCTTACATCCTCACCTTGGCCTGTTCCTTGCTCTACTCCGTCACGTTCTTTGTTGACCTGCTCAGCAAAGGCCTGATGCACATTGCCGGGGACCGTATCTATGGCTACACCATTGTGGTGGATGCCTTCGCGGGCTCCTCCTGGCTCTTTTCCCTGTTGATCCTGCACAGAGAGAAGGTTAGGGTGGTCCTCGGACAAGGGCAGGGCTGGACGCTGACTCTCTTCTGGACCACCGACCTCATCTGGCTGGGGTTGGAGGTGGCATCCTTCAGCCACACCTCCTGGTGGTGGGGGCTCACCTCCCATGCCGATATCTCTGACCTGGTATTGTGGGTGCTGCGTTGTATGTTGCTTGTGGTGTTACTGCTATGCAGCTTCCACTCCCTCTGTTGCTGTCGCAGGAGAGACGACTATAGTCCCATCATCAATGTCGACCCCTTGGACCGCTCCCTCCAGTCCAACTATGGCAGTCTGTCCGGCAACTCATGGAACATAAGCAGCAGCGGCAGCTACAGACAGAGACAGAGGGAGGGAGACTTTGTCACCACCAAGACAAACTCCGCCTTCGCAGACCTCCTCACCAAGACACGACTACTCTTCCCTTACATCTGGCCCAAGGGTGAGGCCAATACACACACACACACACACACACACACACACACACACACACACACACACACACACACACACACACACACACACACACACACACACACCATGCACACTTGCCATATGATACACACTGTATAGCTGGGGGTCATCCCCCTGTGCCTCCCACCACTGGAGGTGTCCCTATAGTGCTGTGGGGTGGGTCGTCTGTTGTTGATGTGGCTGGTGGTGCTGCAGGTCACGTTTTGCTGCAGCTGCGTGTGGTCCTGTGTTTCCTCATCCTCGTTGGTGGGCGTGTCATCAACGTCTTTGTGCCGCTCTACTACAAGAAGATCATCAACTCTCTGACTCCCTCAAACATCCCAGGTGGAAACCACACTCACTCCCTGGATGCTTCCCTGGGACTGACGGATAGGAACAGTGGCATCACCTTCCCCCTGGCCTCCATTCTCATCTATGTCTTCTTCCGCTTCTTACAGGTGAGCACCTTCTAGGGTTTCTTCCTGATAGACTGTTCAGAGAAGTGGACATTCAGCTGTGTACATGCATGTGTATGCGTGTGTGTGGGAGGGTGGAGCGTGGGCGTCCTTAACAACATGTGGGTCTATCTGTTAATGCAAGTGGTACAGTTTACTAATGTGTGTGGTGTGTGTATTTCTGTTTGTGTGTGTGTGCGTGTTATGTCTATGTATGTGCTGGTGTGTGTGTGTGTGCTCGTACATGTGTAGGGAGGATCTGGGGGAGGCAGCATGGGTCTCCTCAACAATGTGCGTGTGTATCTGTGGATACTGGTGCAGCAGTACACCAGCAGGACTCTACAAGTGGACCTGTTCCAACACCTCCACAACCTCTCTCTGCGCTGGCACCTGGGCAGGAAGACAGGTGGGTGGGGGAGAGGGTGTGGTCATGCAATGGCCGAGGTTACATTATGCAAACATGTCATGTGATCAGGTGAGGTTCTGCGTGTGATGGACCGAGGGACGCAGAGCATCAACACGTTGCTGAGCTACATACTCTTCAACATCTTACCCACTCTGATGGACGTGGCTGTGGCCGTTGTCTTCTTCATCGTGGCCTTTGATGGCTGGTTTGGGCTGATTGTCTTCACCACCATGATAAGCTACATCTACTTCACCATCTTCATCACCGAGTGGAGGACCAAGTATCGCAGGTGGGTGTGGCTATGGACATGATATGGGTGTAGCCAGGGTCAGGGTGTGGTTAGGGTCAGGAGGTGGTTGTGGCTTGGCACCACAAGCATGTTGATCCATGCAAATGTCATGTGACTAGTGAGACAGCAGGATAGCCGTAGTTCTCTTGGCACACCTGTAGGACCTGTAGTCCATGTTACATGCACTCACTACATGTAGCAACCACTCAGAATGAGAGATTAACTACAGCACTAATTATGGCAGGAAGAAACCATTTAGAGGTTAAGTGCAGCAGTAAATGCAACATGGTTACCAGCAAGACACAAGCGCTTGCTTCTCTCGGGCGCATGCACAGACTCACACACACACTCACCCAGTTAGTTTTCCTTCTTATTTACATGTTTTCCTTTAATTAGAGCACAGTGTGCTCTGTGCACTAGACTCATGTGTTGTGCATTGGTGTTCATAACTGAGCGTGTGGTGGGCACTATATAGGAAGATGAATGAACGTGACAACGTCACTAAGGCACGCTCAGTGGACTCACTGCTCAACTTTGAGACAGTCAAGTATTACGGAGCTGAACACTTTGAAGTGGTCAGGTTCAAAGAAGGTGGGTGTTGTGAACTTCAGAGTGGCACCTTTATTAATGAGTGCATGTACTGTGTGAAAATATACATGTACACATAGTTTTGTGTGTGTCTGTGTGTGTGTGTGTGTGTGTGTGTGTGTGTGTGTGAGAGAGAGAGGGAGATAAGTTTTACCATAAACAATTTCACTCATTTCAAAGTAATGACCACCCTAGGTTCCATCAGAGAAGAAGTGAACACATCCTCCATAACTACACACACTGACTGTGCTCCCGTCCCTTGTAGGTCCAGATGCAGCTGTTGCTGTCTGTCCATAGTCAATAGCTTCCTATCTCATGACGTGGTATTTAGTTCACATGACCTAGTCTACATCTCACATGACTAAGTTCTCTCATATGATATGATTTGGTTATACAAATGCTGCGGACTGGAGAGTGTGTGGCTACAGAAAGGCACACACATGCTTGCATCAAGGATGCAACATTCCAGCTCTATTTGTTAATATAATATTCTAGAATGTTTGACATGTTCATTGTGACCATGGAAGTGGGTCGTATCTACCAGTTGTGATTGTTTCCTCGCACGCATGCACACACATTCCTGCCTCTCACACACACACGTCCCTGTCACATGTGTGCATGCCAATCATGCATGCACACACATTCCCCTGTTACATGCCCCTATCATACACACAAACTCACTTATCATACACACAAACTCACTTATCACACGCACCCACTTTCCTGTCACACACACACCCCCCCTCCCCTCTCGACACAGCCATCGTCAACTACCAGTTGGCCGAGTGGCAGTCGCTGGCGAGCCTCAACGTCCTCAACAGTGGCCAGAATGTGATCATCACTCTTGGTCTGTTGGTGGGCTCCTCGCTGTGTGCCTATCGGGTGGTGCAGGGCTCCCTCAACGTGGGGGACTTTGTCCTCTACTGCACCTACATCATACAGCTGTACTCACCTCTCAACTACTTTGGCACATATTACCGCATGATCCAGCAGGCACTTATTGACATGGAGAACATGTTTGACCTGCTCGAGGCAGAGGAGGAGGTCAGAGATTCCTTGGAAGCCGCACCCATAAGGATCACTGAGGGGAAGATAGAGTTCCGTAATGTCTACTTCCACTATGTGCCGGAGAAGTCCATCCTCAGAGATGTGTCCTTCACAGTGAACCCCGGGGAGACAATCGCTCTGGTTGGACCCAGTGGGGCTGGGAAGTCCACCATCATCCGCCTTCTCTTCCGTTTCTATGACATCCAGGATGGGGCCATTCTGATGGACGGGCAGAATGTGAGGGACGTCACTCAGAGTTCCCTGAGGCAGGCTATAGGGGTGGTACCCCAGGACACTGTGCTCTTCAATGACAATATCTGTTACAACATCAGATATGGTAAGGGAGTTCATGCTGCTCTTTGTTGGCTGTGACAGGTGGTTGCCACAGTGTAACGGGTGGTTGCCACAGTGTAACGGAGACTGTTGCTCTTGGTGAGGACACTGCAATGTTGGCACATTAGTGAGAGACGGGAGGGGTGTGTATGTGAGTGGGGAAAGTGAAACATTTAAATGTACTAGCAAAAAGCCTGCCCTTTGGTTGGCTGTAGTCACCAAAATGTCTGCTCAGATGACATATGTTGTACATTTTTAAATCAAAAACGAGCATTTGATTAGGTCAAAAAAATGTTTAGAAGTTCCATTTCTGGCATTTTTAGCCATACACACACACACAGGAAGAGGTGTGGCCAGATGGGACCCACCCCATTTTATTTGCAATGCCAAGTTTTAAGTCTCTAGATCCTTTACTTTTTTTCTAGGAAAAGTACCAATATTGGCTTTTCTTTTAATATGGAAGGGGGTGTGGCCATATATAAACATGCTCATGAGTTCCCCTGGTGATATTGATTCAAAATATATATTTATAGGTTCGTGGGTCTCACTTCAAGCATGAATCGAGGATACACAGATAAACAGGCAGACAGACTTTATGGAATAGATATTTGTAAACTTAAAGAATCTTTAACGATCTATTTAAACTCTACCACATGATCAGCTCATCCATTGTAGACCTTTACACTCTGGCAATGTGTGTTGTCAAGTTATGTTCACTCCGTGTTTGTCTTATACAATATTATTAGTTTGAGTAAATTACAATATATATATATATATATATATATATATATTTTTTTTTTTTTTTTTTTTTTTTTTTTTTTTTAACTCTGGATTTGAAATATATGACCTCAATGTTTCTCCTGTCATGTGTGGCTTTGCAGGGAAGCATGAGGCGTCTGACACTGACGTGCAGGCAGCCAGTGAGTATGCGGACATCCATCAGCGTATCCTCACCTTCCCCATGCAGTACGACACACTGGTGGGGGAGAGAGGCCTCAAGCTCAGCGGAGGAGAGAAGCAACGGGTGAACACACACACACACACACACACACACACACACACACACACACACACACACACACACACACACACACACACACACACATACACACACACGCATTGTGTTACCATGGTAACCCCTGATGATTCCTGGCTCTGTCTCTCTGTGGCCCTGTACCGTGCAGGTTTGTATTGCACGCACAATGCTGAAGGCTCCAGCTGTGATTCTATTGGATGAGGCCACGTCTGCCTTGGACACCGAGACAGAGAGGAACATCCAGACATCCTTGCTGCAGGTGTGTGAGGGCAGGACCACCATCATAGTCGCCCACAGACTCTCCACCATCATACACGCCCACCAGATACTGGTTCTCAAGGTAGAGTTCATATTCCATGTACCCGCCCACCATATGGATATACTTGGGTAGGGTTCAGAGTCCATGTGTGTGTGTAAATTACTGGTTTCTTGTGATAGAGGGGTGGACACTTGGGGGCGTGGTTAGTCAGGGGTTAATAGGGGTGGTCACTGGGGGCGTGGTTAGTCAGGGGTTAATAGGGGTGGTCACTGGGGGCGTGGTTAATCAGGGGTTAATAGGGGTGGTCACTGGGGCGTGGTTAGTCAGGGGTTAATAGGGGTGGTCACTGGGGCGTGGTTAGTCAGAGGTTAATAGGGGTGGTCACTGGGGGCTTGGTTAGTCAGGGGTTTATAGGGGTGGTCACTGGGGGCGTGGTTAGTCAGGGGTTAATAGGGGTGGTCACTGGGGCGTGGTTAGTCAGGGGTTAATAGGGGTGGTCACTGGGGGCTTGGTTAGTCAGGGGTTAATAAGTTAAACTGGAGTATGTTGTGGGTTGCCATTACTTGCAGTTGCTGTGGTGTGTGAGGCTGCATCACATGCCGCAATCCTCTTGTCCTGCTAGAACATTGGGAAAGGATCATTATGCTTACCATTGTTGTTTACTGTTGTTAGGACGGGGTGATAGCCGAGCGTGGCAGACATCTTGACCTGCTGGGCCGAGAGGGAGGTCTGTACTGCTCCATGTGGCGGCAACAACAAGAGAGCCTCAATACTCGCAACAAACAACAAGACCAACAACAAGGAACATGAACCGTGCAACAACAGCCCAAAGGGGATCAGTTACCATGCCAACACACAGATGCTCTTGAACATTCAATACTAATTCTGTCTTCAACTGATCATTATAACAGCTGCTAATAATTTTGTCAACTTCCTCTCTCACTACGTGTATTGTTATTATTTATATTCTATGAATGTCATTGGTGATTCTCCTGTTAGTTGCTCTATCATCTACACACACGCACGCACGCACGCACACACACACACACACACACACACTCACTCACTCACTCACTCTCATCATCCCCTGAAAGATAGTGAGATATCTTACCAAAACTCTGGGGAAATTCACATCTAGATGGGCATGCAGACATATGACCTCTGTAGGTGCTGGAAGACCATTTGCAGTTTGGCTTGAAGGCCTGGCATACTCATCTAAATTAAAAAAAAAAATTATATAAATATAGTTTCAATTTTCCAACAACCAGATCAGGAACATACTCAATCAATTGTCAAGAATTCCATAGTACACAACATTTCTTGTATTCTGGCCAGTGCATGTGATCTCTGAGCCAATGCCACAGAAAAACTTCCACCTTCCTCAACTCCCCAGTGCTGGGTTCAGTGATGTCATATTCCTAGTCTAGGGTCGGTTTTGTGTGTGTGTGTGTGTGTGTGTGTGTGTGTGTGTGTGTGTGTGTGTGTGTGTGTGTGTGTGTGTGTGTGTGTGTGTGTGTGTGTGTGTGTGTGTGTGTGTGTGTGTGTGTGTGTGTGTGTGTGTGTGTGTGTGTGTGTGTGTGTGTGTGTGTGTGTGTGTGTGTGTGTGTGTGTGTGTGTGTGTGTGTGTGTGTGTGTGTGTGTGTGTGTGTGTGTGTGTGTGTGTGTGTGTGTGTGTGTGTGAAAAAGAAGTGAAAAATATATGCTTTCTACTTTTCAATTTACTTTGAGATGAATTTCCTTGCTCTCACTAAATTTTACAAAAGAAGTGAAAAATATATGCTTTCTACTTTTCAATTTACTTTGAGATGAATTTCCTTGCTCTCACTAAATTTTACCTGGTTGGAGTTGATATACTGTTCAATAAGCATATTTGGGCACCAAAACCAGATGAGATATTCCTATCTGCAGTGTAATACCTTTACCAAACACTAATATTATGAAATATGAATGGTGTTGGGGGGGGGGGAGGGGGGGGGGGGGGGAGAGTGAGAGAGAGCTAAAAAATAATTTTTTTTTTTTTTTTTAATTTTTAAGCCAACCCAACATTTCACCCCCCCTCCCCCCCCCCCCCCACTCCACCTGTAAAATTGCAGCTACAACAATGCATTTCGCTATCATTAATATGTACAATAATAATTCAGTACCATTTTGGCATGTAGGCAGCATAAATTGATATCCAGGTCCACAAGTATTACTATGATAGATTTGTTGAATGTTTCAACTGGAACCAAGTTAAATGTTTTAAATTACAGCTTCTTAAGACCTGAGTAAAGGCACATAATCTTATCTTAAATGCAGAAGTTCAAGTATTGGCTTCACAAATTCTGTCTTATGAAGAAGTTGTCCCCAGTATTAGAACATCACAAGTGGAAGAGCAGTCAATAGGTAATTTATCAACTACTGATGACTATTTGGATCTTGTTACTAAATTAGAACTTGAAGTAAGAAGGTTATTAAAACATGAAACATATCAAAATCACAGATCATTTCCCCACTCATGTTGATTTCTGCCATTTAATGGTTCTCTATAATGATGGAATTATCAATTACCTAATGTATTGTGCAAAAACAAGATAACATTAATAATAAATACTTTGTTTGGTTCACAGAAATTAGTTTTACAGGGATTCCACTATACCAGTTACCAGGGTAGCAATTTAAAACCAAATTATTCATTTTTGTTTTTGTTTTTGTTTTTCTTCAAATGGTTTGCCTTGTAAAATTTATTTTTGGATTATTTCCTTGTTTGATTCACTTTTGGCTTTGTCTGATCAGTTGGTTAGCCAAATTTATGTTGGGATCACTCCTTTATTTTGGCATATATAGTAACTTGGATATAATTTGGCATGAAAATGTTTACAGCTGGTCCATTTCTTTATTTTGGCTGATTTTAGTTTCTCATTTTTCCCCTTCAAAATTAATATATCTTCCCACATAGATCCAAGACAATTGCAAGATTAATAGCATAGGCTCATATCATTATAAAAACACTGTAAATTCATTTTCATTAACCTACAAGTATCATTGGCTATGTTTTTATTTGACTGGGGGAAAGCATGGAAGAGAACTTGATTAAATGACCCTAAAGTAAAAATTAAAAGATTACAAACTTTTATTTGAATAGTATCAAAAGCAGGTCAAATTTTGTATGTCACCCATGTAAACAAAATGTTGAGGTCATTATGTGGAATAGTAAAGTTTAAGCTTGAATGGCAGAGGATATATCCTTGAGTTTATAAATGCAGTTGTAGGATCTGACATTGCAGTAATAAAAGATTATTATAATTATGTAATAAAATGGGGGTCTCATTAAAAAAAAATGAACAAATGGGGGTCTCATTAAAAAAAAATGAACTACCAAAATGAAGGCATTTTAGAGTCATTTCTTCTTCATATAATTCATTATTTATATGATTTGTTAATTAGTGACACTAACTAGTGAGAGCTACAACCCTTTAGTTCTTAAAAGTTACTTTTTTAAATAATACAATTAAAAAAATCTATTAAAACTGTCAATTGAACAGAAAAATACAAAATCAATGAACAAAAGGGGGGGGGGGGGTGAGCATGCCTCCATACAGAATAATGAACTGGTAAGCAATCATGAATATAGTTATAAGAATTCATGAATAATATTTGATATTAAGTTTATTGAAGTCACCACATACCTCTTCCAAATATTAGAGTGCATATAGTTTAAAAAAGAGTACTATATCCTTACCCATCAGGTGGTAGTCCAGTAAGTCGTGTGTTGGGTGCCACAATATGTGAATAGAAAATGAGCAACTCTGGTTGCAATAGTTCCTCAAGACTCTTTCTTTATGTTATTCTTGAAGGAATGAACATCTTGGTCTGCCAATCCATTGGTTGCTGAGTGATATGTAGCTGAATGAAGAGGATAGATACCATTACACTCCACGAATGTGCTGAAGTCTGCATTAATGAATTCCATGCCAACTTCTGACACAAAAACTTCAGGTACGCCATGATCCAAGAAGATCTTCAAAGACAATCAACAGTGGTGGTTTCTGAAGTTACAACTGACACCTGAACAACTTCCAATCACTAGAATATAAATTAACCAAATTGAAGAACATCTTGCCAAGATAAGGTCTGGCAAAATATGCATGTAACCTCTCCCTAGAACGTTAAGGAAATTACCATGTAAGTAATGGGGACTGTGGAGGATTGTTTGACTTCCTCTGAAAAGCATCACACTACTTGACCTTCTGTAAATACATTGATTGTTTAACCTCTAAAGTACGGTCTCCATAATCCTTAAAAAAAAATTGAAGCCCTGTATGCAATTCTGAATAGAAGACATCGTAACAAGATGATTTTGAAGATATTGACTATTTTCTATTACCTCTGAGATATTAGGCAGGTAAAGTCTATATTGCTTTAAATATAGACCTTACATGGTCTAGTATCCTAGGGATGATAGCAAGTAGTCAATATCTTGGAAATAATCTCTTCTCTTTTTGTAATTTTCCTCTCTAATTTTGTTACATTTCATTTCTTTTATTTAAAATTATCTTACAGCCATATATTTTATCCTCTAATTTTTTTTATAATTTAATCACATCTATTTAAGATTTGATCATCCTGTAAGGACTATTTATTGTTTTCTTTTCTTTAATTTCCCGTACCAAATTTTATTTTTTTTGCATGACTTTATCAAGCCTCAATGGCTTACTCTATACCTGATCTGATCAAAAGGTAGTGGGGGGGGAGAGAAGTTTGAGAATTAAGAGAGACTCTTTTGTGATAGAGATGTTAGATATCACTAAATGCTAACAACTAAATATGGAAATGTCTAACCAACAGTGATGGTGTCACATAAACTGTAGAGACATTGGCACACACCCATTATAAACTGCCATGGGCACATATCCACTATGAACACCAAAAGGCACACATCCATTATGAAAACTATGGGAATACATCCACTATGATAGTGATGGGCACACATCTATTATGAGCAACCATGAGCACACATCCACTATGATCTCCAATGGTCACACATCTACTTAGAAACAGCCATGGTCACACTTTCTCTATGAAGAGCGTGGGCACACATCTTTATGAATAGCCATGGACACACATCTGCTATGAGCAATAATGGACACATATCCACAATGAACAGTCAGTCAGGGGCACACATCTACTATGACCTCCAATGGTCACACATCCACGTATAAACAACCATGATCACACTTTCTCTCTTAACAGCGTGGGCACACATCCTTTATGAACAGTCATGGGCACACATCCACAGTGAACAGCAATTTTGACACATCTACTATGAACCACAATGGGCATATGTTCACTATGAACACCATGAGCCCACATCTTATACGAACAGCCAATGGCACACATAAACTATGGAATACTATGGACACAGATCCATTATGAGCAGCCATGGAAAAACATCCACTATAAACCACTATGGAAACACATACCCTATGAACAGTAATGGGCACACATTCATTATGAAGAGCCATGGGAAAACATTCACCAATGAATAGTGATTGGCACATGTCCACTATTAACAAATAGGGGCTCACCTCAACTATAATCACCAATGGTTACATATCCACTAAGAACAGCCATGGTTACACATAATCTATGAACTGCCCTGGGCAAGCATTCCACAATGAACAGTCGCTGGCACACATCAACTATGGACAGCCAATTGCACACGTCCAGTTTGGACAGCCATGGATATATACTCACTGGTAACAGCAAATGGCACACATCGACGATGAACATCCATTGCACACATACACTATGAACAGCCATAGGTACTTATCACTGTCCACTATGAACAGCCATGGTCACACATCCACTATGAACAGCAATGGGAACAAATCCCCAATGAACAGCTATGGGCAGATAATCAGTATGGACAACCATGGGCAGATAATCAGTATGGACAACCATGGGCAGATAATCAGTATGGACAACCATGGGCAGATAATCAGTATGGACAACAATGGGCAGATAATCAGTATGGACAACCATGGGCAGATAATCAGTATGGACAACCATGGGCAGATAATCAGTATGGACAACCATGGGCAGATAATCAGTATGGACAACCATGGGCAGACATCCTCTATGAACAGCCCATTGCACATATCCAATATGTACAGCCATGTGCACACATTACTATGAATAGTTAAGGGTATGCATGAACTATAAAAAGCCATGGTGACATCAAATATAAACAGCTATAGGGTTTAATCCAATATGAACAGCCTATTGCACACATCCACTATTGACAGCCATGGACATACATTCACTATTAACAGCCAAAGGCACACATCTGCTATGAACAGTCATGGACACAAATCCATAATAAACTGTGAGTGGGTGTGTGTTGTGTCGGCACAAAGCTATTGTCATGTATACTTACAAGCCACATTTCAAATTCCTTATTGGTCTCAGTGATTAACCCTGTACTTTTATTAACAATCTGCTACCGTGGTAACCTACAGTGGTATTGGAAAAGTATGCGATCCCACCAATTTTTTCTTTCTTTTGATATTAATGATCTTAACAAAATGTGTTAATTGGTACTGGTGACCATGTAAGCAACCACCTGAGCTTTACATATGGGTTAAAATTTTTATCGCAATCATAGATCTATGTCTGAACAAATTTTAGCTTTTTGTAAGTATGGAAGGGGGGTTGGCCATATATAGACATGCTCATGATTCCTCTGGTGACACTGATTCTGAATATATGTGTATACATATATATATGTATATGTATATATATATATATATACATATATATATATATATACACATATATACATATATATATATATATATAATATATATATATATAGGTTTGTAGGTCTAACTTCTAGTATGAATCATGGGCAAACAGAGAGACTGACAGAATATTCGCACTTCGTAGTATGGATATTCCATTTGTAAACAAAGTATCTTTAATGATTTATTTAAACTCTACCACATGATCCACTCATCCATCGTAGACCCTAGCACTCTGGCAATGTGTGTTGTTAAGTTGTGTTCACTCAGTGTTTGTCTTTTACAATATTTCAGTTTGTGTAAATTATAATATATTTTTATTCAGGTTTTGAAATTTATGACCTCAATGTTTCTCCTGTTATGTATTGCATTGCAGGGAAGCATGAGGCATCTGATGGTGATGTGCAGGAGCCAGTGAGTTTGTTGATATCCATTACCATATCTCACTTTCCCCATGCAGTACGACACTCTAGTGGAGTGCAGAGGCCTAAAGCTCAGCGGAAGAGAGAAGCAATTGGTAAACCCAAACACAGTGACATGCACTGTCACCATGGTAACCCCTGATTATTCTGGGCTCCGGCTCTCTCACCCTGTAAGGTGCTGGTTTGTATTGTATGTACAATGGTGAAGGCACCAGCTGTGATCCTACTGGATGAGACCATGTCTGCCCTGGACAGAGAGACAGAGAGGAACATCCAGACATCCTTGCTGCAGGTGTGTGAAGGTAGGATCACCATTATACTCACCCACAGAATCTCCAGCATCATAAACACCCACCAGGTAATGGTTCTCATGGTACCATTCAGAATCCATGTACACACCCACCATAGAGATATACTTGGCCAAATCCATGTGTGTGTGTGTAAATTACTGGTTTCTTCTGATAGAGGGGTGGTTGCTGGGGATGAGGTTAGTCGAGGGTCAATAGGGGTGATCACTAGGGGCTCGGTTTGTAAGGGGGTTAGTAGGCATGGTCACTAGTGTCAGCGTTAGTCAGGGGTTATTAGGAAGACTAGCATGATTATGCCATCTACAATATGTCCTACATACTCTAGGAATACAGACTATCTGAAATATCCTGCATGCTCATAGAAAATTCTAAAGAAGTAATCAGTGCTTGTGGCAGTGAGTGTCCCATATGCTGAGTCACTTTAGCAGGAAATTGAACAAAATTACAAATCTAAAACATGCGGAAAGGAATCTCTGTTCCCTTCATTCTTTCAAGAGAAAATTTTCTACTTTTTTGGTGTTATAATTATACTTTAGAGGTACCAAAACAGATGATGTAAATGGGTGGGTGGGCGTGTATGGGTGCATGTGGTGTGGCCTGGTGGACCAGTAGAGTCCCTCAAATGCTGTCACTGGCCTCATCATAAAATCCTGCTGAAGCTGTTTCCAATTAAGATGGTAGAGAGTTGCACAATCATAAGCTCTTGGTGAAAGGAAATTGCAGAGATTTAAAGCTTTTAATTTCAACTTGAAGGGGGGGGGGGTTGGTGGTTGAACTGGAATATGTTGTGAGTTGCCCAGTATTGGCAGTTGCTGTGATGTGTGAGGCTACACCACATGCTGCAATCCTCTTATCCTGCTAAAACATGAGGAAAAGACCAGTACACTCACTATTGTTGTTTACTGTTGTTAGGAGGGGGTGATGGCAAGGCATGGTAGACATCATGATTTGCTGGGCCGTGATGGAGGTCTATGCAGCTCCATGTGGTGGCAACTACAGGACAGCCTCAATACTCGCAACAAACAACAAGACCAACAAGGAACATGAACCATGCAACAACAGTCTGACGGGGATTAGTTGCCATGCCAACACACAGATGGTCTTGGACATTCATTACTAATTATATCTTTAACTGATAATTATTACAGCTACTAATCATCTCACCCTCCTCTGTATGCATACTGTTACTATCTATTACAATGAAATTATTGGTGATTATTCAATCCTTTTTTCTGTCATCTAAACACATATTCTATGCAGTCTTGATGGCAAGGTGGCAATAGTTATCTTAATAGTCAATCTATTATTAAAAAATTTCTCCAACAAAGTTTCCACTTTTCTGATATAAGAACAGCCAAGGTTACACATATTCCATAAACCGCCATGGGTACACATTCATAATGAACAGTCACCGAAACACATCAACTATGGACAACCAATTGCATACACCCAGTGTTACAGCCATGGATATACACTCACAATTAACAGCAAATGACACACATCCACAGTGAACATCCATTGCACACATCCACTGGTGGAGAGTATTCTTAACCTAATGAAAAAGGTATACTCTTTTGTACTTTACCAACTTTTTTTCCAGTTTGGTGTTTGGTTGACCAGTCAGTTCTAACTCTGGGGTTCATAACTCCGAGGTTCTACTGTATCATTACAAATATGTTTCTTGCCCAGGCTATGAATATGATTTGTATATTCTTTTTGTCATATATAAATCTTCGTCTTCTACATACATATGTCTGATAAACTACACCCCCCCCCCTCACCCCTGAAATCAGCAACAAAGAAAAATTTATCATTTCAAGAAAAACACAACTTGGGTGAGTTTTCTGACAAAAAACAGCATCAACAAAACAAACAAAAATTAACAATGACAATTACAAGCAACATTAAATTGTTTACATTCCGTATACACACAGACAAAAATCAAACCAAGAACTAATAAATACAATGGCTTTCGTAGTTATTGTTATTGCCAAAGGAGCACAAGAGCTCACCACCCTTGCTGTAGACTAGAATTTTTGAGTTCCCATAGTCACAGATGTGGAGGTCAAGAGGATTTTAAGCATCTGTTTCTTCAGTTTTATGCTGCCACCAGAGATAATCCTATGTGCTAGTTAGTGTTTGAGCCACCCTCAAATTTAATAGGTTCTAAACTATATCACTTAAATGCACATTAGGGAAATTCTATTTCTTTCCTCTAGTATTCATTCTACCGATTAGGGTTTAGACCAATGGTAGATATCACAATAAAGAATTAAATCTATATTAATTTAGTGGCTAAGTAATTAGCTATTGTTCTCGATGACTGAAGATATGCACACCACTGCCACCATGTGTGGAGGTCAAGAGGATTTTAAGCCTCTGTTTCCTCAGTTTTATGCTGCCACCAGATATAATCCTATGTGCTAGGTAGAGTTTGAGCCACCCTCAAATTTAATAGGTTCTAAACTATATCACTTAAATGCACATTAGGGAAATTCTGGCTCTCCCACTCAGGAGCTCCCTTAAGTAGAAACTCCTGGTGGGTTGAGCCACATCAAAGATGACACAAAAATAAGAATGAAAAACACATAACAACATTATAAGTGACTACACACAAAGCTGATTAACATTCAATGGACATAAGTAATGACATTAAATTAAATGGTTGCCTAACAATAACTAATCTAAGGGTCCAGCCCACACTCTAATGTCATTAAAATTTATGGAACTGTTAATTAGGAAAGCTTGTTGTCTGGAAGTTTCTCTGTCTCTTTGGTTGGAGGCTGGTCCTTACAGCAGAGTACAAGTTTTGATGAGTGTCAAGATATAGGCCACTCAGTGGTTCATGGGTCCCACATTCAATCTGTCTCATGAATTTTAGTTCTCTGTTGTACACCATGATCACACCTTTATTGCCACATTCAGTAAGCATCACTTCATCTCCAACAACTGCAACATCATAATGTCCTGGACCTTCAACTTGCTGGACTCTGTGCAATTGCACATTGCTGCAGTTCCTGTCAAACTTGACAATATTGCCTATTCATCTATCAATAAAGTATATGTTGTCCTCTCTGTCAATAGCCACCTTTTTCAGGCACTGAAATTGGAACTCTGATGATTTGAGGGTTCCAATAGGGTTCCATCTTTCCTAAGAACCACAACATCTCCTTTATGCTAAGTAACTACAATATCACCAACAAAGTTGACAGTTACATCCCAATGCTTCGTAAGACCACCCCACACCTTGACAGGCTTGTCTAGAACATGGGCATGTATTAGTCTATAAGGTTAGGCCTATCCCATTGGTAATGCAAAATATTATAATTAACATATATATATATATGAATGAACAAACACAGCACATACACACACATACACACACTCACACACACAAACGCATGCACACACAGAAACACACACACACTTATACATACATACACACACAACCTTGTCTACCATTCATGAAGTAAGCAAAGATGCCAACTTTTCTTTAGGGAAGGGACTGTTGCTCCTCTGTTGCTTGAAATTGTTTGAGACAACCTGCCGTCAGTGAATATGTGTGTGTTAGTGTAAAATTCTGTCTATTATCTAATTGTTTTAGTTAACATGAAGGCATGGAATGGTCAGAAAATGTGTGATGTCGGCCTTAAATTTCACACTCTGAATATTACAGAGACTGTAATGTTACTATATCAGTCTATATCACGAATCAACCAGTAGCGCTCACCTATTGACCCCAGTGTTGCGTATGCACAAAGTGGCTTGCATGAAGAGGCTGGAGTCTGTCCACCTGCACATATGCTGTGAGTGGATGTGTGTTGTGTCGGCTCAAAGCTGATGTCCATGTCTGCTTAGAAGCCACATATCAAATTCTTTATCAGTTTTACTGATTAACCCTGTACTTTTATCAAAATTTAATTACCATGGTAATCTACATGGTGTGGCATGACACTATTGTTATATTTGCATTTACACCATTGATTGTAACTGAATCTACTGTATATAGAATTAATTAGCACCATATACCAGGTGTTGCCCAGCCAATTTCAACATCAAACATTATAGTCAAAGTTGAGTATACAAACCATATATCAAATCTGTCGCTCCAAGGGGTTTTTTTAAGCCAAAGTACCATTTTTGTCCTCTTTTGGGCCTGACATGAAAACAAAAGTGGGTGTGGTCATATAAATGTACTTAATACATTCCTCAGATTATAATGATTCTAAATATATATGGGTTCATTGGTATAACTCCCTTGGTTCAAGTGATTTTGCTGAAATATCATTTTTGGCACTAATATCCTTACACAGAGAAAGGAAGTGGTGTGGCCAGGTGGGACACAGCCCATATTACTCCCAGAGTGAAGTTGCATGTTCATAACAAGTTTTAGATCTCTATCTAGATCCAATGGTTTTTCTGGCAAAAATGCCATTTTTGGCTTTTTCTCATTACCATGGTAACAATTTTGTGAAATTTTTTGCCCACATTTTAATTTGGGTCAAAACCTATCGTCATGCCAAGTTTCAGAGAAATCCATTTATCAGTTTGGCCGGAATGATGTTACAAACATACAGACAGACTGACAGACAGGCAGGCAGAGAAACACATTCTTTCTTTTTTTTCAGACATGCCACCTGGCATAAAACTATCTCAGGGTAGGTCTCCTTCATACCTAAAAGTTTGGTCAAAAATGAACAGAGGGTTTTAAGAAAATACCATTTTTGACTTTTTCTCATTACAATGGTAACCATTTTGTGAAATTTTTAGCCCATGTTTTAAGTTGGGTTAAAATTTATCGTTATGCCAAAGTTTCAGAGAAATCCACTTATTGGTTTGGCCAGAATGATGGTACAGACAGACAGACAGACAGACAGACAGACAGACAGACAGACAGACAGACAGACAGACAGACAGACAGACAGACAGACAGACAGACAGACAGACAGACAGACAGACAGACAGACAGACAGACAGACAGACAGACAGACAGACAGACAGACAGACAGACAGACAGACAGACAGACAGACAGACAGACAGACAGACAGACAGACAGACAGACAGACAGACAGACAGACAGACAAATTCAATTTTTTTCCCAGACATGCCACCTGGCTTAAAACCATCTCAGGGTGGGTCTCCTCCATCCCTAAAAGTTTGATCAAAATCTAACAGAGGGATTTTGAGAAACGGAGGAACATAGTTACACTGTTACACTGTTACACAGTTATACAGTTACATAGGTTTACTAATATTTATGTATATGGTATGTGGTTTTGGGTGATTGGTGGGTCACGTGATCTTGCCATGAGGCAGAAAAGAATAAGTTGTTGCTTCACTGAGAACTGAGAATACAGCTAAGCTGACAAACTGTTACACATGGCTATTACAAAAGTATGACATACATCCAACCTTTTTTTCCTGACATTAATGATCTTGATGAAGTGTGTTCTGGTCATCATGTAAGCAACCACTCATGAGTAGAACTTACATATGGGTTGAAAATGTTATCACAATCATAGACGTCTGGGAAGTGAGTGTGTATATATCTGTGGGGTGGGGGTGGGTGCACGAGTGTGTTTGTGCATGTGTGCTTGTGTGTGTGCATGTGTGAAGGCATGTATGTGATGTACCAGTAGACTCAGAGCCATGACCAATGATTTCCCATTATTAACAGAAGTACTCATGTACTATGGTGTCGTGAGCATGCCTGTGAGGGCCTTTAAAAAAGGATACCAGTTGTCTCATCTTCTTCCACTTGTAGGTGCCCCTTCTGAACTTCCCAAGGGCATGCAGATTGACCTTCCCACCATGAAAGCATATGTCCTCACCTTGGCCTGTTCCTAACCCTACTCCATCATGTTTTTTTAGGACCTCAACAGAGACGTGATGCAAATTGCTGAGGAGAGTATCTATGGTTACACTATAGTGGTGGATGCCTTTGCTGGCTGCTTTTAGTTCTCCTCCATTTTGGTCCCACACAGGGAGGTCAGGGTGGTCTTAGAACAAGATCAGGTATAGATGCTAACTCTCTTCTGGATCACTGACCTCATCTTGCTGCGATAGGAGGTGGCAATCTTCAGCTACATCTCCGGGAGTTGAGGTTGACCTCACATTCCGACATTTCCAACCTCTTTCTTGTGGGTGTTGCATTACTTTTTGCCTGTGGTGTTACTGTTGTACAGCTTCCATTTTCTCTACTGCTACTTCAGGAGTGGTGACTATAGCCCCATAATCAACGTCAATACCTTGGACACCTCCCTACAATCAACCTTTGGCAGTCTCTCCAGCAATTATTTGAGCACAAGCAGCAATGGTTACAACAGAGAGCGACAGAGAGAGGGAACTTTGTCACCAGCAAGATAAATTCTGCCTTAGCTGACCTCCTCACTTAATATATCTGTCCCAAGGGTGAGGTAAACATGCATGCACACACACATGCACATGCCATGCATGCACCCACACACACAGATACAGACAGAGAGACAGACACACACATCCATATCCTCAAACACATACCATGCACACTTAATTCATGAAATATGCTATATTGCCAAGGTCATCTCACTGTACTTTCAATCACTAGAGGTGTGGTAATGGGAGGGGAATGGGTGTGGTCATGCCATGGTTGATGTCACATGATGCAAATATATCATGTAATCAGGTGAAGTACTGCATGTGATAGACATAGGGACTTAGAGATTCAACACGTAGTTGAGCTACATCCTCTATAACATCTTACCCACTCTCCTGGACATTACCGTGGTGGTTGTCTTCTTCATCATGGACTCGACTGCTGGTTTGAACTGATTGTCTTCACCACAATATTTAGCTATATTTACTTCACCATCCTGATCACCAAGAAGATAACCATGTACCCCAGGTGAGTAAGGCAAAGGTCAGGAGGTGGATAAGATTAGGTTCAAGGTGTGGGTGTCACTAGGGTAAGGATGTGGGTATGGCCAGGGTCAGGATGGTTGTGTAACCAGGGACAACATACATGTTGATCCATGCAAATATCATGTGACTATTGAGAGGAAGGACAGCTGTAATTTTCTTGGGACACCATGGTTATCACCTGTACGATCAATGGTCCATATTACATGTACTCACTACATGTAGTGACTGCTCACACCAAGAAACTAATTACAGTACTAATTTCAGCAAGTACCAACCATTTAGAGGTAAATTGCCTCAGTAAAGGCGACATATTTTCCAGCATGATACAATCACTTTCCTCTCTCGGACATGTGTAGAGACACATACATACACGCACACACACACATACACACAAACACACACACACCTGGTTAGCTTTCCTGCTCTATTTACATGCTTGCCTTTAATCAGAACACAGTGATCTCTGTGCAGTAGACTCATATTCATGTGTTCATTTCTGAGTGTGTGGTGGGCAATAAATAAGACAATAAATAAACATCACAATGCCACTAAATCAAGCTCAGTGAACTCACTGCTAAACTTTGAGATAGTCAAGTATTTTGGAAGTGAGAAGTTCGAAGAGGTCAGATACAAAGAAGATTGGTGCTATTACGTGTGTGTATGTATGTATATAAGTCAAAATAGGGGTGTAAATTTGTGAGGAGTTGAAAAATTTAAGCAATAAATTTTTTTTTCAAAAATCGTGCAAGAATGAGCAATCCATTGTTGGACATTGTTAAATAACCAAGTCCAATATCTGTATCTGTGGACACTGGCAATGGGCAATGTAATCCAAAACAAAATTGAATTGAAATGGACACCTATGAGAGAAGACAAGACTTAAAGTCAGTTTTGATGTGCCTCACCAAACTATCTCACAATCAGCATTTCATGCTGGGATGGATTGCATATGAAGAATATGAGAGTTGAAAGATTCAAGTACTTATAGTCACCCATTCAAATTCTCATGAATTTTAGAGAAAAATTGAAGCATTATCACGGATCTATATTTTCAACATTACTATCAATAGTAAAATTTTTTGAATTCTAATTTCATTGATACTTTGTCATGAATCTCAACAAATGTATTTATGCTGACACTTTGACATTCATAGGGATTGATACAGTTTGGGTTAGTCAGAATAAGAGCTTTAAATCTAATTTTAATTTTGGTTTCCTAACTAGAGCATAAAAAAAGATCACACACTTTCATAAAAATGATCAATGACTATCCATTAATTTTAAGAGAGAGATATTTAAATAGCAGTGATATCATCACATGGAGAGAGATAACCCAAATAATGCAACATTTCATTGGTTTATGAAGTTTTTCTGTGTTCACAATTTACCTGATTATTTCAGAAGAAAGCTGCAGATCTATACATTGGCAGCATCTCCTAAAAGCTCTTACCACTAGCTTCTTTACTCTGTACTTCTTTAGTGTATGAAGTGTTGGGTTTTTTTTGGTTTTGTTTTTTAATTAGCTCTTTTTAATAAAATAAAAAATACTACACAATATTGTCAATGATGGACCATGTTTAATTATTCCTACCACCCCTATAATCAGATGAGGACAAGTAATTTTTAACAATTGTGCCTGGTTCATTGTGTTGGGGAAAACATTCAGTAAAATAAAAATTTTTTATTAAAAAAAAAAGTAGAAAAATAAGTTTAAGAAAGTGCTCCCACACACCCCAGCCCCCCTTCTCCCAAACTCAAAAATGAAGGAAAAAATTGGACAATAACTAATATTGCAAATAAAAAATTCTATTACCAACACCACTAACCTGGCAACTAAATTCTCCTTCATTGCTGACTAGCTGTGGATCCAAGGGTGGGAGAAAGAGGAACAATTCCTACTCCCCTATTAATAAAATAGCAAATATATCTTAAGCAGCTGATGGCTCAGAAATAACAGATGGAGTGAAGAATAAAAAAGCCAGAACTAACTAAAATACTTATTACAGCTGGAGGTACTTCACCTTTTAATATGTACACTACCACTGCCTTGCACAGTGCTGGAGGAATTGCATGGGGAATGGTTTGGGTGATGCCAAACTACAATTCTTCTCTTTTAATTAATATTAAAGAATACTACAAAGTTGAGAGAGTGGAGAGTGCACTACCTACACTCCCCTATACTGTATACTATGTTATACATCCTAATTGATACCCCACTGCATACACAACTTCTAACAGTGATATGCTCTCCACCTTTAAAAAATGCTACTTTAACATAGTAAAAGACCTTGTGCTGTATATGATTGCATTGACAAACAAAAACAGCTTGATCATAAAGCAACACACAATAAATTTTGTCTCACTAATGCATTAAATCCTGAGCACAATGAGTGAAGCTACATAATGAATTTTATATAACCTTAGTCATGATCCCAGACTACTTTATTCACAGCACTGTAGTTAAGTATATCTACTACATAGAAGATTGTAATGACACTATCCTTATGCAAATATAGGCCTGGTGTAAGCAATTCATCAAAACTGGTAAGAAAAGGGAGTTAATTGATAGTTCCCAGAAAAATATAACTCTCTTTTGTATAATAGAGGATGTAAATTTCATTGATCTTTCTAAAACACTAGCTTGTTTGAGGTGTTAGGAGATAAACATATCCTAATCATAGGATGACTGACTGAGAATTGAATACACAAGTCCAAAGGAAATTTTACTACAGATTCAGAGAGAATCAATAAAAGATGTTTAATAAAACTACAAGATGAATATCCTTAACCTCCCTGTGGTCGGTATGCACCTGATTTCAAAGCATTCAGACTCAACTGTACTCCTGTTGAGATGACCTGGAAAAATTTATAAAATCAATGTGTGTGATGGAGAGAATATAAATAAACCAGGCATTGAATAAGCACACCAGTGTTTCTTTCAGTACAATCTCTTAAATTGCATGTGAGCAGGAGAAAATTGTATGTATGTATGTATGTATGTATGTATGTATGTATGTATGTATGTATGTATGTATGTATGTATGTATGTATGTATGTATGTATGTATGTATGTATGTATGTATGTATGTATGTATGTATGTATGTATGTATGTATGTATGTATGTATGTATGTATGTATGTATGTATATATGTATGTATTTTTGTATGTATGTAAGTAGTGTACAATGAAAGCAATAGTCGTAAACATGAAAACAAGCATCATTGCAAGCAGCCTCTTATTGACCTTGACACTGCTCTGCACAGCAAACGCCCAGGCCCAGACCAAAGAAGGTGTGACCAACCATTAGCACCAACATCATTCCACAATTACAAGAATTCAGTGCAAGTACTGCCACCACAAATTCCACCAACAAGTGCTTAACAATCACCACCATTTCTGCTCAGCAAGACACTGACCATCAATGTAGACTCAACCCGATTGGCCTGCATCTTTGTACCCTAGAAAATTCATCGGAGCTCACACCAAATAGATGAATGGTGTGTGTGTGTGTGTGTGTGGGTGGGTGGGTGGGTGTATGGGTGTGTGTACAGAGACACACTGATTGTGATGTAGTATGAACATTTGGAATAGTCACGTATCGTGCAATGTAAACATTAATTTTGCACAATGATTGATTGTTATGTGATATATATATTGTATGATTTAATCGAAAGAAATCACTTCTTTGCTGTATGGGACTTGTGTTATATTGGCAACAGAGATTGGTTGCTTGCTTTCTAGTTTGTCTACAATATAGTTAGCTATTAGGTCTTAATAAAAGGGAAAATACTGTTCACTATGGCAGTAGCCACTGTACCTGTGCCATTTTCTAGTGGAGACAGTGTAGAGTGGCTCAAATGCTTTGAGATTTGCAGCAAGGCAAATAAATGGTCAGCTGAAACACAAGCTCTGAAGTTACCTACTCTACTTAATGGAGACAGTCTGGCCATCCAGCTTGAGCTCTCACAAGCTGAACAAGCAGATATAATGGTTAAAACAAAAAAAAAGTTACGGTAATAAAAAATTATGCCAATAGAATTTGTCTCCCTTGACCAGTTTTATGCACGGATGCTACGGCGATGGAATCTTTGGTACTGTATTCTTATAAGCTAAAAAAGCTGTTGGGGCAAGCGATGCTGGGCCTTAGTGATGATACTGTGTGGAGGCTATTCATTTTGCACCAGTTTTTGTCTGAATAGCAGAAGCAATTAGCAAGCAGATTTATGCAGCAGATGATATAAGAGACCTTGCCTCCATTGTGGAACGCACAGGCCTTCAGATGATGGTTAATGTCGGAAGTTGTAAGTAAGGAGCTGCAGTGTCACAGACGTTGAAGCAAGCAAGACACGCAAATTCGATGAATAGTTTTCAACACTGACAGAGCAGGTAGCAGCCCTATCTACATGTTCTCCACATCCAATTCAAAGAAGAGGTCCACCAAGTCGGCAAGTGCACTGTTTCAAGTGCAGCAGAGGGGACACGTCTTGAGGGAGTGTCAAAGTTGGCAAGGTGCTAAGGGAAATCATAGATGCTTTGAATGTGGCCAAATGATATCTAAAAGGGACTGCCAGCACCAGGGATATAACCAAGCCAAGGCATGCCTGCATGGGTCAGCAAGCATCCCACCTCACAATAGGCATCAAGACATTAGTATGTTCATACCACCTTTCTGGTCCAGGATGACAGTTGTTGTGAAAACTTTGGAAGGAGTGCGAACTAAGATAATGCTTGATTCAGGATCTTCCATTTCTCTCATGCAAGAAGCATTTGTACCAAGGGATATACACCAGATTCACCCTAGACCTTCCTTGCAGCTTGTCATGGCTTCTGAGGAAGAGTTAAAGATAGAGGATCACATATTTACTCTGGTACAATTGAATGAAATGCAAATTAGTCAAAACTTGTTTGTTTTCAAACAATTAATAGCTCCTGTTATCTTGGGAATTGATTTCTTGCAGAACAATTGTTTAGTGCCGAATCTCTCCAGTACACCAGTTAAAGTACATCAAAAGTATCGGATAAGTGCAATCCATCTGCAAGATGCTAAAGATACACCAGTGAGCTATAAGTAATACATGATGCAGTGCTCAAGTCTAAATCAAAGATTTGTATCATAATAGCTGTTATGAATTCAATAACAGACATCATTGATGAGAGTACCATTCCAAAATTTGATGAACAAACTCCCTGGCAGAGACCAGAATGTGAGGTATCAGGACTCATGTCAGTTGTTCCAGAGTTTAAGGATCCATTTAGTACATCCCCACGAGTGTCTTCTGAAGCTCATCACTATATTCCTAGCTATATATGGAAATCCAGTGCGAATTCTGCCTCGGCAAATTCCAGCACATTATCAGGAGAATACCAAAGAATAGATTTAACATATGCTCAGTGAGGGAATTACAGAGGAGGATAACAGTCCTTGGATGGCTCCAGCGGTATTTGTGAAGAAAAAGTCTGGAGAAATATGTCTCTGCATGGATTTTTGAGAAATTAACAAAAGAAATACAAAGGATGCATATCCACTTCCATCACCAGATGAAGTCCAGGACAGATTTGCAGGTTTGACTATCTTTTCAACACTTGACATACAGAGTGGGTACTGGCAGATGCCTGTACATCCGGAAGATCAAGACAAGAGTGCGTTCTGCCCAGGACCAGGAATGGGACTGTTCAATATTCTGAAGAAGCACATCAAGAGCACCTACAGGTCATTTTTAAATGATTGTGGAAGGCTGGACTGATTTGGTTCTGTTTAATGAATTAATGGTACGCTTTAGTGAATAACTGTGACTTTCAGTAATGAAATGTATTTAGCACTGATTCATTTTAATCTACAATGCCAAAGCAATGCCTCCTAAAGTTACATTTTTTTCCAATGCCACTTGCAGATGGTGTTGATCTTCACTTTCGTCTTCCTTGATACACATACTCACCACTCGGATGCCACATCCAATGTTGTGATATTTACAATTCACCTTGGTGAGTTTATAAACATTGGTGATGCACTCACTGCCCATTCAACATTCCATTGTCGTGGCACACCCTGACAGCAAACTAGCTTCTTATTGCAAAGTTGATCATGCTTTTCAATTATGCTATCATAAGTTCCCTTCTCTCAACAGCACTCAGAGTGGTGTTTCCTGTTTGGTCATTTCGTCTGCAGATGATAAGCCAAAATTTCCCTTGTCCTCTCAATATATTCTCTGCAGAACAACTTGCCATAAATTTCTTGCATCTTGGTTCCCTAACTACCTCTAGACAAATGAAACACCTCAAACAGTCTCTAAGCTTAGATAGAAACTAGTAGTTAAAGCACTTGGTAACCATCTTGGAAAACATAGATTTGTAATTTTGAGTTTCTTCCTGTCCTTGTGCTGACCTCACCAATTAATTGGCTGGTTTTCATCTTAACTGTGTCCCTGATTGAAAATTCATTACAAAAATATTGGCTGTAGAACTTGCATATGCAATAAAGTGTGGCTCCTATTCTGTGTTCCTATGACTAAATTTGTGACATCTACAAAATTGGTACCCACTTCTTGGAACTGGCATTCCTTGCTAGTGTCAGTGTGGATAGTAGCTATAGTCAGGTTCATAGTTAATAGCAAAACCTTTGAAAATATTTATAAATGGGTGGGACATTACAGCATAGTGCAAAATCTTTTTTTTTTTGAGTGCACAGGCCACACATCTTCCTGTGAGCATGTCTGTATATACTTCTATTGGTTGGATCATCATGGGTTGACTTATTCTTTTTTTGTTAGACACCATGGTGGATCCAGAAATGTATTCAACCAAAATGAAATTCCTACATTAATTTGTTGATAAATATTGCTAGCACAGCAACAATAGTTCTGTTTGTTGGACAACCAGAGATTTGATTATTGCAAAGGAAGCTACAATAGTGCTCTATTGTTTAAAAAAGAAAATTTTAATAATTTTTTATTAAAAAAATGAAATAAAATACACAAATAGGTAGTGTTTCCATGGTGATGTGTGCCCAGGAATTAGATGTTCCATTGTTAACCTGCTCACATGTAATTTAAGGAATTGAACTGAAAGAAACACTTGTGTGCTGATTCAATGGCTTATTTTGTGATATTCTTTTCACCACATCTTATTGGTCTATGATTATTCCAGGTCATTTCAACAGGTAGTGCAGTTTACTTCTTAACACTTTAAAACCAGCTGCATACAGACCACAGGCAGCTTGAGCAGATTTATTTTGAAATCTTATTAAACTTGTTTTAATGATTCTATTTAGATTGGTGGGAAGTTTTCCTATGAACTTGTCTAAACATTAGTCATCATATGATTTTAATATGTCAATCTCCTAACTCTTGAAATTGAGCTAGTGTTTTAGAAAGATCCATAAATTTCACATCTTCTATTGTACAAAGAGAGCTCTAATTTGCTGGGAACTCTAAATTAACTCCTTTTCTTACCTTTATTAATGAAATGGATGGTATCATTGCAAGTTTTAATATTGTAGATTTACTTAACACTTCAAGAAGTGAAGGTGTGTGTGTAGGTTGTATCCTAGGTTATATATATGGTTCAGTATGTAGCTGTACTCATTGTGCCCAGGATTTAATGGATCAGAGGGTGGGGCTAAACTGGTTGTGTAAGTTGCTTTGTTTTGTTTTTTTACCTGTTATTGCAATCATATAAAACACCAAACCCTTTATCATATGAAGGTATCATTCTTTAAAAGGTGGGAAGCATATCACAGTAGGACATGTATAGTCAGGTATGAATTAGGATACATAGTATACAATATAGGGAGGTGTATTTTATTCTATTCACTTCTCTGTCAACTCTGTAGTATTCCTTAATATTATTTAAAGAATTAAAAATTAAAAAAAATTAAAATGCATAGTTTAGAGGAAATCATTGCAATGCTATTTATAAATTTAGGTATTTTCTCTATTAATAGCAATACAAAGGTTATCACCCAAACTATAAATTTGATTTATATATATTTGATAGTGTATATATTTTATGTCTATTGATTAAGGAAATATATGAATTAATTGCTTACTGTGGGTGGTAGCATTTGTATAAACCACTTTGACCTATCCAACTTATGCCCCCCCTCACCACAACCTCTACCCCCCCCCCCCCCTTGCAATTCCTCCAGACAGCTCTACCTGGTGTGGTGGTATACATATTAATGGGGTGAAGTAGCAGCTGCACAAAAAGTTGCTGCATGTTGAATATTAGTGGTAGGAATTACTACTGGTGAGGAATTCCTGGACTGGTTCTGTCTTTTTGAATTAAAAATTTTTTTTTATTAAGGTGTGTTTGTGGGGGAAGCACCTGAACTCTGCCCGCTTCCCCCCCCCCCCCCCCCTTACACACACAAAGGGATCTATCACTTATCACTGATAAAGGGGCATTTTGTAAGAGTTGGTAGCCAGGTTAGTAGTGTTGGTGGGTGATTATTTCTTCTCCTTTACATTATTGCTCTATAGGATTTCCTTGTTTATTTTTTTAGTTTGGGAGAAAGGTGGGAGGGGAGGAGCAGGAGAGAAGTGTAGGAGCACTTGCTTGAACTTTTTATGAATGTAGTTATTAAAACTTCATATTAATTATCAAGATTTTTATTTTACTGAATTCTTTCCTCAACAGGAGTGACCCAAGACAATTTATAGAATAGACCTGACCTGACCTGATAATAGTGAGTGTAGTAAAGATTAAACCTCAGTCATTATGACAATATAGTGTCAATTAAAAAAGAAAAAAAGAAAAAAAAAAAAAAAAAAGGTGAATAAAATGAAAATTTACTTCAAGAAATAAAGAAGTACAGAGTATAGGAACTAATGGAAGAGGTTTTAGGAGTTGGTTCTGCCAACTACACTGGTTTATTTGTATTTTTCCTGAAATGGTACGTTAAATTTGGATAGCAGAAAAATTTCATAAATTAACGGAAGGGTGCACTATTTAGGTTGTCTGACGGTGCCAAAAAAAAGGGAGGGAAGAAGTGAATGCCTCACCTCACCTCCTTCGTCACAGTCACAGTGTCAAGTAAACAGCAAGATTGTTCTTCTGTGGAGGTAGGGATCTATTGACTCTGAAATGGTAGCTACAACTATAAGGAAGGTAGCTAAGTTATATGTTGAAACTTAAGGGTCAATGAAGAAGTAAAAAAATGGCTTGAAACTTCAAGATGATATTGATAGTTTTTATGGATGATATCATCGCATGAAAGGAGAGTGATTGGTAATTTTTATGAAAGTGTGAGATTTCTTTATATTTACTTTTGTTAGGAAACCAGTATCAAAATTAAGTTTTAAAATTTCTTATTCTGACTAACCCAAACTGTATCAATCCTTGTGAATACCAAAGTGTCCATATAAATGTATTTGGTGAAATTCATGGCACACAAATATTCCCATGAAGTTTGACAAAGGATCAACAAAATTAGACTCCAGACAATTTGTTTTGGATTGTAATGTTGAAAACACAGATCATGATGATCTGTCAAATTTTGCTCCGAAATACATGAAATCTTGAATGGGTGACTATAAGTTCTTGAATCATTCAACTCTTTCGTTCTTCATATGATATTCATAGAAGCAAGTAATGCTAACAGTGAGACAGCTTAGTGAGGCATATTAAAACTGACTTTAAGTCATGTCTTATCTCATTGGCGTTCATTTCAATTCAATTCTGTATTTCATTGTGAAACAGTTCAATTTTGAGCCGTCCCTTCTTGATAAGGCCAAACTGTTCACAAGAGAAAAAGATACGAGTTAGAGACATTCAGTGACACCTATTATTGCAATCACATGTCAATATTAAAATATTCCTGTGGTTCATTTATTTTCTTTTTGTACTTAAAACAGATGATACTGAAATTGATCCAAAGATACTGAAGTATTGTGTTTATAATACAGAAAAAGGATTATCTGGGTTGGCAGCACTGAGGTGGTGAAGGGTGGTGGTGGGAGAGGGGAGTGGTCATATTACAAATATTCCCTCTCCTTTTTTCCCCTCATTTTTTATTGCATTTTTGACAAATTGTTGATATTGCTGCATATTTTGCAGACTTGGAAATTGTCACCATGAGCACCCGTAGTAAAAGGCGAGCCTTTCATGGAAATGGTTGTCTGGAGAACTTTGAAAGCAGAGGTACCGGGTAGCCTTGCATATACTAAAGTTATACTGACATGTATTGTTTGTTTGTGTGTGTGCTGTGATACTGGGTTAGTAGTTTGTGTGAGATCAAAATGTATAACAATTCACAGATGTAGAAATAACAGTTGCCCTTTACATTAAAAAGCAACTGTGTAATGTACACACACATCCATACACACACTCTTACACACACACACACTCACAAATACAAACACACACTCACTAGTACACACACATTCACACACACTTACGCACACATGCACACTCACGTTCACGCACGCATACATGCACTGACATACATACATATACTCACAAACACACACACACA
This sequence comes from Lycopodina hypogea, assembly GCA_963969325.1. Classification (NCBI taxonomy): domain Eukaryota; kingdom Metazoa; phylum Porifera; class Demospongiae; order Poecilosclerida; family Cladorhizidae; genus Lycopodina; species Lycopodina hypogea. The sequence continues at coordinate 3,287,352 of OZ017792.1, read as the reverse complement.
GAATTATAGGATAGTATATTTGTAGAATGTTGTTAAACTCCTGCTGGTATGATTTTATTTGTAATTCTCTTTTACATCTTCAATTTCCTCTCTCCCTAACTTTCTTCGTCTATCTGTCCCTCTTGTCCACACAAGTTTCCCTAAATTCAGTAAAGAATTGTATGCGTGTGGGAACTGAATTCCAGGCCGACATTCCCGATCTGACCTTCTCAAGTAAGTTTGCCCTATAATCTATTCAAACAGCTATCATGTCTGTCTGTCTGTCTGTCTGTCTGTCTGTCTGTCTGTCTGTCTGTCTGTCTGTCTGTCTGTCTGTCTGTCTGTCTGTCTGTCTGTCTGTCTGTCTGTCTGTCTGTCTGTCTGTCTGTCTGTCTGTCTGTCTGTCTGTCTGTCTGTCTGTCTGTCTGTCTGTCTGTCTCTCTGTCACTCTTTGTCTGTGTTTGTGTGTGTGTGTCTTCCTTTAGTGCTCATGTGCATGTTCATGTTAGTGTGCCTATGCCTGTGTATTTGTGTGTGTCCATGTGTATGTGATCCAGCTTGTGCGTCTGTCTATATGTGCTGTGTATATGGTGTTAATCAAAATAAAGGAGTGATACTTCCTGTGATCCATATTGTTACCAAACATCAACCTTAAAAGAAAAAATTAGGCTGAAACTGTTTTTTTTGGTGGTGTCTAATGTTTATAATACCTTGACCTCATTTCGTGACACCCCTGAATTTATTTATGCACCTTAAACCATGTTACTGAAATATTTTAAATTTCATCTTATTTAAAAATGTAAATATAAAATGAACAATTGATTATTAAGATAATTATTAAATTTATTCATTCATTTATTCCATATATATATATATATATATATATGTATATATATATGTATGTATATATATATATACACACCCTATTTTTAATATATGTTTCACCTCTTCCAATTTTTAAAATATTTTTCTTCAATTTCATAAATTTTTTTATTAATTGTCCCACTACCCTGGACTTGTCTTCACCCTACGTCCACCCTTTTTCATCAATTGCTTTACTCTTGCAGAAGATGGGAAGGGAGAAGGAAAACTGCAGCTGCTGCTATTGTGGTGATACCTAACCAATGATTGCTCCTTTTAGCTTTTGGTCAACTGCCAGTTCTTTACTGTGGGGCTACTACCATAAAAATTCTGCAGTATACTACTATAGAAGAGGAAGGAATCAATATACTCCTTTAATTAAGTAGGTGTGGTTGTATGGCAGGTCAGGGGCTAAGGTAGGAAGCTGTAGAACCTAAAATGTATTGCATTCTCAGCTTCTCTCATATAAAGGTTTCATTTTATCCTAAATGTTAATTTATTTATTTATCAATTTTTTTTCTTTCTTTCTATTTGACATTTTAAATGCCTAAAGTATGGGTAGGTAAGATGTCCATTTTGGAATACATTAGTTGGACATTTAAGGAGTTCTAAGACCTTCCAAGCGTAGGACCACTTAAGGAGTAGAATAAAGTGTGGGGTGTTAGTAAAAATATTTGTATCAGATTAAGTAGTTGTGTTTTAGACCTAATGGTTTTTAATCATTAACATTGGTTTAACTTTGTGGTAAGATATACAAATTTTGGGTTCTATGCAGTAAAAAGGAACTAGTTGTAACCACATGGTTTCCATACTGTAAAAGAATCCTTCTGTAAACAATTAGTATTAAATCCATACTTAGCTATAGTGTTTCTCGACCTGTGTGCCACAGGTACAAATATGCAACAAGGCTTGTGGGAGTCCATTCTGATGGTTTCAAGTGGTTTAACTTGTTTATACAAAGATGCAACAAATATGCACCTACCTACCATATAGATCATTTATGAATTTTGATAAGAACCTCCAAAACCTTATGACCTAAAGCAGTACAATGATTCCTGTATCTCATTTAAATAGCATGGACTTCACAGGTAAAGTAATTCAGACTTTAAACATTAGCCAATGTGGCTATAGTGTAGTTGTAGCTATTATGTTCTTGTTGTTTTGCTTAGGTGGAGTGTGTCTGGAGGGGTCTGGTTCTGGTTCTATTGTGAAGTCCGTCAAAGTGTGGAGCCCCACGGAGACTCTGCATGACAGTGAGAGTGAGTTGTATTATTTATAGTCCCTAGTGATTATCATCACTATGATGCCATTGAATAGATGCATATGAATATGTTCTATCTTACAAGTGTCAATGTCTCTGTTGTTCTTGTGTGTTTGCCGCACCCACCTAGACTGGTAGCTGAATCTGAACCAAACTATTTTAGTGGACCATTATAAACACTTGTGTTGGTTTAGTAAAGAATCAATTTCCTCCATTTCAAAAAAGAAAAAAAAAAATTTTTTTTTTTTGAATTGATACATAGGGTAAGGGGTCATTAACTTGTTTTATAGGTAAAGGTCTTCATGAGTATTGGTTAGAGCAAAATACCAACTATAAATGAAATTAAAGAAAGCTATAGAGGACAATTTCATGGAGTTCACTGAAGATCAGCACGGTTGCTTGAAAAAGGGGTAATTAGGAAGTGCTTGACAGTCATTGTCTTGTCTACTACTCTTGATGTCTTCTTAAGCTGGGAGACAAATTTAAGTAAAAATAAACAAATATAGAGAGAATTGAAGAAAGCTAAGGAGGATGATTTCATAGAGTGCACCAAAGTTCAGTATGGATGCTTAAAAGAGCACTAATTAGGAGCTGCTTGACAGCTATTGGCTTGTCTACTACTGTTGAAGTCTTTGTGATTTGGGAGGCAAATTTTAGCACAAAGATATGGTAAGCTAAGTTTGAATTGCCATTATTCTATAATCTCAATTTTTCATATTTTCTTGTGAGGGATTATTTTATTTTGGTGCAAAAATTTTTCTTTTTTATTTCTGTGAAAGTTCTAAGAAATGTTTACTGACATGTCAGACCATTTATTTCATCAAAAAGAAACATTCATCATTACGTGTCACTATTCATTTCATTGCATAACTGCATAGAGAACTGTTTGTTAGATTATATAAAATAAAAAAAATTAAATACAAGAATTCACATTTGTGGTAATGTGACCTTGCATAGTTGAGTACTTCGGATTAAAGGGGGAAACTAACGACATGACTTGGGAGTATATTATGGATGCACATCATTATTGGTTGTCTTGCCATCAGGAACTGGAATATTGTATTCCTGCCATTAAGCTAGCATGGCTGCATGTAGCATGCAACCTGTGCTGATATATTGTCCAACGATGGTCCCTTTGCCTTGCATACACACATTATGAATTTGTTAGCCCAGCCACCATGACAACATTTGGTGAAAAGTTTGTTGTATATATTTTTTCCATTCTCCAAATATATACTTTTTCTATTAATGATTGCAAATTTGGTTGCAGGCAGAGAATAAATGCTTTAGCGACAAAACAATGCCATCTCCTAGACCAATCTGATGTGTTTATGGTGTATTTGCAACTGTATCTTGCTGTTTCTCCCTATCTTCTAGTTCATGATCCCTTTCTATCCTATTTATATCTTTCTTGTTGATAGTATATCTTTTGTAATGCATAAAAGTGCATTAATTAGTGATCGTAATTTGATCGTAAAGTTTGCCTTTTGAGAGTGTTCCATATGATTGAGATTGGGTACCAGTGGACCATTTTCATAGCTTGCCAAGGATGTGGTGGAGTAGCTCCAACTGTCAGAGAGTTGGAGATCTCCAACTGGAAAATGAAATGCTAAGGAATCCTTACATAACAGGGGTTTTTTTCACCAAAAATATCAACCAGTGGAAGGAAATGTTCGGTGAGAACAGAATGGGAAATGATTGTGAAGGTGAACAGTTAAGGAATGGGAATAGTGTGTAGCCAAAATAAGCTGAAGTGAATTGGCACCATCTCATCAATAGCGTCTGTGTGGTAAAGTGACAAGAATATTTTCTGGAAACAAGACATGTCTATCACTTGATACACTCAATCATGTTAGATTAATGCTATCCTACTTGAAAATTTGAATTATTCTATATCGTGTAGCTGGTGTCATATTTCTAGACTACTGTATAACCAATATGTTGAACATACTATCTACTTTATGATGTGATGGAACCTGCCACCAGACCCAGCAACTTCAACCTCACCAGCCAATGGAACTTCTGCACCCCAGCAGACTGCATGCTCGGTCTGCACCCTTGAGGCTATATATCCCTCCACTTCCTCAGAATGGATATTGCCCAGTAATTCCCAAGTAACAACAAAGGCAAAAACAGAATCCTTTCAAGAGTGAACTGACAGCTCTCAGAATCCTATAAAAACTGCACACCATGTTCTGACATCACAGACAAATCAATGAGCACAAAACCACGCACCATTAATGTCTTCTGTCCAGTCAGAGGAATTCAATTAATAAGCAACACAAAATTGATATAATAACAAACACAAAACTAACAATGTTTCTTATTCTTCACCAGTTCACCATCAAGTCTCTGGTCCTCTTGCATCGCCCAGGTCATCTGGGAAGGGTTGTCCTCGATCCTTCACAATGAGTAAATACATAATACATAAAATAAATTGATTTGGTGACAGCTACAGGAAGAACTTTTGCTGTCTGCAAGTTTCAAGTGTTTGACTCATTTACAGCGTGCACCAACACAGTAGGAGAGAACTGCTCTGACTCAAGGAAGTAATCAACAAAATAGATTTTCTTCTAACGGCATAGAAAAAGCTTGTTTTATCCCCCCCCCCCCCCCGCCTTGTTTGTGTTCACATTTCTATTTGTCTGTCTATCCACTTGGGTATTTCAATTACATTTACTAGATTAAAGTAGAGATAACAGTATTTTAAATTTTGATAGCATTACACATTCTTAAATTTTTTCATTAGTGTTTCAAGTGGTACACTTAACCCTAAAAACTACATTATATAAAAGCAAGGAGTTGCTCTAAAAGTCTAAAACATTCTAAAGAGGTCATCTAAATTAAACAGTATGAACCCTGTACCCGTGTTGCTCAACCGATCAGATTGTTGTTCTGTTGTCCTAGCGGTAAGACAAGAGGAACTCTGCACATGTGAAGGATACAGGAAGACTCTGGCACAAGCACTAATATGTACTACAATTTGAACAAGGGAGAAAAAAGCCTAGTAAGAAAGAATACCAGGGATTCTATTCTTTTAAGGATTTTGGTTTAACTTGTGTGAAAGCCTCCTTCTCTACAAGGTGTGGTCCAACCACAGCCTTCTTGCCTATCTGAGTATGGACACAGTATGTGGCACTGCCTTGGATCTGCACATCATTTCAATTTGTTTAACTATAATATTTATCAATCATATTCTTCCCATTGGCTCTCTTTGTAGTTGATGATTACGTAAAAGTGTCCAAGAACAAATTTGGTTGCAATATGGAACAAGTGAGTTTGTGTTGTTATATATGGACCTGTATCCATATAGTGCTATCATATACAGTATTGATTTCAGGCCCTGGGCATACTCTACTGGTACAACTACTGCACTGAAAAGGCTCTTGAGAATACACCCAACTTCTGTCCCCTGAAAGGTATGCACTGAATGTAAACTAGTAATCCTCACTTTTGAAATAACATCCACAGCATGTGATCTAGTAATCTCCAGTGATGATCTTTCACTATTGTAGTTTGTGGTGCATAGTTGGTAAATTCTCTCCTGTCCACCATGCTAACCACCCCCTCCCCCTTTCTTCTTAGTACCCTCAGCCTCAGAGATATTTTAACATTTGTGGTTTTGATCTCTGAGTATGTTCTCACTAAGACCTGTGGCAAATATTTACCATGATATTTATAAGAAATTTAGTTTTGAAACTTTCAAAATTATTGTTTGGAACACTTCGATGAGATTAAAGTTGTGGTGAGATTTACAACTTTTGGTTTACTAAATGACAGAAGCACTTAGTTGTAATCACAGGGTTTCCATACAGTTGAATTACCTAGCTCTAAAGAAGTAGTTGCAACAACAAACTTTGGTGTTTCCAAACAGTAAAAAATTAGGTAAGATTGCATTGTTGATCAAAAGTTGTGGATGTTTCTTTAACTACCACCCCCATCCCACTTCTTACTTCCAAGTGTTGGTAGACTTGTGTGTGCTAGAGGTAAAAATGACAATTCTAAGTGGACAGATTATTATGTCATAGATAAAATTAAGGTTATAATTGTTAATTTTTATTTTATTTCTTTTTTCATTATTTTTTTTTTTTTTATTCGTTTATTATTATTTTTTTTTTTAACATTGGAAGTGATTAAGCTAATTGACTTCTACAGATCTCTTTTGTGTACATAAGGGACTACAGTAGAGTTGGTTCTGAATCTGCTCAGATGTGGTCAATCACAGGGGGGATTAGATTAAACCACACCGTACTTGTTAACTGTACTATCACACAAGAAAAATATTATTGATTTCTATTTAATAATATAAACCAAAAATCCTGTATCATCTTCTGGGTCACATTGTTCTTTTCATTCTCACATGTTTTACCAATTACATGCCCACACCTTGTGCCTCTTCCAAACATGACATTTTTCACACTAGCAGAGGAGTGGTCAATCGAGGACAAGGTCATCTTCCAAGAGGCCTTCAAGTACCATGGCAAGAACTTCCTGAGTATAGGAGCCATGTTGCCTAGGAAGCCAATTAGTTCACTCGTCAAGTATTACTACTTGTGGAAGCGGAGTTCTTTGCAGTATTCACAGCTTGACAAGAAAACACGAAGGAAAGGCAGGAAAGGCAGGAGAATTGGGTGAGTGGAGCAGCCATCTTGAGTATGAGGAATAGGAGAGTGATTTAAACATCTCATATGAATTGATTAACTTTTTGATGGAGAGATGATGTAATCATTCTTGTTGTCATATGCAGTATTTTGGTAACCTTGAGCAACTGGAGCATTTTTTCCTGCTCTATCCTTCTCATTTGAAATCCCTTTTATTTTCCTCCACCATCTCATCCTTGTAGTTTCGGATTGCCACCTAATAGTGATGACACAGAGAGCATGCTATCGTCTCTTGCATCCAGCCTCGCTTTCAAGAAGTTGCAGCTTCCGAGAGGAATATACCTCAACACTCATGAGCTTGCGGACCTGGCCAATGACCTGGACAGTTTGCAGTTGAGCATTTTGGACAGGTACTGGGCACTCTGCTACAGCTGGTTTGATATGCTCTGCTTGTCTTGCTTATTATTGTAACTTAGAAGAGAGTGTGTCTGATTGCTTCTATTTCATTGTGCATGTTGTAAAAGTAAATCATATAGATCAAAGTCAGAATTTCCTAAGTGATTATTAAATATTGTACACACATCTACTCAGGACTACTAGGATGTACATTAGTCCCCCTCTTGTGAGACTCCTCTATGGGAAAACCATCTCACTCTTGAGACCACTAACATGCAAGATGTAGTATTTACTGAACAGATTTATCTCTTTTGTAAGACAGCTATTAATTGAATTTGAGGGTGGTCTCTCAAAAGAGTTAATACTGTAGAGTAAATCAGTTCTGTTTGATGTTCGAGATGTTTTCATCAGTTTGTTGTCGTTGATATTTGCGCATCATTCCACTGCTTGTGTTGCTCTTAATTGTTAATAGGGACATCTTGGAGTACAGGAGGAAACTGCATGACAACAAGCAGTCGTTGGTGCTGATGAGCAAGTTACACGGAAGTGAATCTGAAATCTTGGAGGGAATGCGACCATCTGAGGTGCGTGTCTGCCTGGCTGGGTGTGCGTGCATGTGGATGCATGCATGTTTCCATTGTTGGTTGACAAAAGTATTACATGAGCTATGTACTTTGTTTGTCTGTCTGTCTCTATGTCTGTCTGTGTGTGTGTGCATTTGCATGCGTGTGCATGCAGAAGGTGCACAGGGCTGGTAACACTGGATCTGCTAAGTGCAATAAAAAGGAGGTCGAAGTAGCTTTGGATGGTGATCAAGTAAGGAGGAAACTGCGTGACAACAAGAAGTCGTTGGTGTTGATGAACGAGGTACCTAGAAGGGCATCTGAAATCTTGGAGGGAGTGCGACCATCTGAGGTGTGTGTCTGCGTGGCTGGGTGTGTGTGCATGTGTGCACATGCATGCATGTTTCCATTTTTGGCTGACAAAAATATTACATAAGCTACGTACTTTGTGTGTGTGTCTGTCTATCTATCTCTATGTCTGTGTGTGTGTGGTTTGCATGTGTGTGCGTGCAGAATGTGCGCAGGGCTGGTTACACTGGATCTGCCAAGTGGGATAAAAAGGAGATCGAAGTAGCTTTGGATGGTGAGCAAGTAAACAAACTTTTAACATTGACCGCCTACTAGTTAATCACTCTGTCTCCCCTTTCCCTTTAACCCCTTCCCCACCCTCTTGCTGTCTCATCCCACTACGTCACCCCTCCCCTTCGCTTCTTCCTCACACATCACATGGCCACAGTGATAAGGTGCCATGGCAAGGATTCTGAAGCTCTCTCACTTGTTCTCGAAAGGAAGACAATTTCTCAGTGTAGGAATTTCTTCACCAACTATAAACAAAAGCTGAACCTGCCGAGTCTGATTGCAGAATATGAGATCAAGCATGTAAGAGACCACAGATAATGAAATAGAAGTAGAATGGTCAGCAAATCTGGTTAATATACTCCGAAATATATTTCTATTTCAGTTAATTTGATGCTTTTTTGTGGGGGGGGGGGGGGTGGGGGGATAACAAAAATTCATAATTAATTGGACCTAAATAATTACGAGTCTTCAGAATATTTATATAGAGTGTTTGGTCTGAACCACAGCGTATCTTAATTTTGTCTGTTTCTTCCTTGACACATGTGGTTAATTTTTTTTGGTTTGACTGTATAGGGACACAAGTTATCTCGCTATGGACAACAGGCTCAAGAACTTATTGAGAATGGAGGAGGTGGATTCACAGACACAGAGAAGTTTCCGAAATCAACTTCCCTCTGCTGTAACTCCCAGGATGAGATGCCAGCAGTGGCTAAGAAGCCTCGTTGTGATGTACCAACCCAGCAGGTTATGGACACAGTCATGGAATATGCCGCACCTGTCAGCCAAACACAGCTTGTGCCTGAGATTGACATTGTTCCACGTTAGTGTTCTGCTAATGTTCTGCTATGGCTATCTCCAACACTGGATCGAATAGTATATTTTGTGTTATAATGAATGTGTACATGAGCATAATAGATGCACTATGTATTCCTATAACTTGATTACCTAACCTTATTCAAAGTGTCATTGATAACAATTTTTTTATCAATGCAGTTGATTGAGTTTTGTTGTAAACTGATGTTTTTGTCTCGGCATATGTCAAATATTAAGTGTTTACTTCGTTGACTTTATAGTTTCAGGGTAGGGAGTGGATGGATATGCAGCATAAGCAGGAGGTCTCTGCCACAGTGTCTATTGGTGATTAGTACAAAAGTATCGATCAGCTCTGATCAGTTCTGATGAGGTTCAAATCTATGTTCAACCATACCATAGCCATGTGGCTAGATGAATAAATGATAAACAACAGATTATTGATAAATGGAGTGTAAAAACCAAAAGAGATAACGATGCTGACATCTTCAGTGAAGAAGAATGTGGTTAAGTAATGATTATGAAGCTTTAATCCAGTTTGGGAATTTTATTTCACACTTGAGCAATATCAATTCCAGCTTAGAGTATTTAGATTCTATGAATCATTTTTATCATGTTTCATGTAGTGTGTGTCGGTCTGTCTTTCTGTGTGTGTGCTTCTCCTCTCAGATACCTGGACTAATCATTCTGAAATTTACAGGAGTTGTTCGCAGCAATACTTGACCAGTTTGGGAAGAATGTGGTTTGTACTTGAACGTATGTCCATTAAAAAAACTTTCCGATTCATGAGAAACCACCAAGATATAATGTATACTTTGATCCCATTCAAAAGAACATTCCTAGAAGAGGGGAGGAGACAGCACATGAAAAGAGGGGTCCTTAATTTTATGCTATTTTTGAGGATCACTATTTATCAAGGTTAAAAAAGGTGGGATCACTTTAAATTGGAATAGCGTGCTTAATATAGAAAAAATTATTAAAAAAAGTAAATTTACAAGCTATAATTGTATAAAAAAATCCTTCCCTCTCATCGATGATATAAGCTTTTACCATCAAAACTAAATCTCAAGTCAAAAATTGTCTATAAAATCTTTGTGAATATATAGAAGCAATCGATAATTACGTTTCATCTGTAATTTTAGAACAGTAAAGACATCTTTTCCCAGAGAAAGGGCTATTTTTAATGCTGCAGAGGTGAGAAGGAGTATTAAATGTAGATAAGAGAGCTGCTGCAAGGTTAGTAGCATTTATTTGAATTTTTTTTTCATTGCTAGACAAATTTTTCTCTATTGAACTCATTTTCATTATTCCAAAGTTACATTGCTAGATTACATTTTGTGAAGTTTGAGGTATTTTTCTAATGCTAGCATGTCAATATCTTTGTAGCAGAATTTATTCAACCTTTCCAATAATGAGCATTTCTTGCATTTATCAGGGTTTTTCAATCACCACGACTGAGGGGATGTACTTTTTAAATCAATCTTTTAGCTCACAATGCACTAAATCACATGCTTTAAGTTAAATTGCCAGGAAATATGCTTTTTCGGATGTAAATACATTTGGCTAACTCCCAGTTTTGATCTGAAGTCTTAGGTAATGAGACAATTCTGGAAGATCAATATTGTACAGTCTTGTAATAAAATCTTCGGAAATTATTTTCACACCACATAATTTTGTAAAATTGTTTGGTGGTATCAACAGCAGAAAGAACATCTTGCAAAACCATATATATATTTTGATAGATGGAAATTTTGCTCTACTGCACTAAAATAAAATTGCATAGCCTCAATCCAAACAAGACTCTGAATTTCTCCAGTGATTGCAATAAACCACCTGCTTCCAAATATATTCATCACTTTGTTAAATAAATACATTCCAAAGACTCTAAAAGAATATTTTCCATGGCAACCATTCTTGCAGTCCATCTGGTGGGACATAATGATTCCAGTTTAGTTAACCTATTACAATTTCTTGCCACTTGATTGAAAAAGAGGATGCTATATTTTAGAGGAAACTAAAATTAGCTTACCTATTTCTTTAACTATTTCGAGAGCATCCTGAATATATTGAAGCTCTCTTCCAATATCCTAAAGCCAAGATTAAGTAAACGTGCGTGATAATGCACAGCTACTGTAACCAAATTAGCTTATCAAAACCTAGTTGCCACTTCAGAGCTTCTTCTTGTTATATTTGCAGCCTCATTGGAAGCTTGTCCTTGGCATAATGATGTTTGGGGTTGCTTTGGTGTTATAAGCCTAAGATAACTAACAGAATCCACTTGACTCTCAAATTTCATTTCATTTAATAGATGAATAAATTATTTTATCTGTTCACTGTTGATTGTTGTTGATTACATCAATGCTTTATCAGGCTTCAAAACAAAAATCTCTCTGGAGGATGTCTTTCTCCCATCAGGGCATCTCCTCCGAGGTGCTGGAAGTGGAGGAAAGGCTGGTAAAAAAAATGATCCACTTGAGGGGAGACCCAAGGATTTGAATATGCAGGAGCAAAAGTGTTTAAGTTTCCTGTAGTTCCATCTCCAAGTTGCGGCTGTACTCGATGTTGAAGGCGATTGACATACACAACCCTGGTTCTCACACCATCCATAATTTCCAGATCAATTGGGTTAATTACTCTACTTACACTCCACTTCCCTTCCCACCTGGGATCCAATTACTCAACATTCCATAGCGATAACCAAACGGGGTCGTTGACATTGAAAACTCATGTGGTTGACTGAAGATAGTATGCTGTGCTGCTTGTGTTGACTCAGATTCCACAAATTCATGTAATGATGCACGTTTTTTTTTTTGGAGGTTGGCCTGATGTGAGCTTGGATCAAATCCAGTGTGGGGAAGTATGTCTGTGAATTGTGGTTGTCTTCCAAACATAAGCATAAATGGTGGAACTCTGGTAGATGTATGGACCGCTGTTTGGTAAGCATGCAGCACCAAGGGGAGATGACACTCCCTCTCAACACAAGCTCAAAGCATTTGGAGAAGAGAACGATTAAACTGCTCCACCATTCCATCACATTGGGGGTGGCACATGCTTTACTTAGTCCAAATGCTTCAAGGGTCTGACGAAGAATAGTGCTTCCAAAATTCCTTCACTGGTGTGAGTGTAGACTCTTTGAGACTCCTAACTCAGAAAATAGCTTCAATAAAATGGGCGTTATGCGGATAGCTGTCCGATCTGGAAGTGCAGCAGCTGTTGCCCACTTAGTAAGATAGTCTTGCCCAACAATGAAATATCAGTTGTTTTGGATGAGAATGGCACTTCGAGAATGTCAACCACAATCATTTCCCAAGGTCGACCTATGGGAATAGTGGTAAGTGGTGCCCTCGAAGGCATCAGTACTTATTTAGTCTTATGATATTGGGTACATTGTCTACAATGGTCCTCAACATCTTTAGCCATGTTCACCCAGTACACCTCTTGCTTTAAGCGAAACAGTGTCTTTTCAAATCCATGTTGCCCGATGTGGAAGTTTCATTATTGTGGTGTCAAAGCTCTCCTGTGATGGCTTGATGGAAGCACTGAAATTAATAAAACATCATATCCTGGACTGGAAGAATACTTCCTAAAAGTAATGTCATGTACAATCTGGAATTGGGACCAGAGTTGCTGATAATGCTGCCATTGTGGTTATCTTTAGCTTGGTGGCAGATGTTTTGATTGTAGTGCCCTATACAATTCCTTTATGATGGGATAATTTCATTGGCCTTGACAGAGGCTCTCCTTTTCATGCACTGAATCAACTGTGGCAACTGTGCATGGGTCCACTGGAGAGCTTGGACCCTTTAGGCGAGAGAGAGCATTGGTGTTACTGTTAAGTTACCCTTTCCTGTAATATATCTGAAAATCATACTCCTGTATGGCGAGTGCCCCACGACAGAGAAAACCATTTATTTGCTGAGCAGATAGCCATTGGAGAGGAGCATGGTTTGTGAAGAGCTTAAATTTACACCCCAACAAGTAACACCTGAAATGCTTCAACGCACTCTTGTCTTGATCTTCCGGATGTACAGGCATCTGCCAGTACCCACTCTGTATGTCAAGTGTTGAAAAGATAGTCAAACCTGCAAATCTGTCCTGGACTTCATCTGGTGATGGAAGTGGATATGCATCCTTTGTATTTCTTTTGTTAATTTCTCAAAAATCCATGCAGAGACATATTTCTCCAGACTTTTTCTTCACAAATACCGCTGGAGCCATCCAAGGACTGTTATCCTCCTCTGTAATTCCCTCACTGAGCATATGTTAAATCTATTCTTTGGTATTCTCCTGATAATGTGCTGGAATTTGCCGAGGCAGAATTCGCACTGGATTTCCATATATAGCTAGGAATATAGTGATGAGCTTCAGAAGACACTCGTGGGGATGTACTAAATGGATCCTTAAACTCTGGAACAACTGACATGAGTCCTGATACCTCACATTCTGGTCTCTGCCAGGGAGTTTGTTCATCAAATTTTGGAATGGTACTCTCATCAATGATGTCTGTTATTGAATTCATAACAGCTATTATGATACAAATCTTTGATTTAGACTTGAGCACTGCATCATGTATTACTTATAGCTCACTGGTGTATCTTTAGCATCTTGCAGATGGATTGCACTTATCCGATACTTTTGATGTACTTTAACTGGTGTACTGGAGAGATTCGGCACTAAACAATTGTTCTGCAAGAAATCAATTCCCAAGATAACAGGAGCTATTAATTGTTTGAAAACAAACAAGTTTTGACTAATTTGCATTTCATTCAATTGTACCAGAGTAAATATGTGATCCTCTATCTTTAACTCTTCCTCAGAAGCCATGACAAGCTGCAAGGAAGGTCTAGGGTGAATCTGGTGTATATCCCTTGGTACAAATGCTTCTTGCATGAGAGAAATGGAAGATCCTGAATCAAGCATTATCTTAGTTCGCACTCCTTCCAAAGTTTTCACAACAACTGTCATCCTGGACCAGAAAGGTGGTATGAACATACTAATGTCTTGATGCCTATTGTGAGGTGGGATGCTTGCTGACCCATGCAGGCATGCCTTGGCTTGGTTATATCCCTGGTGCTGGCAGTCCCTTTTAGATATCATTTGGCCACATTCAAAGCATCTATGATTTCCCTTAGCACCTTGCCAACTTTGACACTCCCTCAAGACGTGTCCCCTCTGCTGCACTTGAAACAGTGCACTTGCCGACTTGGTGGACCTCTTCTTTGAATTGGATGTGGAGAACATGTAGATAGGGCTGCTACCTGCTCTGTCAGTGTTGAAAACTATTCATCGAATTTGCGTGTCTTGCTTGCTTCAACGTCTGTGACACTGCAGCTCCTTACTTACAACTTCCGACATTAACCATCATCTGAAGGCCTGTGCGTTCCACAATGGAGGCAAGGTCTCTTATATCATCTGCTGCATAAATCTGCTTGCTAATTGCTTCTGCTATTCAGACAAAAACTGGTGCAAAATGAATAGCCTCCACACAGTATCATCACTAAGGCCCAGCATCGCTTGCCCCAACAGCTTTTTTAGCTTATAAGAATACAGTACCAAAGATTCCATCGCCGTAGCATCCGTGCATAAAACTGGTCAAGGGAGACAAATTCTATTGGCATAATTTTTTATTACCGTAACTTTTTTTTTGTTTTAACCATTATATCTGCTTGTTCAGCTTGTGAGAGCTCAAGCTGGATGGCCAGACTGTCTCCATTAAGTAGAGTAGGTAACTTCAGAGCTTGTGTTTCAGCTGACCATTTATTTGCCTTGCTGCAAATCTCAAAGCATTTGAGCCACTCTACACTGTCTCCACTAGAAAATGGCACAGGTACAGTGGCTACTGCCATAGTGAACAGTATTTTCCCTTTTATTAAGACCTAATAGCTAACTATATTGTAGACAAACTAGAAAGCAAGCAACCAATCTCTGTTGCCAATATAACACAAGTCCCATACAGCAAAGAAGTGATTTCTTTCGATTAAATCATACAATATATATATCACATAACAATCAATCATTGTGCAAAATTAATGTTTACATTGCACGATACGTGACTATTCCAAATGTTCATACTACATCACAATCAGTGTGTCTCTGTACACACACCCATACACCCACCCACCCACCCACACACACACACACACACACCATTCATCTATTTGGTGTGAGCTCCGATGAATTTTCTAGGGTACAAAGATGCAGGCCAATCGGGTTGAGTCTACATTGATGGTCAGTGTCTTGCTGAGCAGAAATGGTGGTGATTGTTAAGCACTTGTTGGTGGAATTTGTGGTGGCAGTACTTGCACTGAATTCTTGTAATTGTGGAATGATGTTGGTGCTAATGGTTGGTCACACCTTCTTTGGTCTGGGCCTGGGCGGTTGCTGTGCAGAGCAGTCTCAGAGTCAATGAGTTGCTGCTTGCAACTCATTGACACCTTTCTGATCATCCTGGACCAGAAAGAAGGTGGCATGAACATACTAATGTCTTGATGCCTATTGTGAGGTGGGATGCTTGCCGGCCCATACAGGCATCCCTTGGCTTGGTTATGAGGTGTTTCATTTGTCTAGAGGTAGATAGGGAACCAAGATGCAAGAAATTTATGGCAAGTTGTTCTGCAGAGAATATATTGAGAGGACAAGGGAAATTTTGGCTTATCATCTGCAGACGAAATGACCAAACAGGAAACACCACTCTAAGTGCTGTTGAGAGAAGGGAACTTATGATAGCATAATTAAAAAGCATGATCAACTTTGCAAAAAGAAGCTAGTTCGCTGTCCTAACTCAAGGTGTGCCACGACAATGGAATGTTGAATGGGCAGTAAGTGCATCACCAATGTTTATAAACTCACCAAGGTGAATTGTAAATATTGGATGTGGCATCCGAGTGGTGAGTATGTATATCAAGGAAGATAAAAGTGAAGATAAACATCATCTGCAAGTGGCATTGTAAAAAAAAAAAGTAACTTTAGGAGGCATTGCTTCGGCATTGTAGATTAAAACGAATCAATGCTAAAAAAATTTCATTACTGAAAGTCACAGTTATTCACTAAAGCGTATCATTAATTCATTAAACAGAACCAAATCTTCACAGAATGGAAGAATTGCTTCACTGGAGAAAAACATTACCAAAGTTCTCAATGATAAACAATATGCCTATAAAGTTAATCTGTATAGTGAAAAAGTACAAGAATGTGCACCTTTTATTCCGAAACTTTCTACACCAGTCCTGGAGACTACAGATTGTATATTCTTGTTAATACTGGTAGTGATGATCATAAGGGCACACATATGTCAGTCTATTGAACGTTGATAGAAAGACTTTATGATTGTGATCTTGAATGGCCTTATGATGAAAGTGTTACTGTCGAACCCTTAAACCAATTGGTGGACAATGACCAAACTGTATGATAATACTGTTTAAGTTCACAAATAATACAAGAGTTGAAAGTAGCTGGGTTTATAATAGGTTCTTCCCTTACTCAAATCTCTCTTTGTGCAGGAATAAACAGTATCTTGTGTGGAACAGACTTACTTTAAAGTGACAGAAGATGTACGAAACCCAAGCAATGGCTGAAAAGCATCTACACACCAAGTGAGGTTCCTCAGTTGAAATCTTAATGTTAATGTTTTATCCCATAACCCCTTATGAATGTTAAATTAACCCATCATAGAATATGTGTGATTTGAGTAAACTAAAACTAAACAGTATTCATTGGTAGTTCACTCTAAATTGATGAAAAATTTGTTAAAATTTTAGGCCAAGATATTTGCCCATCCTGTGGCTGAGTTATTGTAAATAATGACTATATATTCAATTTCATTATTTAGCAAGTTATTCAGGACATGTTGAAGCACTGGTTTGTATGTAGCAACATGTACAGTAGTTACATGTACAGTAGTTACATGTACAGTAGTCTCTCTATCTGAAGACCAACCAACACTCTTGAGTGATCACATTTTTTATGCCAGATGTTATATTTATTGCCTAATCTTGCCTCTATTAGAAGACCACCTATTTTAAAGGACTGATTCTTGTCTGATTTATGGATTGTTTCTGAAAAGGGGAACTACTAATCTGGGATTAATACAGGCGAGACATAGTATATTATTCACTATCCAGCCTCCCCTCCCAAAGAAATATTTTATTCATATATTTTCCATGGTTTTTCATGGCCTTCATGATGATAAAACTTCATATAGTAGTAATTAAAAAATTGAGGTTTAAATTTAGTTCTCAAGATTTCCTTGTGGGTTACTGATTTTTAGTAATCAGTGCCCTGATTTTGGTATCAACCTTACACTGCTAGATGGGGCACTGGTAGCCATAGTCATAGCCATAGCTCTAGCATTAGTTTTAGCCCTAGCTGCAATCTCACCATTTCAACCACCTATATAGCGAGACTATCCATGCCACTCTCACTATCATGTGGGGGATACACAACACTTGACTGTCAATTAGTAATTAAAATTTCAAACAAGTCTTGGCCAGTGAACAACTTCTCTAAGTGCAATAAGTTTTTATATTATGGCACACCACAATTACAAGCAATATGGTACATTAGGAAAGGTGAGTTAAGAAAATAATAAGCTCATTTGGTAATGTCTTTTTATAACATTCCAGCTGATAACATATCAGCACCACCGCCCTTCAAGAGCCTGTGCCATCTGAAAGATGCCTGGCCAGCTTTGGCTTAACCAGTACAGGTGAGTCCCTAAAATTGACATCTACACATTTTGGCCCATCTATCAAATTGACTTTTCCACATTCATTGATATATACTTTAGTTCTGGTTTGTAACCATAACATCCTTCTGGAACTAAGTTATTAACCACATTCTCACTTCGATCTTTGACTGTATTCACTGCTTGAGTATTATTAACTATTTCCAGTGCTGTTGGAGTCATCTCTATGTGTACATGTTGAGGGGGCGGGGTCACTGGGGTTAGTAGGTGAATATCAACAAGTGGTTCTGATACTCTCCCTGCCTTAGATGCTGAGCTGGGATCTCTAAATTGTCAGCATTGGCACTTGCGGTTCAACACCTCTGGATAATCTGAAATTGCTAATACTTGAGAGATAATGCCCTCCTGGCCAACCACCCATGGCTGTCTTTCATATTACCCAAGTGGGTGAGAGGTCAGGGTTGGGGTCAATCTGCATCATTAATGGGTTTCCGTTTAGGTATGTTCCTAACTACTTCACACCCTTGAAAATAGCTTGGGCTTTCCACTTGATGGCCCAATAATTCTTTTCTCTAGGGAGTAAATTCCTAGAAACAAATGCTATGGGGAACTCCCTCCTAGTGGGCCACTCAGTTAAGGACACATCCCAGCCCATTGGTTGAGCATCAGTTTGTAAAATGAAGGGATTATTCCAATCATGGGTAATCAGTACCAGAGCCTTTATTAATGCTCACTTTAAGTCGGTAAGGTTCATTCACACTTCTCAGTCCAAACTACCTTGTCATCCATGCTCTTTTTGGTAAGGTTTATTAGTGGACTTGCTATAGATGTGAAGTCATTTTTGAACTTACAATAATAAACTCAGATTTGCAGAAATTAACTCTCGCCATTCTTAATGTTAGGCTTTTTAAAGCTTTATATCGCTGATACTCCACCCTTCACAGGTGTGACTTTCCCACTTCCAACAGCATACCCTAAATACACATAACTGGCACACCTGAAGGTGCATTTCCTTTGTTTAAACTTCAACTTTACCTCTTTTACTTGTCAAATACTACACCCAGATGCCCTAAGTGATTCTTCCAGATAAGTCTGTGGATCAAAATTCCATCCCAATATGCTACTGCAAACTCATGCTACCCATGCAGAACTTTGTCCATCAACCTCTAGTGGGTTGAAAGGGTTTACACCAGACGAAATGGCATGGTTGTGTGCTCATACTTTCCATAAGTGGTCATGAGATCTGTCTTTTGTTATTCCTCAAGTTACTTAACAGTTGCTTCATGATAACCTTTGATGAATTCAAGGGCATCTTTGTACTTATGTAATAATAAGCATTTGTGTTATTTTGACTAGACTTAAGAAATTTCACAGAACCTACTTAATCTCCCATTTTTCGTGTCAGTTAGTTTGTCTGTCTGTCATACTCAATGTGATTGTAAAACCTGGTTCACAGTGCTTCCATCGCATTGATATACCCACACAAACTGAGCATTGTGTGTACTATAAACAAAATCTTTTTTTGAATGCCCCCAACAGATTCTTTTTAACTGACCGCATCCACGATGCGAGAATTGAACCAAGTTATATTTTTATGCAGCACAGAGTATGTATAATTATGTCTATATGGTGCAAACACTGTGAATATGGCTTAAGGCTCAATGAGTTAGCAAATTAAAAGGTACCCCTGAAGTCAAAGGTGGATAAAATATGGCGTGACAATATGTGTAGTGGCAGTTACTGCCTCTTTCTTAGAATTCTGATAATAGTAATTTCAAAAGCGATAATTTGCATTCAGTGTGATTTAACTAATTAATGGGTTGGGGAGGAACTCATCGCAGTCACTCAATCCTAATATTTTTAAGGGCCTGAGGCCCCCAGACTCCCGCCCCGGGTCCTGAGATTCTAACAGAGCCAAAGTTACTCCCCTGGCAAAATTATTAGGTCTAGTATCAATTATCTAGTTCCAATGGTTGAACAGTACATTATCCACAGGTAATTGCGTACATAGCATTTATAAGCTTATCCAAGTTTGTAGAAAGAAAGCATGTAAAAAAAAGGAATGTTATATCCATCCGTCAGTACATAACGCTGTGTTCACGAAATAAAAGGGTACTTCTTGTGGTCTTAGGTAGATGAAAGTTGGTGTCAATAATGTGTCTTTGCATAATTAATGCTCATATACTTAGAATCAGGCCAAAGATAAGTTTAGATTTCTTCTGAAGATAATTTCAACCGAGATAATTAGCATTTAGTGTAATTTGCCCTGTTTTAACATTGCTTACGTTACTCCCTTGGTCAAGATATGTATGCAAGCCAAGTTTCAGGTCAAATTGTTGGTAGTAAATTAGCCACATAAGTAAGTACATACACACTAGTTTGTGAGTTTAGCACAATAAGGCTAGATAGGAATTTTAGCAGAGATCGCTTGATCAATGTGCACAGGTTAGACCTTGTCTTCATGGGCCAACCATAGAAATATGTATACATGATGAAAGCCCTGTTTCAGATATTTTATGCTGTGCAGAGCAACAATAAACCTCCCAATAACATCTTCCATTGTCTGGGTCATTATTAGCTATTTTTCCTTCATATTGACATCCCGTAACACCACACATGGTCTGTCTTCTGCTTTCTGCCCAGAGAGAAGAGCCTCTCTCATCTTGGTCCAGCATGGGCTAGACATGAAGGTTATGAAGAGTGAGGGTCAGTAAAATTGTGCATATAGGTCATTATATCTTGTTGCTTCCAATGCATATGGCACAGCCCACTAGTAAAGGTTGATGACAAAATAACCTTTTGGCCGATATTTGAAGGATCGCTGTCTCCTGGGTAAAGTGCATACCAGAGGTAGCCATACTAGTCTACCTTCAACCTACTCTGCTGACTTCTGATGAAAAGTAGCTGTTTTCTCTCAACTTTGTTGAAAGAGGTGCCATCTCCTCAGAAGACAGTTAAAGTGTTTCTCCAGAACATCATGAAATAGGCATGGAATATTGCAGCATTGAACATACTATGTACTCGTCAACAAATGCTTTTGCACTAGTGTCCTGCACACTTGTATGTACCAATCAATTCTTCATGAGTCTGATTATGAACTTGTTATGTCTATTTGTGTTTCAAAATCAAGGTTATGCCTAAACAAGCAAGGTCCATGCATTATCAAACTACCCACCTCCCCTCCTCTAATGAAGCAAGCTATCTATCTGTCTTAGCTTAAACCTTTGACAAGTCTGATCGGATGTCCACCATAAATTCTATATGGGACACTTCAAGTTCTCCATCCAGAAGCCTGAGAATCTCTACCTCTTGCACCCAAAATCAGTGATCCTGTCTGGATCACTGATAAAATCCACAACCTCTCCAGGAAGAAACAAAAAACTTGGGTTCATTTGAAGAATGCACCATCAAACAATATCTCCTATCTCAAGATTAGGTACAACCAGTTTAATCCCTTTCTTCTCCAAATGCTTTGAGCTTGTGTTGAGAGGGAGTGTCATCTCCCCTTGGTGCTGCATGCTTACCAAACAGCGGTCCATACATCTACCAGAGTTCCACCATTTATGCTTATGTTTGGAAGACAACCACAATTCACAGACATACTTCCCCACACTGGATTTGATCCAAGCTCACATCAGGCCAACCTCCAAAAAAAAAAACGTGCATCATTACATGAATTTGTGGAATCTGAGTCAACACAAGCAGCACAGCATACTATCTTCAGTCAACCACATGAGTTTTCAATGTCAACGACCCCGTTTGGTTATCGCTATGGAATGTTGAGTAATTGGATCCCAGGTGGGAAGGGAAGTGGAGTGTAAGTAGAGTAATTAACCCAATTGATCTGGAAATTATGGATGGTGTGAGAACCAGGGTTGTGTATGTCAATCGCCTTCAACATCGAGTACAGCCGCAACTTGGAGATGGAACTACAGGAAACTTAAACACTTTTGCTCCTGCATATTCAAATCCTTGGGTCTCCCCTCAAGTGGATCATTTTTTTTACCAGCCTTTCCTCCACTTCCAGCACCTCGGAGGAGATGCCCTGATGGGAGAAAGACATCCTCCAGAGAGATTTTTGTTTTGAAGCCTGATAAAGCATTGATGTAATCAACAACAATCAACAGTGAACAGATAAAATAATTTATTCATCTATTAAATGAAATGAAATTTGAGAGTCAAGTGGATTCTGTTAGTTATCTTAGGCTTATAACACCAAAGCAACCCCAAACATCATTATGCCAAGGACAAGCTTCCAATGAGGCTGCAAATATAACAAGAAGAAGCTCTGAAGTGGCAACTAGGTTTTGATAAGCTAATTTGGTTACAGTAGCTGTGCATTATCACGCACGTTTACTTAATCTTGGCTTTAGGATATTGGAAGAGAGCTTCAATATATTCAGGATGCTCTCGAAATAGTTAAAGAAATAGGTAAGCTAATTTTAGTTTCCTCTAAAATATAGCATCCTCTTTTTCAATCAAGTGGCAAGAAATTGTAATAGGTTAACTAAACTGGAATCATTATGTCCCACCAGATGGACTGCAAGAATGGTTGCCATGGAAAATATTCTTTTAGAGTCTTTGGAATGTATTTATTTAACAAAGTGATGAATATATTTGGAAGCAGGTGGTTTATTGCAATCACTGGAGAAATTCAGAGTCTTGTTTGGATTGAGGCTATGCAATTTTATTTTAGTGCAGTAGAGCAAAATTTCCATCTATCAAAATATATATATGGTTTTGCAAGATGTTCTTTCTGCTGTTGATACCACCAAACAATTTTACAAAATTATGTGGTGTGAAAATAATTTCCGAAGATTTTATTACAAGACTGTACAATATTGATCTTCCAGAATTGTCTCATTACCTAAGACTTCAGATCAAAACTGGGAGTTAGCCAAATGTATTTACATCCGAAAAAGCATATTTCCTGGCAATTTAACTTAAAGCATGTGATTTAGTGCATTGTGAGCTAAAAGATTGATTTAAAAAGTACATCCCCTCAGTCGTGGTGATTGAAAAACCCTGATAAATGCAAGAAATGCTCATTATTGGAAAGGTTGAATAAATTCTGCTACAAAGATATTGACATGCTAGCATTAGAAAAATACCTCAAACTTCACAAAATGTAATCTAGCAATGTAACTTTGGAATAATGAAAATGAGTTCAATAGAGAAAAATTTGTCTAGCAATGAAAAAAAAATTCAAATAAATGCTACTAACCTTGCAGCAGCTCTCTTATCTACATTTAATACTCCTTCTCACCTCTGCAGCATTAAAAATAGCCCTTTCTCTGGGAAAAGATGTCTTTACTGTTCTAAAATTACAGATGAAACGTAATTATCGATTGCTTCTATATATTCACAAAGATTTTATAGACAATTTTTGACTTGAGATTTAGTTTTGATGGTAAAAGCTTATATCATCGATGAGAGGGAAGGATTTTTTTATACAATTATAGCTTGTAAATTTACTTTTTTTAATAATTTTTTCTATATTAAGCACGCTATTCCAATTTAAAGTGATCCCACCTTTTTTAACCTTGATAAATAGTGATCCTCAAAAATAGCATAAAATTAAGGACCCCTCTTTTCATGTGCTGTCTCCTCCCCTCTTCTAGGAATGTTCTTTTGAATGGGATCAAAGTATACATTATATCTTGGTGGTTTCTCATGAATCGGAAAGTTTTTTTAATGGACATACGTTCAAGTACAAACCACATTCTTCCCAAACTGGTCAAGTATTGCTGCGAACAACTCCTGTAAATTTCAGAATGATTAGTCCAGGTATCTGAGAGGAGAAGCACACACACAGAAAGACAGACCGACACACACTACATGAAACATGATAAAAATGATTCATAGAATCTAAATACTCTAAGCTGGAATTGATATTGCTCAAGTGTGAAATAAAATTCCCAAACTGGATTAAAGCTTCATAATCATTACTTAACCACATTCTTCTTCACTGAAGATGTCAGCATCGTTATCTCTTTTGGTTTTTACACTCCATTTATCAATAATCTGTTGTTTATCATTTATTCATCTAGCCACATGGCTATGGTATGGTTGAACATAGATTTGAACCTCATCAGAACTGATCAGAGCTGATCGATACTTTTGTACTAATCACCAATAGACACTGTGGCAGAGACCTCCTGCTTATGCTGCATATCCATCCACTCCCTACCCTGAAACTATAAAGTCAACGAAGTAAACACTTAATATTTGACATATGCCGAGACAAAAACATCAGTTTACAACAAAACTCAATCAACTGCATTGATAAAAAAATTGTTATCAATGACACTTTGAATAAGGTTAGGTAATCAAGTTATAGGAATACATAGTGCATCTATTATGCTCATGTACACATTCATTATAACACAAAATATACTATTCGATCCAGTGTTGGAGATAGCCATAGCAGAACATTAGCAGAACACTAACGTGGAACAATGTCAATCTCAGGCACAAGCTGTGTTTGGCTGACAGGTGCGGCATATTCCATGACTGTGTCCATAACCTGCTGGGTTGGTACATCACAACGAGGCTTCTTAGCCACTGCTGGCATCTCATCCTGGGAGTTACAGCAGAGGGAAGTTGATTTCGGAAACTTCTCTGTGTCTGTGAATCCACCTCCTCCATTCTCAATAAGTTCTTGAGCCTGTTGTCCATAGCGAGATAACTTGTGTCCCTATACAGTCAAACCAAAAAAAATTAACCACATGTGTCAAGGAAGAAACAGACAAAATTAAGATACGCTGTGGTTCAGACCAAACACTCTATATAAATATTCTGAAGACTCGTAATTATTTAGGTCCAATTAATTATGAATTTTTGTTATCCCCCCACCCCCCCCCCCCCCACAAAAAAGCATCAAATTAACTGAAATAGAAATATATTTCGGAGTATATTAACCAGATTTGCTGACCATTCTACTTCTATTTCATTATCTGTGGTCTCTTACATGCTTGATCTCATATTCTGCAATCAGACTCGGCAGGTTCAGCTTTTGTTTATAGTTGGTGAAGAAATTCCTACACTGAGAAATTGTCTTCCTTTCGAGAACAAGTGAGAGAGCTTCAGAATCCTTGCCATGGCACCTTATCACTGTGGCCATGTGATGTGTGAGGAAGAAGCGAAGGGGAGGGGTGACGTAGTGGGATGAGACAGCAAGAGGGTGGGGAAGGGGTTAAAGGGAAAGGGGAGACAGAGTGATTAACTAGTAGGCGGTCAATGTTAAAAGTTTGTTTACTTGCTCACCATCCAAAGCTACTTCGATCTCCTTTTTATCCCACTTGGCAGATCCAGTGTAACCAGCCCTGCGCACATTCTGCACGCACACACATGCAAACCACACACACACAGACATAGAGATAGATAGACAGACACACACACAAAGTACGTAGCTTATGTAATATTTTTGTCAGCCAAAAATGGAAACATGCATGCATGTGCACACATGCACACACACCCAGCCACGCAGACACACACCTCAGATGGTCGCACTCCCTCCAAGATTTCAGATGCCCTTCTAGGTACCTCGTTCATCAACACCAACGACTTCTTGTTGTCACGCAGTTTCCTCCTTACTTGATCACCATCCAAAGCTACTTCGACCTCCTTTTTATTGCACTTAGCAGATCCAGTGTTACCAGCCCTGTGCACCTTCTGCATGCACACGCATGCAAACGCACACACACACAGACAGACATAGAGACAGACAGACAAACAAAGTACATAGCTCATGTAATACTTTTGTCAACCAACAATGGAAACATGCATGCATCCACATGCACGCACACCCAGCCAGGCAGACACGCACCTCAGATGGTCGCATTCCCTCCAAGATTTCAGATTCACTTCCGTGTAACTTGCTCATCAGCACCAACGACTGCTTGTTGTCATGCAGTTTCCTCCTGTACTCCAAGATGTCCCTATTAACAATTAAGAGCAACACAAGCAGTGGAATGATGCGCAAATATCAACGACAACAAACTGATGAAAACATCTCGAACATCAAACAGAACTGATTTACTCTACAGTATTAACTCTTTTGAGAGACCACCCTCAAATTCAATTAATAGCTGTCTTACAAAAGAGATAAATCTGTTCAGTAAATACTACATCTTGCATGTTAGTGGTCTCAAGAGTGAGATGGTTTTCCCATAGAGGAGTCTCACAAGAGGGGGACTAATGTACATCCTAGTAGTCCTGAGTAGATGTGTGTACAATATTTAATAATCACTTAGGAAATTCTGACTTTGATCTATATGATTTACTTTTACAACATGCACAATGAAATAGAAGCAATCAGACACACTCTCTTCTAAGTTACAATAATAAGCAAGACAAGCAGAGCATATCAAACCAGCTGTAGCAGAGTGCCCAGTACCTGTCCAAAATGCTCAACTGCAAACTGTCCAGGTCATTGGCCAGGTCCGCAAGCTCATGAGTGTTGAGGTATATTCCTCTCGGAAGCTGCAACTTCTTGAAAGCGAGGCTGGATGCAAGAGACGATAGCATGCTCTCTGTGTCATCACTATTAGGTGGCAATCCGAAACTACAAGGATGAGATGGTGGAGGAAAATAAAAGGGATTTCAAATGAGAAGGATAGAGCAGGAAAAAATGCTCCAGTTGCTCAAGGTTACCAAAATACTGCATATGACAACAAGAATGATTACATCATCTCTCCATCAAAAAGTTAATCAATTCATATGAGATGTTTAAATCACTCTCCTATTCCTCATACTCAAGATGGCTGCTCCACTCACCCAATTCTCCTGCCTTTCCTGCCTTTCCTTCGTGTTTTCTTGTCAAGCTGTGAATACTGCAAAGAACTCCGCTTCCACAAGTAGTAATACTTGACGAGTGAACTAATTGGCTTCCTAGGCAACATGGCTCCTATACTCAGGAAGTTCTTGCCATGGTACTTGAAGGCCTCTTGGAAGATGACCTTGTCCTCGATTGACCACTCCTCTGCTAGTGTGAAAAATGTCATGTTTGGAAGAGGCACAAGGTGTGGGCATGTAATTGGTAAAACATGTGAGAATGAAAAGAACAATGTGACCCAGAAGATGATACAGGATTTTTGGTTTATATTATTAAATAGAAATCAATAATATTTTTCTTGTGTGATAGTACAGTTAACAAGTACGGTGTGGTTTAATCTAATCCCCCCTGTGATTGACCACATCTGAGCAGATTCAGAACCAACTCTACTGTAGTCCCTTATGTACACAAAAGAGATCTGTAGAAGTCAATTAGCTTAATCACTTCCAATGTTAAAAAAAAAAATAATAATAAACGAATAAAAAAAAAAAAAATAATGAAAAAAGAAATAAAATAAAAATTAACAATTATAACCTTAATTTTATCTATGACATAATAATCTGTCCACTTAGAATTGTCATTTTTACCTCTAGCACACACAAGTCTACCAACACTTGGAAGTAAGAAGTGGGATGGGGGTGGTAGTTAAAGAAACATCCACAACTTTTGATCAACAATGCAATCTTACCTAATTTTTTACTGTTTGGAAACACCAAAGTTTGTTGTTGCAACTACTTCTTTAGAGCTAGGTAATTCAACTGTATGGAAACCCTGTGATTACAACTAAGTGCTTCTGTCATTTAGTAAACCAAAAGTTGTAAATCTCACCACAACTTTAATCTCATCGAAGTGTTCCAAACAATAATTTTGAAAGTTTCAAAACTAAATTTCTTATAAATATCATGGTAAATATTTGCCACAGGTCTTAGTGAGAACATACTCAGAGATCAAAACCACAAATGTTAAAATATCTCTGAGGCTGAGGGTACTAAGAAGAAAGGGGGAGGGGGTGGTTAGCATGGTGGACAGGAGAGAATTTACCAACTATGCACCACAAACTACAATAGTGAAAGATCATCACTGGAGATTACTAGATCACATGCTGTGGATGTTATTTCAAAAGTGAGGATTACTAGTTTACATTCAGTGCATACCTTTCAGGGGACAGAAGTTGGGTGTATTCTCAAGAGCCTTTTCAGTGCAGTAGTTGTACCAGTAGAGTATGCCCAGGGCCTGAAATCAATACTGTATATGATAGCACTATATGGATACAGGTCCATATATAACAACACAAACTCACTTGTTCCATATTGCAACCAAATTTGTTCTTGGACACTTTTACGTAATCATCAACTACAAAGAGAGCCAATGGGAAGAATATGATTGATAAATATTATAGTTAAACAAATTGAAATGATGTGCAGATCCAAGGCAGTGCCACATACTGTGTCCATACTCAGATAGGCAAGAAGGCTGTGGTTGGACCACACCTTGTAGAGAAGGAGGCTTTCACACAAGTTAAACCAAAATCCTTAAAAGAATAGAATCCCTGGTATTCTTTCTTACTAGGCTTTTTTCTCCCTTGTTCAAATTGTAGTACATATTAGTGCTTGTGCCAGAGTCTTCCTGTATCCTTCACATGTGCAGAGTTCCTCTTGTCTTACCGCTAGGACAACAGAACAACAATCTGATCGGTTGAGCAACACGGGTACAGGGTTCATACTGTTTAATTTAGATGACCTCTTTAGAATGTTTTAGACTTTTAGAGCAACTCCTTGCTTTTATATAATGTAGTTTTTAGGGTTAAGTGTACCACTTGAAACACTAATGAAAAAATTTAAGAATGTGTAATGCTATCAAAATTTAAAATACTGTTATCTCTACTTTAATCTAGTAAATGTAATTGAAATACCCAAGTGGATAGACAGACAAATAGAAATGTGAACACAAACAAGGCGGGGGGGGGGGGGGATAAAACAAGCTTTTTCTATGCCGTTAGAAGAAAATCTATTTTGTTGATTACTTCCTTGAGTCAGAGCAGTTCTCTCCTACTGTGTTGGTGCACGCTGTAAATGAGTCAAACACTTGAAACTTGCAGACAGCAAAAGTTCTTCCTGTAGCTGTCACCAAATCAATTTATTTTATGTATTATGTATTTACTCATTGTGAAGGATCGAGGACAACCCTTCCCAGATGACCTGGGCGATGCAAGAGGACCAGAGACTTGATGGTGAACTGGTGAAGAATAAGAAACATTGTTAGTTTTGTGTTTGTTATTATATCAATTTTGTGTTGCTTATTAATTGAATTCCTCTGACTGGACAGAAGACATTAATGGTGCGTGGTTTTGTGCTCATTGATTTGTCTGTGATGTCAGAACATGGTGTGCAGTTTTTATAGGATTCTGAGAGCTGTCAGTTCACTCTTGAAAGGATTCTGTTTTTGCCTTTGTTGTTACTTGGGAATTACTGGGCAATATCCATTCTGAGGAAGTGGAGGGATATATAGCCTCAAGGGTGCAGACCGAGCATGCAGTCTGCTGGGGTGCAGAAGTTCCATTGGCTGGTGAGGTTGAAGTTGCTGGGTCTGGTGGCAGGTTCCATCACATCATAAAGTAGATAGTATGTTCAACATATTGGTTATACAGTAGTCTAGAAATATGACACCAGCTACACGATATAGAATAATTCAAATTTTCAAGTAGGATAGCATTAATCTAACATGATTGAGTGTATCAAGTGATAGACATGTCTTGTTTCCAGAAAATATTCTTGTCACTTTACCACACAGACGCTATTGATGAGATGGTGCCAATTCACTTCAGCTTATTTTGGCTACACACTATTCCCATTCCTTAACTGTTCACCTTCACAATCATTTCCCATTCTGTTCTCACCGAACATTTCCTTCCACTGGTTGATATTTTTGGTGAAAAAAACCCCTGTTATGTAAGGATTCCTTAGCATTTCATTTTCCAGTTGGAGATCTCCAACTCTCTGACAGTTGGAGCTACTCCACCACATCCTTGGCAAGCTATGAAAATGGTCCACTGGTACCCAATCTCAATCATATGGAACACTCTCAAAAGGCAAACTTTACGATCAAATTACGATCACTAATTAATGCACTTTTATGCATTACAAAAGATATACTATCAACAAGAAAGATATAAATAGGATAGAAAGGGATCATGAACTAGAAGATAGGGAGAAACAGCAAGATACAGTTGCAAATACACCATAAACACATCAGATTGGTCTAGGAGATGGCATTGTTTTGTCGCTAAAGCATTTATTCTCTGCCTGCAACCAAATTTGCAATCATTAATAGAAAAAGTATATATTTGGAGAATGGAAAAAATATATACAACAAACTTTTCACCAAATGTTGTCATGGTGGCTGGGCTAACAAATTCATAATGTGTGTATGCAAGGCAAAGGGACCATCGTTGGACAATATATCAGCACAGGTTGCATGCTACATGCAGCCATGCTAGCTTAATGGCAGGAATACAATATTCCAGTTCCTGATGGCAAGACAACCAATAATGATGTGCATCCATAATATACTCCCAAGTCATGTCGTTAGTTTCCCCCTTTAATCCGAAGTACTCAACTATGCAAGGTCACATTACCACAAATGTGAATTCTTGTATTTAATTTTTTTTATTTTATATAATCTAACAAACAGTTCTCTATGCAGTTATGCAATGAAATGAATAGTGACACGTAATGATGAATGTTTCTTTTTGATGAAATAAATGGTCTGACATGTCAGTAAACATTTCTTAGAACTTTCACAGAAATAAAAAAGAAAAATTTTTGCACCAAAATAAAATAATCCCTCACAAGAAAATATGAAAAATTGAGATTATAGAATAATGGCAATTCAAACTTAGCTTACCATATCTTTGTGCTAAAATTTGCCTCCCAAATCACAAAGACTTCAACAGTAGTAGACAAGCCAATAGCTGTCAAGCAGCTCCTAATTAGTGCTCTTTTAAGCATCCATACTGAACTTTGGTGCACTCTATGAAATCATCCTCCTTAGCTTTCTTCAATTCTCTCTATATTTGTTTATTTTTACTTAAATTTGTCTCCCAGCTTAAGAAGACATCAAGAGTAGTAGACAAGACAATGACTGTCAAGCACTTCCTAATTACCCCTTTTTCAAGCAACCGTGCTGATCTTCAGTGAACTCCATGAAATTGTCCTCTATAGCTTTCTTTAATTTCATTTATAGTTGGTATTTTGCTCTAACCAATACTCATGAAGACCTTTACCTATAAAACAAGTTAATGACCCCTTACCCTATGTATCAATTCAAAAAAAAAAAATTTTTTTTTTTCTTTTTTGAAATGGAGGAAATTGATTCTTTACTAAACCAACACAAGTGTTTATAATGGTCCACTAAAATAGTTTGGTTCAGATTCAGCTACCAGTCTAGGTGGGTGCGGCAAACACACAAGAACAACAGAGACATTGACACTTGTAAGATAGAACATATTCATATGCATCTATTCAATGGCATCATAGTGATGATAATCACTAGGGACTATAAATAATACAACTCACTCTCACTGTCATGCAGAGTCTCCGTGGGGCTCCACACTTTGACGGACTTCACAATAGAACCAGAACCAGACCCCTCCAGACACACTCCACCTAAGCAAAACAACAAGAACATAATAGCTACAACTACACTATAGCCACATTGGCTAATGTTTAAAGTCTGAATTACTTTACCTGTGAAGTCCATGCTATTTAAATGAGATACAGGAATCATTGTACTGCTTTAGGTCATAAGGTTTTGGAGGTTCTTATCAAAATTCATAAATGATCTATATGGTAGGTAGGTGCATATTTGTTGCATCTTTGTATAAACAAGTTAAACCACTTGAAACCATCAGAATGGACTCCCACAAGCCTTGTTGCATATTTGTACCTGTGGCACACAGGTCGAGAAACACTATAGCTAAGTATGGATTTAATACTAATTGTTTACAGAAGGATTCTTTTACAGTATGGAAACCATGTGGTTACAACTAGTTCCTTTTTACTGCATAGAACCCAAAATTTGTATATCTTACCACAAAGTTAAACCAATGTTAATGATTAAAAACCATTAGGTCTAAAACACAACTACTTAATCTGATACAAATATTTTTACTAACACCCCACACTTTATTCTACTCCTTAAGTGGTCCTACGCTTGGAAGGTCTTAGAACTCCTTAAATGTCCAACTAATGTATTCCAAAATGGACATCTTACCTACCCATACTTTAGGCATTTAAAATGTCAAATAGAAAGAAAGAAAAAAAATTGATAAATAAATAAATTAACATTTAGGATAAAATGAAACCTTTATATGAGAGAAGCTGAGAATGCAATACATTTTAGGTTCTACAGCTTCCTACCTTAGCCCCTGACCTGCCATACAACCACACCTACTTAATTAAAGGAGTATATTGATTCCTTCCTCTTCTATAGTAGTATACTGCAGAATTTTTATGGTAGTAGCCCCACAGTAAAGAACTGGCAGTTGACCAAAAGCTAAAAGGAGCAATCATTGGTTAGGTATCACCACAATAGCAGCAGCTGCAGTTTTCCTTCTCCCTTCCCATCTTCTGCAAGAGTAAAGCAATTGATGAAAAAGGGTGGACGTAGGGTGAAGACAAGTCCAGGGTAGTGGGACAATTAATAAAAAAATTTATGAAATTGAAGAAAAATATTTTAAAAATTGGAAGAGGTGAAACATATATTAAAAATAGGGTGTGTATATATATATATACATACATATATATATACATATATATATATATATATATATATATGGAATAAATGAATGAATAAATTTAATAATTATCTTAATAATCAATTGTTCATTTTATATTTACATTTTTAAATAAGATGAAATTTAAAATATTTCAGTAACATGGTTTAAGGTGCATAAATAAATTCAGGGGTGTCACGAAATGAGGTCAAGGTATTATAAACATTAGACACCACCAAAAAAAACAGTTTCAGCCTAATTTTTTCTTTTAAGGTTGATGTTTGGTAACAATATGGATCACAGGAAGTATCACTCCTTTATTTTGATTAACACCATATACACAGCACATATAGACAGACGCACAAGCTGGATCACATACACATGGACACACACAAATACACAGGCATAGGCACACTAACATGAACATGCACATGAGCACTAAAGGAAGACACACACACACAAACACAGACAAAGAGTGACAGAGAGACAGACAGACAGACAGACAGACAGACAGACAGACAGACAGACAGACAGACAGACAGACAGACAGACAGACAGACAGACAGACAGACAGACAGACAGACAGACAGACAGACAGACAGACAGACAGACAGACAGACAGACAGACAGACAGACAGACAGACAGACAGACAGACAGACAGACAGACAGACAGACAGACAGACAGACATGATAGCTGTTTGAATAGATTATAGGGCAAACTTACTTGAGAAGGTCAGATCGGGAATGTCGGCCTGGAATTCAGTTCCCACACGCATACAATTCTTTACTGAATTTAGGGAAACTTGTGTGGACAAGAGGGACAGATAGACGAAGAAAGTTAGGGAGAGAGGAAATTGAAGATGTAAAAGAGAATTACAAATAAAATCATACCAGCAGGAGTTTAACAACATTCTACAAATATACTATCCTATAATTCTGTGTGTGTGTGTTTGTGAGTATATGTATGTATGTCAGTGCATGTATGCGTGCGTGAACGTGAGTGTGCATGTGTGCGTAAGTGTGTGTGAATGTGTGTGTACTAGTGAGTGTGTGTTTGTATTTGTGAGTGTGTGTGTGTGTAAGAGTGTGTGTATGGATGTGTGTGTACATTACACAGTTGCTTTTTAATGTAAAGGGCAACTGTTATTTCTACATCTGTGCATTGTTATACATTTTGATCTCACACAAACTACTAACCCAGTATCACAGCACACACACAAACAAACAATACATGTCAGTATAACTTTAGTATATGCAAGGCTACCCGGTACCTCTGCTTTCAAAGTTCTCCAGACAACCATTTCCATGAAAGGCTCGCCTTTTACTACGGGTGCTCATGGTGACAATTTCCAAGTCTGCAAAATATGCAGCAATATCAACAATTTGTCAAAAATGCAATAAAAAATGAGGGGAAAAAAGGAGAGGGAATATTTGTAATATGACCACTCCCCTCTCCCACCACCACCCTTCACCACCTCAGTGCTGCCAACCCAGATAATCCTTTTTCTGTATTATAAACACAATACTTCAGTATCTTTGGATCAATTTCAGTATCATCTGTTTTAAGTACAAAAAGAAAATAAATGAACCACAGGAATATTTTAATATTGACATGTGATTGCAATAATAGGTGTCACTGAATGTCTCTAACTCGTATCTTTTTCTCTTGTGAACAGTTTGGCCTTATCAAGAAGGGACGGCTCAAAATTGAACTGTTTCACAATGAAATACAGAATTGAATTGAAATGAACGCCAATGAGATAAGACATGACTTAAAGTCAGTTTTAATATGCCTCACTAAGCTGTCTCACTGTTAGCATTACTTGCTTCTATGAATATCATATGAAGAACGAAAGAGTTGAATGATTCAAGAACTTATAGTCACCCATTCAAGATTTCATGTATTTCGGAGCAAAATTTGACAGATCATCATGATCTGTGTTTTCAACATTACAATCCAAAACAAATTGTCTGGAGTCTAATTTTGTTGATCCTTTGTCAAACTTCATGGGAATATTTGTGTGCCATGAATTTCACCAAATACATTTATATGGACACTTTGGTATTCACAAGGATTGATACAGTTTGGGTTAGTCAGAATAAGAAATTTTAAAACTTAATTTTGATACTGGTTTCCTAACAAAAGTAAATATAAAGAAATCTCACACTTTCATAAAAATTACCAATCACTCTCCTTTCATGCGATGATATCATCCATAAAAACTATCAATATCATCTTGAAGTTTCAAGCCATTTTTTTACTTCTTCATTGACCCTTAAGTTTCAACATATAACTTAGCTACCTTCCTTATAGTTGTAGCTACCATTTCAGAGTCAATAGATCCCTACCTCCACAGAAGAACAATCTTGCTGTTTACTTGACACTGTGACTGTGACGAAGGAGGTGAGGTGAGGCATTCACTTCTTCCCTCCCTTTTTTTTGGCACCGTCAGACAACCTAAATAGTGCACCCTTCCGTTAATTTATGAAATTTTTCTGCTATCCAAATTTAACGTACCATTTCAGGAAAAATACAAATAAACCAGTGTAGTTGGCAGAACCAACTCCTAAAACCTCTTCCATTAGTTCCTATACTCTGTACTTCTTTATTTCTTGAAGTAAATTTTCATTTTATTCACCTTTTTTTTTTTTTTTTTTCTTTTTTTCTTTTTTAATTGACACTATATTGTCATAATGACTGAGGTTTAATCTTTACTACACTCACTATTATCAGGTCAGGTCAGGTCTATTCTATAAATTGTCTTGGGTCACTCCTGTTGAGGAAAGAATTCAGTAAAATAAAAATCTTGATAATTAATATGAAGTTTTAATAACTACATTCATAAAAAGTTCAAGCAAGTGCTCCTACACTTCTCTCCTGCTCCTCCCCTCCCACCTTTCTCCCAAACTAAAAAAATAAACAAGGAAATCCTATAGAGCAATAATGTAAAGGAGAAGAAATAATCACCCACCAACACTACTAACCTGGCTACCAACTCTTACAAAATGCCCCTTTATCAGTGATAAGTGATAGATCCCTTTGTGTGTGTAAGGGGGGGGGGGGGGGGGAAGCGGGCAGAGTTCAGGTGCTTCCCCCACAAACACACCTTAATAAAAAAAAATTTTTAATTCAAAAAGACAGAACCAGTCCAGGAATTCCTCACCAGTAGTAATTCCTACCACTAATATTCAACATGCAGCAACTTTTTGTGCAGCTGCTACTTCACCCCATTAATATGTATACCACCACACCAGGTAGAGCTGTCTGGAGGAATTGCAAGGGGGGGGGGGGGGGGTAGAGGTTGTGGTGAGGGGGGGCATAAGTTGGATAGGTCAAAGTGGTTTATACAAATGCTACCACCCACAGTAAGCAATTAATTCATATATTTCCTTAATCAATAGACATAAAATATATACACTATCAAATATATATAAATCAAATTTATAGTTTGGGTGATAACCTTTGTATTGCTATTAATAGAGAAAATACCTAAATTTATAAATAGCATTGCAATGATTTCCTCTAAACTATGCATTTTAATTTTTTTTAATTTTTAATTCTTTAAATAATATTAAGGAATACTACAGAGTTGACAGAGAAGTGAATAGAATAAAATACACCTCCCTATATTGTATACTATGTATCCTAATTCATACCTGACTATACATGTCCTACTGTGATATGCTTCCCACCTTTTAAAGAATGATACCTTCATATGATAAAGGGTTTGGTGTTTTATATGATTGCAATAACAGGTAAAAAAACAAAACAAAGCAACTTACACAACCAGTTTAGCCCCACCCTCTGATCCATTAAATCCTGGGCACAATGAGTACAGCTACATACTGAACCATATATATAACCTAGGATACAACCTACACACACACCTTCACTTCTTGAAGTGTTAAGTAAATCTACAATATTAAAACTTGCAATGATACCATCCATTTCATTAATAAAGGTAAGAAAAGGAGTTAATTTAGAGTTCCCAGCAAATTAGAGCTCTCTTTGTACAATAGAAGATGTGAAATTTATGGATCTTTCTAAAACACTAGCTCAATTTCAAGAGTTAGGAGATTGACATATTAAAATCATATGATGACTAATGTTTAGACAAGTTCATAGGAAAACTTCCCACCAATCTAAATAGAATCATTAAAACAAGTTTAATAAGATTTCAAAATAAATCTGCTCAAGCTGCCTGTGGTCTGTATGCAGCTGGTTTTAAAGTGTTAAGAAGTAAACTGCACTACCTGTTGAAATGACCTGGAATAATCATAGACCAATAAGATGTGGTGAAAAGAATATCACAAAATAAGCCATTGAATCAGCACACAAGTGTTTCTTTCAGTTCAATTCCTTAAATTACATGTGAGCAGGTTAACAATGGAACATCTAATTCCTGGGCACACATCACCATGGAAACACTACCTATTTGTGTATTTTATTTCATTTTTTTAATAAAAAATTATTAAAATTTTCTTTTTTAAACAATAGAGCACTATTGTAGCTTCCTTTGCAATAATCAAATCTCTGGTTGTCCAACAAACAGAACTATTGTTGCTGTGCTAGCAATATTTATCAACAAATTAATGTAGGAATTTCATTTTGGTTGAATACATTTCTGGATCCACCATGGTGTCTAACAAAAAAAGAATAAGTCAACCCATGATGATCCAACCAATAGAAGTATATACAGACATGCTCACAGGAAGATGTGTGGCCTGTGCACTCAAAAAAAAAAAGATTTTGCACTATGCTGTAATGTCCCACCCATTTATAAATATTTTCAAAGGTTTTGCTATTAACTATGAACCTGACTATAGCTACTATCCACACTGACACTAGCAAGGAATGCCAGTTCCAAGAAGTGGGTACCAATTTTGTAGATGTCACAAATTTAGTCATAGGAACACAGAATAGGAGCCACACTTTATTGCATATGCAAGTTCTACAGCCAATATTTTTGTAATGAATTTTCAATCAGGGACACAGTTAAGATGAAAACCAGCCAATTAATTGGTGAGGTCAGCACAAGGACAGGAAGAAACTCAAAATTACAAATCTATGTTTTCCAAGATGGTTACCAAGTGCTTTAACTACTAGTTTCTATCTAAGCTTAGAGACTGTTTGAGGTGTTTCATTTGTCTAGAGGTAGTTAGGGAACCAAGATGCAAGAAATTTATGGCAAGTTGTTCTGCAGAGAATATATTGAGAGGACAAGGGAAATTTTGGCTTATCATCTGCAGACGAAATGACCAAACAGGAAACACCACTCTGAGTGCTGTTGAGAGAAGGGAACTTATGATAGCATAATTGAAAAGCATGATCAACTTTGCAATAAGAAGCTAGTTTGCTGTCAGGGTGTGCCACGACAATGGAATGTTGAATGGGCAGTGAGTGCATCACCAATGTTTATAAACTCACCAAGGTGAATTGTAAATATCACAACATTGGATGTGGCATCCGAGTGGTGAGTATGTGTATCAAGGAAGATGAAAGTGAAGATCAACACCATCTGCAAGTGGCATTGGAAAAAAATGTAAAATGACACTCTATTCCAATTCACCCAATAGATGGACAAATTTTTATCTGTTCACTCTTGATAGCTGTTGATTACATCCAATGCTTTA
Organism: Lycopodina hypogea; assembly: GCA_963969325.1. Lineage (NCBI taxonomy): Eukaryota > Metazoa > Porifera > Demospongiae > Poecilosclerida > Cladorhizidae > Lycopodina > Lycopodina hypogea. The sequence continues at coordinate 3,249,375 of OZ017792.1, read as the reverse complement.
TCAGCAATGATTGAAAACCATATAGGTATTTTTGCTTTCAATGAGTAACATGTTGCAACTATAAAGTTACCAATCTTATTTGGCTTCTAAACTGTGCAGCTATAAGTTCATTATTAGTGTAATTCTCTATGTATGAATGGATAATTGTGCATCTATAACTAGTAGTCTGTACTATTTTCTATACTAACTAGGGACTTTCCAAATAATTAATCTATGACACCAACAATAAATATGATGTACAGCATTGGTGCTAATGTAAAGCATTTGAAAAAATAGTGCTCTGAGGTGGGGGAGGGGAGTCAGCCCCTCTATAATAAATTTGGGGCTCAGCCCCCCTGTGATAAATTTGGGGTCTGAGGCCCCTTGCCCCCCTGTTATTTCCTCCTCTGCACTATGCAGTATGAAAAATAGAGTTTAATCCTGAAATTGTCAGCTGATTTGAGCAACTGTTCATTCTAAATGCCTTTGACACAATTTGAAAAAAGAGAGTTTAGTCCCAAAATTATCTGCAGATTTGAGCAAATGAGAATTCTAAATGAATTTTTTGTAAGATTTTTGCAAATCAATGGTCATATCATGCTGAAGGAGTGATTTGAATTTTAAACAATTTTTAAATCTTTAATTTCAACAGTTTCAAGTGCAAGTCTAGATATGCAAGTCACCCAGAAAAGTAAAATGGTAAGGTCATTGTAAGTAATCTATAAGAATAAGCCTGAATGAAAGAGAAAATATCCTTATGTAGTGAGACCGACTTCCATGGAGCCCTTTGACTGGCATATAATAATATTGTTCTCAACTCAATAAGGAAGAAATCATACAAAAGCAAAAAACACTTAGAGCACACTCAGTCCTTGTTATACATGCGGTACAAATCGACTAAATCACAAACTCAGTTCTAATGTGAGTCCTTTGTTCCAACCCCACAGAAAGCACAAATAATAAGTAATATACATGGTGCATTATCAGTTTAAAGTTTACTTCATTATACTTACTTTTAAAATGCAGTTAATAGATTTAACATGTTGATTATAAATGGACTCCCATAATACTGACAAGGTTCAGATAATAGCCTTGTGCTGAAAAAGGGGTGTTATATAAAAAATTAATTTAGAAATTAATAAATTCTTGATAATTATTTTCACACAATACATTGTTTTAAAAGTGAGTATAGAAAATCAGAAATTATGTGTGGTATAATGACACTAACTAATGAGAGGTAGCACACTTAAGTATTTATGAGTATCATTTTAATAAAACATGACAATTTAACAACTCTGTTAAAATATCATCAATGGAACAGAAAAATATGAAAATTAATGAACAAAAGTAATGGTGAACATGCCTTCATACAGAAAAATTAAATTGAAAGCAATCATGTAATGGTTATAATGAATCATAAATAATATTTAATATTAAGTTCATTGAAGTAACCACATTCCCTTCTGTTAAGACTAGGGTGCACATAGTTTAAGAATGAGTATTTCCATACCAATCACATGGTACTATAATTCTAATTGATCTACACAGACCTGGAGGTATAGGTGCAGGATCCATAATGAAAGGATACACTGCAGGAGGAGGAGAATCAACTGGTACTGCAGAAGTAGGATTGAATGCAGTTTGTGGATAGACAATCATGTCATCAGGAGTTATCAAGTCCTGGGGTAAAGTTGAGGATAAATGAGTACAGATATGATCATGTGCTAACAAACTGTGCTACTGTCACTTAAAACAGACAGAATGACCATGGCTTTTCCACAAAAGCAATTATTCCAGAATTGCACTTCTTTCTAGATGGTAAATCCAGAACGAATACTCAGTCAACCATTTCAAATTTCCTCTCTTAGCATGAACATCATGCTGCTGCTTCTGTAAGTGATGCTTCTGCAACTATTATTTCTTTTTTAACCTATTTAAAATGGTAGGTTTGAAGAGATCCAATTGTGAATGCAGAATTCTTCCAAACTATAACTCTGCAGGAGTAACTCCAGTCGTTGCATGCAGGTGTGACAAAATGTGAATAGAAAAGAGCAACTCGGGTTGCAATAGTTCCTTGAGTGCCTTTTTTTATGTTATTCTTTAATGACTGAACAGATCACTTTCCAGGCACATTAGCTGCTGGGTGATATGTAACTGAACGAAAATGACAGATACAATTATGCCCTCGAATCTTCTGAACTCTTCACTAGAAATTGTATGCCATGTCCGACATGAATATTTCAGGTATGCGATGATTCGAGAAGGTCTTGCAAAAATATTCAACAGTGATGGTTTCCGAAGTTGCAAATGACATAGGGACAACTTCCAGCAATTTAAAATATGAATCCACCAAAATGAACGACAAGTTTGGCATGTACCCTCTCCCAATGATGTTATGGAAATTCCCATGGAAGTAATAGGGACTGAGGAGGCTTGCTTGAACTCCTCTGACAAATGTCACATTCCTTGACCATCTCCCCTGGGTCACTGTCCATTCCAGGTCCATGCATATGCATATGTGAGACTTCATTGTGAAGCTCCTAAATGTCTTTTGTAGAAAAGATCCATTGACTACTGTTGACTAATGGGGGTATCACCACTTAATTTCCCCATAATAAGCATCCATCATGTACTAAGACTTGATCTCCTTGTTATCAGAGAACTGCCAATCATAGAGAATAAGATTAACTACTTCAGAGAAAACTTGATCACATTGCGTCCATTTCTTGCTCTGGGCTGCTGTGATAGGTGTGGATTACAGGGACTCCATTAGAATGACACTCTCTGGTGCTTCAGGCAAAGTTGAAGGCACATCTGATGAAGGAAGGCAAATGAGTGCATCTGCATTCCCATGCTTTTCACCTGGTTTGTAAGTAATAGCATAGTTATAACCTGCAAGAGGTAGTGCCCATTGCTGAAGTGTCCAGAAGCCATGGTTGGAGTAGCTCGAGCATGATAAAAAAATATGCTGAAGAGGTTCATGGCCAGAGAATATTTTCAAATGCATAAAAAAAAAAGAAGTACCAGTGATATTTTTTCACTCTGAAGACAATCGCAAGACCTTCCTCGTCCACCTGTGAATATTTCTTTTGGGCTATTCTCAGGGAATGAGATGCATGTACTATGCATTTTTCCAGACCATCACTGAATCGATGTGCCACACCATGTGGCGATGCATCACAAGAGAAAATGAGATCTGTTAATCTGTTAGTGTCACAGTGTACTAGCAAGCACTGCAAGGTTAGCAAGGATTTCACTTTCTGGGAACATTCCTGTTGGACATCTCCCAAGAATCATTTCTTCTGTTTTTGCAACAACATGTATGTATAAAAAAGGAAGAATATATGAATATCAGGTAAAAATTTACCATATAATTAACAAGTCCAAGAAACTATTTCAGCTGAGTGACATCAGTAGGAACAAGAGTGTCCAGTACAGGTTAAATATTTTCAAATGTAAGTTTTAAGCCTCTGGCAGATATTTTGAAACCAAAATACTCCTCAGAAGGAGCACGAACAAACATTTGAATGTTTTAGACAGAGACCCACTTGCTCTAATCAATAGAGCACTGGCTTCAAATGGTGAAGATGAATCGTCTAGCGTCTTACCAAATACAAGAATATCATCAAGGTAAACACACACATTGTTTAACCTCTGGAGTATATTCTCCATAATCCTTTGAAATTTTAATGGGCTGATGCAAGCCAGAATAGAAGATGATTGTAATGAAAAGAAATCTAGCACTTCAATTTTTAATCCAGTATACAACTTCAGTATGGCTGTGGTCTTTTGTAATAAAGGAGAATCAAAAGTGTCCTTTCTTGGCCAAAACTTCTAATAAAGAAGCATACCTAAAAGTAGCTCCAGTGTCCACTTCCATTGTTAACCTGACCTTGTTGAGCGATTTTGAATCCTAAATGGTGAGTTACCATTAGAGAAATTGAACAATTTATATTCTTGATATCCAATTTCTGATTCTTTCACTTGATTGGTTCGTATTGCTGTCTCTTCTTGCTTCAGCATACTACAGCCAGATGATCTTTTTAATTGCAAATATTACACTCCACATCTTTGTACTAACAATCTGGAACTTTGTGATCACGTCCACAGCTGATAGCAAGTGAGTCTGGGAGTGGCTCTAGGTGAACGCATAGCTATTAAGTTTTAGACTGAACTGTAAATTGACCTCTTGGATTATGTTGTAATTGAAATTTATAAATATTTTTAAAGGTTTTGCTATTAACTATGAACCTGACTATAGCTACTATCCACACTGACACTAGCAAGGAATGCCAGTTCCAAGAAGTGGGTACCAATTTTGTAGATGTCACAAATTTAGTCATAGGAACACAGAATAGGAGCCACACTTTATTGCATATGCAAGCTCTACAGCCAATATTTTTGTAATGAATTTTCAATCAGGGACACAGTTAAGATGAAAACCAGCCAATTAATTGGTGAGGTCAGCACAAGGACAGGAAGAAACTCAAAATTACAAATCTATGTTTTCCAAGATAGTTACCAAATGCTATAACTACAAGTTTCTATCTAAGCTTAGAGACTGTTTGAGGTGTTTCATTTGTCTAGAGGTAGTTAGGGAACCAAGACACAAGAAATCTATGGCAAGTTGTTCTGCAGAGAATATATTGAGAGGACAAGGGAAATTTTGGTTTATCATCTGCAGACGAAATGACCAAACTGGAAACACCAATCTGAGTGCTGTTGAGAGAATGGAACTTATGCTAGCATAATTGAAAAGCATGATCAACTTTGCAATAAGAAGCTAGTTTGCTGTCCTAACTCAGGGTGTACCACGACAATGAAAGGTTGAATAGTCAGTAAGTGCACCACTAATGTTTGTAAACTCACCCAGGTGAATTGTAAATATCACAACATTGGATGTGGCGTCTGAGTGGTGAGTATGTGTATCAAGGAAGACGAAGGAGAAGATAAACACCATCTGCAAGTGGCATTGGAAAAGAATATAACTTTACAAGGCATTACTTCGGCATTGTAGATTAAAAATGTATTAGTGCTAAATACATTTCATTACTAAAAGTCACAATTATTCACTAAAGCGTACCATTAACATTAAACAGAATCAAATCTTCACAGAATGAAAGGATTGCTTCACTGGAGAAAAATGTTGCCAAAGTTCTCAATGATAAACAATATACCTATAAAATAAATCTATGTAGTGACAAACTACAAGAATGTGCACCTTTTATTTCAAGCCATTCTACACAAGTCCTGGTGACTACAGAATGTACATTCATGTCAATGCTGGTAGTGATGATCACGAGGGCACACATGTCAGTCTATTGAACATTGATGTGATCTTGAATGACTTTTTGTGGAAAGTGTTACTGTCAAACCCTTAAACCAGTTGGCAGACAGTGACCACACTGTATGATAATACTGTTCAAGTGCACAAATAATACAAGAGTTGAAAGTAGTGTATAATTGGTTCTTCCCTTACTCAAACCTCTCTTGGTGGAGGAATGAACAGTATCTTGTGTGGAACAGTCTTACTTCAAAGTGACAGAAGATGTACGAAACACAAGCAATGGCCGGACAGCATCTACACACCAAGTGAGGTTCTTCAGTTGAAATTTTAATGTCAATGCTTTATCCCATACCCCCTTTATGAATGTTAAACTAACCCACCATAAAATATATGTGATTCAAGTAAACTAAAACTAAGCTGTGTAAATCGATGAAAAATTAGTTAAAATTTTAGGCCAAGATATCTGCCCATCCTGTGGCTGAGTTACTGTTGATAGTGACTGTATATTCAATTTCATTATTTGGCAAGTTATGGAGAACATGTTGAAGCACTGGTGTGTATGTAGCAACATGTACAGTAGTTATATGTACAGTAGTTACATATACAGTGGTCTCTCTATCTTGAGTGATCACATTTTTCATGCCAGATGTAATATTTACTGCCTAATCTTACCTCTATTGGAAGACCACCTATTTCAAAGGACTGATTCTTGCCTTATTTAAGGATTGTCTCTCAAAAGAGGAACTACTGTATTGCAATCTGGGATTAATACAGGCTAGACATACTGGATTTTCCTCTACCTATATTATTCACTATCCAGCCTCCCCTCCCAAAGAAATTTTTTTTCATACCTTTTTTATGGTTTTTCATGGCCTTCATGATGATGTAACTTCATATAGTAGTAATTACTAAATTGATTTTTTAATTTAGTTCTTAAGATTTGCTTCTGGGATGCTGATCTTTGGTAATCAGTGTCCTGACTTCAGTATCAACCTTATTCTGCTAGTTGGGGCACTGGTAGTCATAGTCCTATCTTTAGCTTTAGCCCTAGCCTTAGCTGCAATCTTACTATTGCAACTTTCTATATACCAAGGCTATCCACCCCACTCTTATTCTCAGTGGGGGATACACAACACTTGATTGTCAATTAATAATTAAAATTTCAACAAGTCTGGGCCAGTGAACAACTTGGCAAAGTACAATAATTTTTTTACTTACTTGCACACCACAATTACAAGCATATGATACATTAGGAAAGGTGAGTTGGAGCATAATATGCTCAGTTAGCAATGCTCTTTTATAATATTCCAGCTGATGACTATCAGCACCCCTGCTCTTCAGCCTGTGCCATCTGAGAGATGCCTGGCCAGCTTTGGCTTAACCAGTACAGGTGAGTCCCTAAAATAGACATCTACATGTTCTGGCCCATCTATCAAATTGACTTTTCCACATTCATTGATATATACTTTGACAATCAATTCTGGTCTGTAACCATAACATCGTTCTGGAAGTAAGCTATTAACTACATTCTCACTTTGATCTTTCACTGTATTCACTTCTTAAGTATTATTAACTGTTTCTAGTTCTGTTGCAATCATCTTTCTGTGTGCATGTTGAGGGGGCAGGGTCACTGGGTTTGGTAGGTGAATATCCACAAGTGGTTCTGATACTCTCCCTGCCTTAGATGCTGAGCCGGGATCTCTAGATTCTCAGCATTAGTACTTGCGGTTCAACACCTCTGGATAATCTGAAATTGGTAATGCTGGAGAGAAAATGCCCACCTGGCCAACCACCCATGGCTGTCTTTCACATTACCCAAGTGGGTGAGAGGTCATGGTTGTGGTCAATCTGTATCATTAATGGGTTTCCATTTAAGTATGTTCCTAACTACTTCACACCTTTGACAATAGCTTGGGCTTTCCACTTGATGGCCCAATAATTCTTTTCTCTAGGGAGTAACTTCCTAGAAACAAATGCTGTGGGGCACTCCCTCCTAGTGGGCCACTCAGCTAAGGACATATCCCAGCCCATAGGTTGAGCATCGGTTGTAAAATGAAGGGATTATTCCAATCATGGGTAATCAGTACCAGAGCCTTTATTAATGCTCACTTTAAGTCGGTAAGGTTCATTTACACTTCTCAGTCCAAACTACCTTGTCATCCATGCTCTTTTTGGTAAGGTTTATTAGTGGATTTGCTATAGATGTGAAGTCATTTTTAAACTTACAATAATAAACTCAGATTCCCAGAAATTACCTCTTGCCATTCTTAATGTTAGGTTTTTTAAAGCTTCATATTGCTGATACTCCACCTTTCATGGGTTTGACTTTCCCATTTCCAACGGCATGCCCTAAATACACATAACTGGCACACCTGAAGGTGCATTCCTTTGTTCAAACTTCAACCTTACCTCTTTTACTTGTCAAATACTACACCCAGATGCCCTAAGTGATCCTTCCAGGTATACCTGTGGATCAGAATGCCATCCCAATATGCTACTGCGAACTTATGCTACCCATGCAGAACTTTGTCCATCAACCTCTAGTGTGTGTTGAAGGGGTTTTCACCAGGCGAAATGGCATGGTGTGTACTCATACTTTCCATAAGTGGTTATGGGAGTGATCTTTTGTTATTGCTCAAGTTACTTAACAGTTCTTTATGATAATCTTTGGTAAGTTCAAGGGTAGATATGTACCTAGACATTCACAAGTTAGCAATTAGTTGTTTTTAGTTAGGTAAGGGACAGGGGTCATTCACATCACACCATTCAGTTGGCAATAATTGACACACATCCTCTGTGTGCTGTCCTTTTATTCCACTAGTACTATTGGAGCTGCCCAAGGACTGGTAGAGGGTTTAATTATTCCTTGATCAAGTAGGATTTAATTTCTTTTCTCAAAACCTCTTGTGAGATATGTGCTATACTGAGTAGAGACAAATTTCTCGTGAAGATAGGTGTGGCAAGGTTAATGCCCATTCTCTTATAATTTCACTAAAGATAAGTTCAACAATAATAAGCATTTATGTTATTCTGACCAGACTTAAGAAATTTCATTGCACCAACTAAATTTCTCTTTTTTCATGTCAGTCAGTTTGTCCATCTATCATGCTCAATGTGGTTGTAAAACATGGCTCACAGTGCTTCCATCACATTGATAAACCCACATGAACTGAGAATTGTGTGTACTATGAACAAAATCTTTTTAGAACACTGACCGCATCTGCAATGCGAGAATTGAACCAAGTTCTATTTTTATGCAACAAAGAGTGCATGTTGTCTATGTGGTGCAAGCACTGTGAATATGGCTTAAGGCTCAATGAGTTAGCAAATTAAAAGGTACCCCTGAAGTCAAAGGTGGATAAAATATGGCGTGACGATATGTATAGTGGCAGTTACTGCCTCTTTCTTAGAATTCTGATAAAAGTAATTTCAAAAGAGATAATTTGCATTCAGTGTGATTTGACTAATTTATGTGTTGGGAAGAAACACATCGCATTCACTCAATCCTAATTTTTTTCAGGGCCTGAGGCCACCACTCCCGCCCCGGGTCCTGGGATTCTAACAGAGCCAAAGTTACTCCCCTGGCAAAATTAGTAGGTCTAGTATCAATGGTTGAACAGTACATTATCCACAGGTAATTGCATACATACCATTTATAAGCTTATCCAAGTTTGTAGAAAGAAATCATGTAAAAATTAAAAAAAAGGAATGCTTATATCCATCCGTCAGTACATAACGATGTGTTCAAAAGAGGCACCGTCCCCTCAGCAGACGATTAATGTTATTCTCCAGATCATAAAATAGGCATGGAATATTGCAGCAATGAACATCCTTTCCCCTGTGGCCGGAACTGGTAAGTATAACCATCTTGTCCATATAAAAAGAGCAGTGGGTATTGAGCGGATCATAGGAATGGTGTATCTTGTTAAATAATGCGCTCTGGCATTCAATGCATGCAGCACACAATGATATCCTGCGTGCCATATCCAATCCCAGAGATCAGCACTGCGACCCTGTTGCAGGTGGGTGCATTAAAGTGATTCCTTTAGCCTGTATTATTGTTGAACTTATTGGGAATTGCTCAGGCAATACCCATTTGAGGAACTGTAGGGGTAGATAATCACAAGGGTGAAGACAGTGTGAGTCTGCTGAGGTTCCATAGGCTGGTGTAGGCTGAAGAGGCTGAAGTTGAGGGTGTCAGGTCACAATGCATACCAAGTTTTAGATCTGTATCTCCAAGGGTTTGTTTGTTTGGCCAAAATAACATTTTCTGGCTTCTTTTTTTGTACAGGAAAGGCTTGGGCATTATAGACATACTTATACTGTTCACCAGGCAACACTGAATATTTCTGGCTTCTTTTTTTTATATACAGGACATACTTATACTGTTTACCAGGCAACACTGATTCCTAATATCTATCTATCTATCTATGTATCTATCTATCTATATATATATACGTATATATATACATGTATATATTATATACACACATATATGTACATATATACTTATACATACATACATATACATATGCAAATATATATATATATATATATAAGATAGAAGATGACAGTAATATGGAGGATGGAGGCTAACTTTTTTAATGAGGATGACAGACAGCTAATTGATATGGCATCATCACTACAAAGTGAAGCTAACACAGCAGAATCAACAACTTTAAACTCTAAAAACAACTCCGACAGACATGGACCCCAACTTCCTTGAATGCATCTAACCTTTGCATGCCCTCCACACTAAGAAAATTTCTTCATACCAAAATACTTTCGCCATCCACCTCAGCAATGTTAAAGGCATTGCCATAATTCCTTAGCAGTTCCTGATAATCTAGCCTCAGCAACCTTCAATGCAGTGAGTAGTATTACCCCACTACTTATTTATTGTGTTTAAAGAATGAACCAGGTTGTACACCAACTAGCAAGAAGGTAACTGTCATACATCAGTTCTCAGAGTTTCTGCTTCCCTTGGCAAGGGATAATAGCCCAGGTACATTTCATTTGACCTGAAGAATGCCTGTACTTTCCTTATGAACTATGCAGCTAAATCGTGATCCCTTAATTGCAGAGCTTCAGGATTAACATAGGAAAAAAAAAACACTTCAGTCAGAGTTGGACAGTATCTGATATATAGAAATCATCAGAGTTTAGTACAGATGATTTATAAAATTAAACACACGACCAATTAGATAGGAAATCTCCCACCCCCACCTCCCCCCCCCAGTAATTCTGCTTCATGTGTAGACCACACCCATCCCTGCACTGCCCTGTGTAGACCACACCCATCCCTGCAGTGACCAGTGTAGACCACACCCATCCCTCCAGTGACCTGTGTAGACCACACCCATCCCTCCAGTGACCTGTGTAGACCACACCCATCCCTCCAGTAACATATGTGTAGACCACACCCATCCCTGCATTGATCTGCTGTATCTGTTACAATATATGAGTCTCATTCGCAACAAATTTAATGCTAGGGTAGTCGTGGTAACAACGGCATTTCAATTTGTTAGAATATATTAGTGTTTGTTTTTGTTAGAAATGAACAAAAATAAACACTATTATATTCTAACAAATTGAAATGCCATTGTTACCATGACTACCCTAGCACTAAATTTGTTGCTAATGGAGAGTCTAGGAGATTTACCAGAGTATACTGGGCATGTGCGGAACCTGAGATGGGGGCAAACACATACAGGTGGTTTCCATAGCAAACACATATCCACTTCACTATCTGAATTGAAACACCCACAGTATTAATCAAACATTGCCAACATTAAAAAAAAAAAGAAGATATGCATTCAAACGTCTTGCAGAGACTACTTGAGCTTGTACTTCCGCAGTGCCTTGTCAAGAGTCATGTACGCCTGGTAGTAGAAGTACAAAGGAATTATGATCCACAAGCTGTTCAAGAAGATAAAGATGAACCAAAAGTACTTCAAATTGAAGTATGAATCGAATGTTGGAGGCCAGTCCTGCAACCAATCAGACACAAGTGACCTCGTAATTGTTGCTATACACACCACACCACACCACACACATTGTTGCTATACACACCACACACATTGTTGCTATACACACCACACCACACCACACCGCACCACACACATAGTTGCTATAGAAACACACCAAACCACACACATCATTGCTATAGAAACAGATGATGCGACTGATTTATAAGGTGTGCAGTGAGACAAGGGTTACCTATATGGTAAGGGTTCACCTAACAACGCATCCATATCAGGAAGTTCAAGTTACATGACCTAAAAACAGCCAAGCAGTTGTGTTCCTGTGTTTAGTAAAGGGTTATTCACATATGCACTACACCAAATTTCCTGTTGGAGATGTTCAGAGCCACACATATACCAGGTCCCCCCACACATATACCAGGTCCCCCCCCCCCCCCCCCCCCCACACACACATATACAGGTCCCCCCCCCAACACATATACCAGGTCCCGCCCACACAATATACCAGGTCCCCCCCACACACAATATACCAGGTCCCCCCCCCCCCCCCCCCCCCCCCCCAACCAGTGGGAGATATGATCTCACCTGCACAGCTACACCATGCACAAGTACTGCTGACTCCACGATCATCTAACACGAAAATCTGTTACCACATCACAGAAAATCACTTTGACATACACCCCTACACTCATTACAGGCCACACCCACCACCTAATTAATCTTTCGTGCCCATCCCTCAATTTACCTTGCCCAACACATTAACGAAGCCCTCGTCGACCTCCGCCCCAAAGTACAGCACAGTGCCCATCAGTTGGAACGACCCTAGGAGGACATTGACAAGAGGTCACATGATACAGTCACTACACAGGTCACATAAGACATCCTCTACACAGATCACATGATACAGACTTTACACAGGTCACTACACAGGTCACATGATACAACCTCTACACAGGTCACATGACACAGTCACTACACAGGTCACATGACACAGTCACTACATAGGTCACATGATACAGCCTCTACACAGGTCATAAGACACAGTCACTACACAGGTCACAGATACTTGAGGAAACACTGCAGCTGTGATCCTTATACACAAGTCCGAGTCATCACAGTCCTATAGAGTTTGTGAGCATGCTCAGCCTACATGTACATGAAGTGAACAGCTGCTTATTAGTGGAGATGCTCTTCAATATGAATACAGACAGACACACATGCATCAGGACAGACAGCAGGACACACAGTATAAATAAATTAATCAGAAGAATGGTCCAGATAAATGTTCTATTTTTTTAACATTTGTCAAAATGCCTCAGGGGACAGGGAGGGAAGACATAAGGACTGCAGCTGCTGTGCACAGTGCCTGCCTCCTCACCAGCGAGGCTGTCCTCAAGGTGCACACAAAAAAGTACGTACATTTGTTACAGAGTGACGAGTGTGAAGAAATTGGGTGTGTAAAGTCTGGTAAAAGGTGGCACGTTAAGAGACTCACCAGTGAGGATGGCCCAGAAGTGACTGCTCCAGTGGCTTCTCTGCAGGGACACATACCACAGCAATGCCAGAGGCATCATCATGAAGAACTCTGCGTAGGCGATCCAGGCCACCAGCGGGTCTCGCAGCACCCAATATCTCGTGTCCAAGATGGCGTACTCATCCACCAGGTACTTGGGTCCCACCCCTAATGCTCCCACCATCCTATTGGGCAGCAAACAGAACTACTAACTGTCCACCATAACAAAGTCATCAGGAGAGAGAATAACGCTTGTCTTTGTGTATCCTCCGAGTCATTTGTACATTTACATCATCCTGAGTTGTCTCTGAGAGGATCAATTAATCCTTTTCATCCAAACCACACCCCCTTCCCACAATGTTGAAGTCTAATCATGTGCTGTTTGGAATGCAGCTTCTTCCACATGTTAGAATAAAATACCAACCATAGGTAAAGGGTCATCACTACTGCTTTCCCTGTGTTGTCCACACATTGTGGGGAGGTGCACGTTAGGGCCAGAGTGCAGAGGTAACCATGACAACTGAAGATTTTATTATACTAGAAATAAACCACCTGAAGGTATTAATATGCTTGTGTGTGTGGTGTGTGTGGTGTGTGTGTGTGTGTGTGTGTGTGTGTGTGTGTGTGTGTGTGTGTGACATATAGAACAGACTAATAAAAATATATATATTAGGGACAGAAAAAATGGCATCCATTAGCCAGATTCGAATAGATGTTGCCACGCCCACACACAGTACATGGAATTAAGGGGCCACCACTCATGGATCAAGCATCCATGATAACCATACCCACTACTCTCTTAGTCTGTCCCACACCCCTTTATTCACAGCACTGGATGTATTGCAACACCAGATGCACTCCAATAGAGTGGGTGTCCTGCTGGGTATCCGCGTAAGGCAATCATAATGCCACGCCCACTCATATATTTCATCATAACTGCATATTCGTAAGTACTATGTTTTATATGTAAATATATAGCCTCAGGTAACTGGGACTGCATACGTGTGGTTGTTTTGAAGTATCATTATAAAGTTATTTTAGTCCATAATTAGTTGTGGGACATTCAAGCACTGGAACACACATGGAATGCACAAGCAAATCACAGACCCACTCTATTTGCATGCAGCTGCTGATACAATACACCCAGTGCTGTGAATACAGGAGTCTGGGAGGAGACTAGTACTCTCTCACTGCATGAAGTGCACAGTTCAATGTTCCCCCTGCTACAAACCCTAAAGCAGTGCTGCTCACTTACAGGTCCATGGGATGTATAATGACCACGTTCAGGAGCGCCCACAAGCTCTCCCACCTGGCTCCACTCCTGGGCAAGCCCCCCAGCCCCAGGGAGAGCATCAGCAAAGCAAAGTGCACATAGAGATTTGGTCCGTCAGACCAGCCAGCCAGTGTAATACCAGTATAGTTCAGGCCTCGCTCTGGGAAGTCAGGGACGAGAGCCAAGTTGGGGTATACCAGGTGTGACATGGCGGGCAGAGAATTCCAAGCTGGTGAAGGGAGTTGGGTAAGTTAAACCGTTGAATTCATCAGCTGTGACACTCCGTCCACTGCGCAGGCGTGGCAGAAAAGAGTAGTTCAGAGTGCAGTAAAAATTCTATTTTTATAGTTACAGCTTCAATTATTTTAAATATATTGAAGGGTTTTTTTTTATTCATTTTATAGAATCGTCCCTAATTGTAATCTATGCCAATTTTCTTCAAGCAAACTATGAAGTGGGTTGGCAACACTATATTGGCAGATGAATTGTTTCCTTTATGGGTTCACATTGCGCAATATGCAGTAGTGAAATGGATACTTCTGCAGCCGGTAAAATCATTCATGAAGTTCACCAGCTTCATATGTATCCTCTGCCTCATTCTGGGTCCATTATTTCTTCCTCCTTATCCCTAAAATGATAAAGAACAAACTTATTTAACAACTAGGGGGGAAACAAGAATCATTGGTCATTGCAAACACTAGTCAATGCCTGTCAGATTTCAGATCACCATTTGACCCATATCTAAGGACCAGCCTCCAACCAAAGAGACAGAGAAGCATCCAGACAACAAGCTTTCCTAATTAATAGCTCCATAAATTGTAATAACATTAGAGTGTGGGCTGGACCCTTAGATTAGTTATTGTTAGGCAACCATTTAGTTAAATGCCATTACTTATGTCCAATGTATGTTAATCAGCTTTGTGTGTAGTCATTTAATATGTCGTTATGTGTTTAAATTCTTATTTTTGTGTCATCTTTGATGTGACTTAACCCACCAGGAGTTTTTACTTAAGGGAGCTCCTGAGTGGGAGAGCCAGATTTTCCCTTATATGCATTTAAGTGATATAGTTTAAAACCTATTAAACTTGAAGGTGGCTCAAACTCTACCTAGCACATAGGATTATCTCTGGTGGCAGCATAAAAATGAGGAAACAGAGGCTTAGAATCCTCTTGACCTCTACACCATAACTGCCATGATATGTCTGCTAGTTGGTTATAATGGCACATTTGATCATTTGTCAACATTTTGTCTTTGGGAATTGGTTAATGATATTTCCAGGCACTGAAAACATCAGTTAAGTTGTTACCAATGAAGTATGAATGAAATGAGTTGATACAATCTTCTTCTTTTTTCCTTTGAAGAACAGGAAATTTCATTGATGACATTTCCACTATTTAAAAATACCAATTAAATTTTAAATTTCCAGTAGTAAGGTAAATGTGGCTTACAATATAGACTTTCATACACAGGTGTTATAGGAAGACTTTAAATGAGTGTGCCATTACAAGTGGTGTCCGTCAGGGCTGTGTACTGGCTTAATCTCTACTTTTATGTGGTGATAGGTATGGCACTGGAAAAAGGTGAGCCAAAGGGCGGAGGTGTAAAAGTAGCTTACCTTCATGGTGCTAAGTTGGTTGATAACTGCAGGAAATTACAGCATGAGGCCATAATTTCTGATTTGGAGTACGCTGATGAATTGGCCTTGGTGGCTGAGTCATGGAATGATCTCAAGTCCATGCTGGATGACGTGTCAATACAGTGTAGAGATTTAGGACGCATCATCAGCTGTAGCAAGACTAAGACTCTGGCAGTGCTGCCATCAGACCTCTATCCAATGCCTTCTATTTCCTGATGATGACCCTGTAGAGGTGGTGTCCAATTTTCAGTACCTTGGCAACATTGTGCAAGACAACTGTGGCACAGCGATTGAGGTGAACTCCAGAATCTGCAAGGCTTCTAAGGTCTTTTATTCTCTGAGCCATATTCTCTGGTACCAACACAAGATATAAACTCGCACCAAGCTCCTCATTTTCAATGCTGTTGTACTGCCAAACCTTCTCTATGGCCTGGAGGGTTTGGTCCTCCACGAACCCCAATTGCATCACTTGCAGGGTTTTGTGATGCGTTGCCTCAGGATCATCCTTGGGGTGTTCATATGGGAGAAGAAACGACACACCACCATCATGAGAATGGCAAAGCAACAAAAACTTTCCTCAGTGCTCTCCCAGCACAGACTCTGCTTCCTTAGCCACATCTCTCAGATGAAGGACAGTCACCTACTAAAATAGCTGTTGGTGTGTGCCCCTGTGGATGATAAATGAGCAGCAGGTGGGCAGAGGTATCGCTGGAATGATCTAGTGTCGAGGGACACTAAAAGTTGTGAGCTCTCAGAGGACTGGCGTGAATTTGCACACAGCCAGAATTTATGATGAAAAGTCATCCATGACCGTGTTGAGTACCTCAATGTGCTAGCTGAGAAGGAAAAGAAGAGATGGAAAGATGAGATGAAGAAACTGAGAGAGAGGAGACAAGTGGTGCTGAGGTGGCACTTTGCTGTACCCAACATGCATATATTTTTGTTGTTGTGAATAAGGCTGGTCTAACTAACCACACACGCCAGTAACACAAGCTGCCAATAAAGTCCATGCGTCAGTTCTGTAAGCAAGTATTTTATAAACTGGGTCTTCATAACCATCAAAGACATTGCAAAAAGAAAGCATGTTCGAAATTACTTCTTGGCCTGTACCACTCCCACCACATGTGATATGTGGAGTGCATACAATATATGGATGGATGGATGGATGGATGGATGGATTGTGTGTGTGTGTGTGTGTATGGTGTGTGTGTGTGTGTGTGTTGATACCCATCTGTAGATCTTCAAAGATGTAAGTTAATATAAGAAATTAAGGTAATATTTATTTGTGACAAAAAATGAATATTATGTTTACTTTATACAGTAATAATTTCAACAAATGTTAGATGATACGTGATAAATTATGATTTAGTCTCTCCTTTGTGATTCATAAATCTGACACCTGCAGCAGTTGAGTACTGATGAAGATTCAACCCAGCCATGTACACACTCATCCAGTCCTGAGGAAATGACTTTCATCCATTATTCATGTCCCAGACATCATACAGGATGGTGTACAAACCGGTCAACATCGGAGTAGTGAACAATAGATATTACATGGTAAAGTCATTTTAATTTCCCCACTGGTATATGGACTGGGAGTGCTTGTTATCTTACTGTAATGCACAAATTTGTTTGCTGGTTTGTTAGTTTGCTATCTCCTCCCAGATACTTGCATTGGGCATACAAACTCAAACTTTGGTGGGAGGGGGGAGGACGGTATCTGAGGATGGTTTTAGGTGGAGTTTGGTGAAGATTGAAGAAAACCTCTGACTGTAGAACTGGGCTTCTTTTCTCTTTTTCCTGAAAGTTCCTTTGGGGGGCGGGGAGGGGGCTTCATTTCATGGATGAGTAAACACCAAGCTGCATTATGACTTAGACATTGCCCAAATATGCTGGCATTTCCTTTGGAATAATACATGCAGTCTAGCATGATTGGGATAATAGGGGAATATTTTAGAATAATAGGTGAAAATTTTAGAATAATTGGTGAATATTATGCTAAATGGTTAACTATGAACATATGATGGGGGAGAGATGAGTAGGCCTTGACGGATAAAAAAAAAATAAATAAATAAATAAATAAAAAAATAAAATAAAATAAAAAAAAAAAAGCCTCAGCTCTGTAATCTGAGGAGGTTTCACAACAAGAACAAGATTAAGACCAAGATTAAGAACAAGATTCCCCCCCCCCCCCCAAAAAAAAGTAACATTTAGACTCCAGAAACTTCAGGTAAAAATAGGTAGACCTTCAGTAAGAAAATTAATACTGACCTATTAGATTTTACATTACCAGTAACTGAGTCTGACTGCATCAGAGTAAACGCTTATCCACACCTCCAAAGTTTAAATGTTAAGATGTTTTGAATCTTGAATGACTATGCCACCCTTCTTCTTTAATGTAACAATTGTGTTTGTAAGTGAAAATAATTATGAAAAATAGATATTTTGAAAAGAACAAGAGTGGTTCCACACTAATATCAGAAACAAATTATTACCATGATATTTATTAAAAAGTAGGCCTTATTAGACTAAACAAAATATTGTTTAGAACACTTAAGATGAGGTTAAAGATGTGGTAAAATTTACAACTTTTGGGGATTTATACAGTATAAAGCACTTAGTCATAACCACAGGGTTTCCATGTGTAACCATTTAGTCGTAACAACTAACCTAATGTCTGTTCATGCTGACTTGAGCCCCCCCCCCCCCCCCCCCCTGGAAGTCAGCAGTTAATTACTGAAGTGACACAGTGCTTCTAAGGTAAAACACACCCACAATAACCCATTGCAGTTGTGCCCTGGAGGCTGTAGTTTTTCCTAGGTTTTCAAACTTGCAATTGTAAGGCATCCCAGGCTTTTAAGGCTCTTAAGGCTACTCTCAGAACTTTTGAACTTCTTAGCTTGTGTTATTGTAGTCTTTAATCATGCAAATTTCCATTAGCTAATGCTAAGCTTGCATTTTTGTTGTTATTGCTCGTTGCTGTGGCTGGTTGTAGTTGTTTGCTGTGGCTGTTGTTGTTTGCTGTGGCTGGTTGTTATTTGCTGTTAGTTGCTGTTAGTTGCTGTGGCTGGTTGTTGTTGCTTTATTTTTGTGATAAGACAAAACAGTATATTTAATGGTGTTAAAAAAAATGTGCATTAAATAATATATGCAATACAGTAATGAGTGGGCAAGGACCCTCTTCCTCTGGAGGTCCATTGAGGAGTGTAAAGAAGAAGCCAGGAAGAGGCCTACGTTTGACTTCCCAGTCCAAACATATCCTTACATCTGTTAGGAGCTATTTTGAAGAAGAGAAGCGGATTGGGAAGTCACTCATGAAGAATAGACCACTGAACAGAACAGCAACAGCAACTTCCAAGGCTACAATTAAATGAATCTACCAGATGATGAATAAAAACAAAGAAATACTCCAACTAAACGATGCATTAAATCAAAAATTATAATTAACCCTGATTCATTTGACAAAGAAGCTATACGACGGACTGTACACAGTTTTCATGTATCTTATATTTAGCTATTTACTCATCATCGTCATTTATCCTACTTTATGTATCTTACATTTAGCTACTTATACCTCATCATCATTTGTCCACTAATTTATGTATCTCACAATTGATTTTTTCTATTGATTTTATTTCCCATGTATTCAACAAAAATTTAAAAAAGAAGAGAAAAGTTTGCTTTTTTACCTCTGAATACTTTTTTATTATATTCTTCATTTGTCTTACACAAATTTATTCATTCATTGAAATGATAAAGAAAAAACAAAAGAAGTAATGAGTATATAGAAATAAATACAGAAGTAATATAAATTAGTTAATGATAAGAGATTTGTATGTGACAAACTTGGCTATCTTTAACAGGCATGGTATGTCGCTGGAACAAATTGCAAAAAGCATGGATATAGCCTTCTTTGCTCTTCTTAACCAACTTCTTGAAGTTGGACACTTCATCCCTGCACTTGAAATGATTTACATGACATGAACAACAGACCTTTACTTTCACCCACTTCAGCCTTGAGTGAGGGCTAAGAGGGAGAAGTTATTACAAGGTATAAGCTTACCTGGAGTTAGAGTCCAGCTGAAACAAGGAAGAATCAATTCTGTGCTTATCTTTATGTATTCCACTAGAAGAACTTAAAGAGTTCTGAGGTTGACTTGACGTTAGCCTCCCTGGGATATTTTTTCGCTTGCATTCCCTATGGTCAATTAACACTGGGTGGAATGTTGTGTACTTGCTTATGGAACATAAAGCTAACTTTGCCTAGGGATGGTTAACTTCTTCATGATTTATGCCAAAAGAACATCTGGAGCATCATAAGTCTGTTGGTCCTTGAAATCTGGAAATCTGTTGAGTATCGGCCAAGTTATTAATGTTTCCCTGGGGCTCAACTCAGCGAAAACAGACTTTAGGTGTTTTGAAACAGTAAACAATTAGTTAAATATCCATTTTTGTATAAAACTTATGGATGTACCATCCCCCCCTCCCCCACCATTCCATGTTTTCATAGACCTATGTGCCACAGGTCAAAATCCTATTACTATTGAGCTAATGTTGTCTGTGTGTCTGCAACCCCTACTCCTCCCTCAACTCTGGAAGAGGGTGTTCAGTGAACCAGGGAGGGTGTCAATGGGTGGGGAGGGGGGGGGGTTTCATTTTTTTTCAATTTATGGCAGAATTGGAAAAATGGCAACTACAAGGGGTTTGTGGGAATAGATATCCCTTCCATATGTGAGGAAACTGTCCCTCACCATGTAGGGAAGCAGCAGGTCAGAACCAAATTAGAAACAACAAAAATAATGCAATTATTATTAAATTGAAGCAAACATAACCACTTAACCACGCTAGGCACACTGCAGCTGTTTTTTTCAGAGGAGTTCTAGGAGGTCAAAACTATAATTTGGTGAGTAATGGAGGAACTTCAGCTAGTGTAGCTACCCATTCAACCTGAGAAATCAACAGTCCACAATACTATTATGAACCAAGAGATGCTGTAGTCCTTTCCACAACACATTTCCTTGCTAAAAATGCATTTTTTAACATTTGATGTATCATAAAATTGTGTTTAACTTGAGCAACATGGGGGCCACTTCAGTTATCTGAAAATTCCAGGTTCAGATAACTGACTTCCCACTGTATATATATATATATATAAGATCAGAATTTGTATAGTGTCACATAAAAGTGAAGTTAGGGAGTGCTTCACAGCTGCTAAACAGCTTTGGGAAAGCTGCTACTGGTGATGACTTGGATGGTGCCTGGTCTCATGAGTTAGACCCTTTACCTAAACTGGTGAGACTAAATGTGTCTGTGGGTAATGTAATACAGCTGAGAAGAAGAATAATGTTATTAGCTAAGGTAAATTTTCATTATCGGTTAAATTATAATAGGCTTACTCTTTCAATTATAAAGCTTCACAATCCAAATAGGTACCAAAATAAGGAAACCAAGCGGTGAAAGCTGTGGCATGGTTAGTAAATTTTGATAAGACATAAATGGTCATTTCAATGGATTAATGGGAGCAGCTGCATTGAAACCAAAGGGTGACTTTTTGGCAGTGGTTTAAGTGTTGCCAGGTGCACTACATAGCTTGGGACTCATTTTCTGGGTAAATTGGTCAGTCCCCTAGTAAATGGGTTTGAACTCATCAATTTTCACTAGCCTGCCTGGGTGCCTGCATAACATCAGAAATAAATTTTTGAACCAAGGGTAGTAGGACAGCCCATTAAACTTCACTCTGCTTCCTACATAGTCATAGGTGTGCAAAAGGTCTTCACCATTTTTTTTTTAAATGTCCAACTAAAAAGTTAGAGACCAACCAAAGCCTTTTCTTTTAGCTAACTACGTTAGTGAAGCAGGCAAAAGGTCCAACCACTATCTTGTTTTTAAAATGGCTGATAAAAAATGCAACAAAAAAATAATAATAGTAATTAAAGCTTACTCTAAAAGACTACCAACAGCTTTGTCCATTTTGTCTATCTTGTCAGGTATTTGTGAAGTGAAGTACAGTATAACCTCAGAGTCAGGTATCCCAGAGTTAGGAACAAGACCAGTTAACCAGCAGTAAAGTGAAATAATAAAAGACCTGTGCAGTATTATAAAGTTGGCAGAATATACTTGAAAAAAAGGGCTATATTAAAAAAAAATCTAAGATAAAAATAAAGAGTTTGAAATTAGGTAAAAGTACACTGGAAACCACACAAGACAAATTTTAGCCTCATTTCACCTCCAGACATGTAATTACTCCACTAAATTTGTTTTATTTTTTTTTAACAGACCACAACAACAACCATGACATGGGAAGTGTGTGTGTGTGTGTGTGTGTGTGTAGGTGTGTGTGTGGGGGGGGGGGGGGGGGGGGTGAGGAGCAATGTGGACAGTGATCTCTCCCATGAATGAATGCATGTGAGGGAAATGTCTCTTCCTTCACACAAATAGGACCAGGAATTTGAAATATTTGGAAAAAGAAAAGCCTACACCACCATAAGCAATATTTAGGGCTGGCTACATAAAAAGAAAAAGGGAAAAAAAAAAATAATAAATAAAAAAATAAATAAATTAAAAAAAAATAAAAAAAATCAATAATTGAAACTAAGAAAACTGGAGACATTCACAACTGCCAAGGAAACATGTGGAAGTCATTTATCCAACAAATTCTATCACTGCCAAGCAGAACAATTACTTTAAACTCCTCGAATGCCCTTCTCTATAATGTTTAGGATAATGTTTATTTGACTAAGTGCCTTAATCATTGCCAGCTAAGTTGCCAATGGGCCTTTGGTGATTTAATGTTTTAACTTAATATTGACTCAATCAAGAAGATCAACAAGAAAGTAACATTTAGACTCCTTGAAAACAAATTCACAGGTAAAAGTTTAGTAGATATGAAGTTCCCTTCTATTCAAACAACACATCTGTGGTTACTATAAATACTGGCCAATGAGAAGTGGTAAAGTGCTACACATACTTTGAGTTATGAATATTCTTGTGAGGTCATCTTCTGGAATGGCTAGGACCTTCACCCATAGGGCAAACAAATTATATGAAGCCAGTTAAAAAGGGCTACGTTTTGATATCAAAATTACTTGAATACACAAAACCTCAATAAAATTAAGAGCACTTAAAAAAATTAAAATAAAAATGTGTGAATAATTTTAATAAGTTAAATTATTTAGATTATTGGCAAGTGAAATGAATTTTCTAAGGTTTTTGTTAACCAGATAGGTGGTTGGGTGATGGTGGCATGGCCATTTCAGGCTGACATATACACACACATAAAATTAAACACACACTTATAAGGGAATTTGAGTACCTTTGCAACAACAAAAAAAGGATAGCTACAATATTGTAGTTTACTTAACTTTCCAGATCAATACCTCCATGATAGATTGTAGCTGAAGAAGCCAACTTATTATCACTGCACTTGAAGAAAAATAGAGAGAGAGAAGAAAGAAAATCTCATTCCCAGTGTTTCACTTGCCCTAAAATTACTCACCCATCATAATGATTTCCTTTGCTAGAAATCCATCATGGCCTAAAATTACTCACCCATCATAATGATTTCCTTTGCTAGAAATCCATCATGGCTGTAATGAATTTCCAGCAAAAGGAAACAGTTTCTTGTTTTCACTAGCTACACCTTTTTATATATATATATCCTCCTTTTTTTTTCATTTCTTTATTTTTCTCTTGGATTCATATTAGTTACTACCTTTATCTGAGAAGTACAAGCACTGTTACTTCGGTGCACACTTCTAAGGGAAGTAATATGGCAGGATACGGGATAAGATTTGGGAAAATCTCAACTATCACGTGTGTGAGGCGACCAAAGTGTGGTGTGGACTAGCTTGTCATTCTTAGGTTAGGGATCTCCTGAGTGCCCTATTATGAGATGGCGTGCAGGAATTTTCTATTTCTTTCTGAACCTAGTGAGAGTTTGAAATGCTCTATTTGTCTAGAAGTAGCTAGGGAACCAAGACAAGAAGAAATCTGTGGCAAGTTGTTCTGCAGAGAATGTATTGAAAAGAATGGAAGTGGACCTTGCCCAACCTGTAGGGCTGTTCAGCCTAAGTTTTTTAATGACAAGAGAAGTGAGAATAGCTTTAAAACATTCTAATAGTGTTTACTTGTACATATGGTATTTGTTTGTGTATTTTGAATTTAGGTCTACGAGAAATCAGGGATCTGAGTGTGAGGTGTGACAATGCAGAGGAGGGGTGTTTATGGGAGGGGACTGTGGGGACTGTGGGGACTTCGGAGGATCACATGACCAAGTGTGACTTCACTCTTGTCTCCTGCCCCAACAAATGCAACATTGGGACCAGTGATTTACAGCTGACAAGGAAAACCTTGGCCGATCATCTGCAGACAAAATGTCCGCACAGACAACACCACTGCGAGTGGTGTGGAGAGAAGGGAACCTATGCTAGCATAATGGAAGAGCATGATCAAGTGTGTGAAAAGAGGTTAACTTCCTGTCCTAACTCAGGGTGTGCCATGACCATGGAACGCTGGAGGGTCAGTGAGCACATCACTAATGTATGTAGGCTCACTGAAGTGAATTGTAAATATCACAACATTGGATGTGATGTCCGAATGGTAAGGATGTGTATTGAGCAACACGAGGAAGAGGATGACAAGCGCCATCTTCAAGTGGCATTGGAAAAGAATGAAAAATTTAGTGGCACCATTTTTCAAATGTTCAAAGACATCTCTTTGTTGAAGGACACTATATCTTCACAAGAGGGAGCCGTTGCTTCGCTGAAGAAAACCACATCTTCACTTATAGGGGAAATGTCTTTACTGGAGAGTGATGTCATATTACAGAATGATAATTTTTTTACCTTTAAATTAACTGAATATGCGGACAAGGTTCTGCACTCTGCTACTTTTTATTCCAAGCCATTCTACACCAGTCCCTGTGGCTACAGGATGTGTGTTAGAGTTGATCCTGGTGGTATTATTGATGGTGCAGGCACACATGTGTCAGTCTATTCAATGTTAGTAGAAGGACTTCATGATCGTGATCTTAAATGGCCTTTTGTGGGAAGTGTTACTGTTGAACTCTTAAACCAGTTGGCAGACAATGACCATCACAGTATGGCAATACCGTTCAAACGTACAGATAATGTAAGGGTTGGAAGTAGTTTGGGTTATCATACTTTCATCCCTCACTCAAAGCTCTCTTGTTCCAGGAACACACAATACCTTGTGAAAAACTCTCTTTATATCAGAGCAACTGTAGATATACAAAACCATAAACAATGGCTGGACTGCACCCGAATGTTGAGCTTTAATAGTTTGTAGTACACTAGAAATTAATGGACAAATTGTTGAAGTTTTAGGCTGTGGTTTCTGCCCATCCTGTAGCTGAGAAGCTCTTAATAGCAATTATATATTTAATTTCATCATTTTGTCAGTTCACCAGAATATGTTGAAGGATGCACTGGTATGTATGTACCAACATGTATTACAATCTGGTATTAATACAGTCATACAGAAGGTGGAGGGGGGGATGGCACACAGGGTTTCCCCTCCCTTAAAAATTGGCTAAATTATCAATGGTTTCTATTGGCCTTTCTCCAATCCTGATCTCTACCTAAGATTTCCTCAAAGTTAACACGCACACACAAAATAATAAAGAATTGATACTCAACAGGTCAACAAAAGCAACAACACTGGACCTGCAGGTCTGAAGCAGTAATATTGACATGACAGGAGATAATATAGAGCCACATGTAGGTTCAAAAATAATAATAATTCTATACAACTATTAAGGTCAATTGATTACACCTTTCCTTCTTTAACTTGAAAGGTCATGATCAGGGATCAGTGAAGTGTTGGGTGGTACCTATCCAGTATTTTCTACTTCATAGCTGTATTGTAAGTGGTGCAATTTCTTGACTCTATGTCTGTGCTTGCTATCCTACCTCTTAGTCTGTACTTGGAGGTTGACTTTCTGTACCAGAGAGTTCAGAGGGCTCGATTCTTGGCTGTAGTTCAAGTCTAATTCCAGAAGATTGCACTTAAGGCTCAGTAGAACTCAAGTCTAAATTTCTTGCAATTACATTGTCAATGTGATGAAGTATTTCTCTCCTATCCATCAGCTTAACCACCATCCAGTCACCTTGGCTATGGTACCTGGTATCCACTTATGCTTTGTTAGGGTAAAGCCCTCCCTGTACACAAGGTCTCCTACAACAAAAGATCTGGGTACCATTTTGTTGTCCTAAAATATCCAAACAACATTTCAGGTATCTACCCATAAACAAATCTGAGGGTGCAACTTCTGTTGTTCAGTGAAGTGTATGGAGCATTATTTGTTGCTATCTTGTTAGCAAGACCATGAATAGCAACAAAAAAAAATTGTCTTGGCAGTCCTGATGGAAGACATAACTTGGACATCTAACCACTTCGAGTGGGCATCCATTGTGATTAGATACATGTGACCCAAGAAAGGACCTCCAAAATTAAGATACAGCCAGACCCCAGGGTGTCTCTGGCCACTCCATGGATGTAAAGGTGCTGAGGCAGCTGAGTGTTGGTGCACTTGACAAATACTACTACTTTTAGCCATCTCAACAATGTCTTCATCCATCTTTGGTGGCCACAACTTCCATTACTGGTCCTCACCACCAGGGCTGGTAATAGATATACTTTAGCTGGTGGCTTAATCTTGCAACATGATAAATACAAAACCTCTGTTATAATAAAATGATAACTATGTATTAATTTAGCAATGGGTCAAGGAATGACTGCAGCTCCAAAGATTCGAATATAACTCCTAAAAATTAAATTGGAAAGATGCTTGGGAGATGAATGAAGCAATATATATTGTGGAGAAGGTCAGAGTTTTTTTGTTTTGTTTTGTTTTTTCTTGTTTTGGTAAAAAAGAAAGGGTGCATAAACAAAAGGATGAAAATAACTGATGGTATATATCAAAAGTGTCTCAGTAACTTTCATAAAATTCTTGGCTAATGATGGAAAGTTTTTGTTATTGATGAAAGTGTTACACTGGTTCAAGGGTTAAAATAAATACAGACTCCTTCAGTAATGAAGCAGTAGAAAAGTGGTACATTTGTTTTTGAGAAGGTGAAGACAGATGAAATATTTAATAGAGTCCAGGTCCTGTCTGTGGAAACATCATATTATTGAGTTCTCCTACAACAAAGGCAGTAAACGATTCATATATAAACATGACATTATTGAATAATGTGGAGGAGTTTTGTAGGCAAATTGTGGACATTAAAATGATTATTTTGACAGAGACAGACTAGAAGATATGATAGATGAAATATTTATTGAACATGACAAAGATGAGGATGCCAACAGACATGTAATTGACATGGTACCACAATTATCACAAAGTGAAGCTAGCAACAAAACCAAATACAACTGCCAACTCTCAACACAACTTGACAGATATAATAGAAAATATGGACCCCAACTTTCTCAATATTTCCCATTCTTCATGCCAAAATACTTCAACCATCCACCTCAGCAATCTTCAATGCAGTGTACATAGTAAATTGCTTAGCATTTCCTGATGATCCACCCTCAATACAGTAAGAAATGTTACCTGGCAGTTCTACATCATAAGAAATCCCATGACAATGCTCTCTAACCATCTCAGCAATCTTCAACACAATGGAAATTTCCTCACCAGTTCTATATCAAAATGCCCCCCACCCACCTTCCCTATTTCACAGTTCTCTTCAATGCAGTGAACATGTTACCCCGACAATCTTTAATACAGCAACAATGTTACCCCAGCAGTTTAAAACACAATGCTCCTCCATCTTCCAGAATTCTAATTGCTATTAACTATAACTAGCACACAATTAAAATTATGGCCTTAAGTTACAGTTCCACCTTTGGTGGGCTGTGGTCACAAAATTGTCTTGGGGAGTACATGTCTTTCTGGAGTACATGTTTTTGAGGATGACATGTATTATGGGAACAATTGTCTTAAGGGAGGTCATGCTCTGTATGAGAACATTTATTATGGGAAGGCATGTCTTGCAGGAGTGCATGTCTTCAGGATATCATATCTTACAGGATGATGTGTCTTACTGGAAGACATCTTACAGGAGGACAGGTCTTACTTGAGGGTATGTCTTATAGGAGGCCATGTCTAACAATTATATATACCTTACAGATGTTTTACAGAATGGTATATCTTACAGGGTGATTTGTCCTACAGGAAGATACATCTTACAGGAGGTCAGGTTTTATTGGTGTATATGTATTATAGGAGGCCATGTATTACTTAAGAGCATGTCTTACAGGTGGACATGTCTTACGGGAGTACATGTATTATGAGAGGACATGTATTACAGAAAGTCATGTATTAAGGTAGGATAGTCTTACAAGGGGAAATGTCCAACATGAGGACAGGTTTCATAGGATGGCATATCCTGCAGGAGAGCATGCATTACTGGAGGACATGTTAGAGGTCAGGAGACTACTATTGCTTGTCTGTTCAACATTCATTGTAGACGCAAGCAGCGGTCATTTCTTGTTTCTAAATGTGGTCTTTGTGTTCAACTGGTTGACATGTCTTATAAGTGTGATTGGTCTTCCTCCTGTCCTATTCTGTTGCCTCAGTGGTCGTGTTGTAGTCATCATGTAAGCATGTGTGGTGTTCCTCTTCCATCTCATTCTGGTGCCTCAGTGTATATCTGGTAGATATTTCTGTTAGACGTGATGGTCAAACTTCTGGTGTCTCATGAATTAGTCTGTGTGTCTGCCTGTTGGATACTTCTTGAAGCAGCAATGTATGTCCTTGTGGCGTTTCACTCTCTTTTTTTTTTTTGTTCTCTGAGCCATACTGTGTTGTATGCAGCCGTGAGGTCAAGCAGTATGACAGCAGCTTTCTTGCCTACCTGAAATGTGTCCTCCATGTCTTGGGTGAGGATGGTCACTTGGTTTGTGGTAGACCTCCCGCAGCAGAAGCCGGCCTGCTCTTTTGACAGTTTGGGGTTGATGACTGGGTCAAGATGAGTATAGATGAGGTGCTCCAGGATCTTGTATGGCATGCAGAGGAGAGGGATTGGCTGATATCCCTTGGGATCATATGTTGGCTTGTAGGCTTTCGTAGGGCAATCACTCTGCACAATGCCAGATTTTTGGCAGTTGGGATGTCTTGAGGCACACCGAGCAGAATTTTCGCAGCCAGTCCATCGTCTTCTGTCCTTAATGTAAGATGAACTCTGGGTGGATGTTGTCAGCTCCAGGGGCTTCGCTTTCACTCATTTGATGGCTTCAACAATATCTTTGGCAGAGAAGTAACCAGAGAGGTCTGTGTCAACTGCTGGGGACTTGGAAAAGTATGTCACTTCGGTGTTGATCTTCTTTATAAATGACTTATCCGCATCAGGGAACCTGCCATTGTTAATTGACTGTGCCGCAATGGAGTTTGCATTGATGGGACAGGTGGATAGCATGGATGACCTCCTGTCAGCTTGTTGATTGTGTGTCAAGCTTGTCTGCTAGAGTGGGTGAAGTTGATCGACTCCACCATCTCAATCCACCGCTCTCTGCGCTTGGTGTTGAGTCACGTAAGAAGGTTGGTGGTGGCCTGAGCTCTCTCAGCATTGGTAGTGGTCTCACTGTGTTGATGCAGGAGCGAGTCACACTCTTCATCCCAGCAGCATGGGGTGTAGTTGTTTCTGCAGCCACATGGGATGTGCTCTTTGGCAGCACTGAGCAGGAGTTGGCAGCATGCCACGTAGGCTTCATCAACGTTGTCGGCAGTGGGCGAGGGAACACGGTCAGCTTTTTTGTTGATTTCAGCTCAAAATCTTGCCATTTTGCTTTGCAGAAGTTCCGCCTACAAGTTGATTTCCCTACCTTCACCTGGATCAGAGATGGTACAGTTATCAGCAATAGACAGTGCTGGGAGTGAGGGAAGGGATCCAGTGTGTGTCTCCCTGGGAGCAGCTTGGTCATGACTACTCTGGCGAATGCCAGGTCTGGGTTGGTTTCAGTGTTCTATTTCCCTGAGCGAATGGTGGACAGCTTTTTGGGTTCGTAGACATTGCGATGCCATTTTGGTTTGACTGCCTGTAACCCCAGTCCGTGTGCCAACTATTGAAATTGCCAGCGTAGACTGCTTGTGCTGGAGCATCTGATAGCAAGCCCTGTTCAAGTTGGCTCGGTGGTGGCTTGTTAACATTGACGATGGTGGTGGTCCACTCAACCGAGTCATCTGCAGGAGCCTGGTTGATGGGTGACCAGGGCATGCTCTCTCTGACAGTAGCCAAGCCATGATGGTTGCTCTTGATATGGCCAGCAAGTACAAAGCCTGGTAGTTTGAGGTCAGTCAGGTTTTCCTTGTGAGTCTCCTGGAGTAAGATGACTGTAGCTGAGTTTTTGTTGTCTATCTTCTCCAAGATGTCGGGCTTGGCAGGCATGGCACCTTCAATGCAACGGCCAGGGATGCCACCCATTCTAAAAAGGATGCATGCTGTCGGGTTCGTGGTAGATGCAGGTTGCTGGTTAAAGACATTAGTTTGGCTGAGTACAGGTCTGCTGTATACTGGTTCATTGCACTCAGTTAATTGTAGGGGAGGCCACATAGACGCTGTCTTCTTCGTGTGTGTGTGTTAGGGCTAATTGTTTTCACTACGAAACTGCTAGACCAATTAGGCTGAAATTTGGTATAGGTATCCCAGTTCCCAGATTAGTGTTAACCACCTTTAGGTGTGGCAATGAGTGTGGTTTTGTTATGGCCACACCCATAGGATGTTTTAGCTACCAAAAGCTAATTAAAGGACTAATAATGTTGAAATTTGGCCTGTGTGGGCATTGTTAACCACACACTAAACAAGTGGTGGCTGCCTTAATTTTTGGTGATGATAAATATCAAACTGATTCATGTTGAAATATCAGTGAGTAGAAATTGCATAGTGATAGTGTTGCTCAATACGTTGCCAATAGGTTACTTCTGCATTGCATGAGGGCACTTATCTTAATGATAACAACAAAAAAAAAATTTTTAAGTTTGTTGGCGCCCCCCTTCCTTTCCCCAGCTAGCCTGTAAAATATTAAATTAAAAAATAAAAAGAAAACAATAATAAAAGTACTTTAAAATATGTTCCTTAGATATAATCATTACTAGTATTAACAATAATGGTTCCACATAAACACCTGTGGCAAATAATTATTATAATATTTATTTAAAAATAGTGTTTGACACCTGAAAAAATGACATTGAAGTCATGGTAAGATTTACAATTTTGGGTTTCTGTACAGTAAAAAGTGATTAGTTGTAACCACAGGGTTTTCATACAGTAGTCATAACCAATTTGTTCTAACAACAAACTTTGGTGTTTCCAAACAGTAAACAATTAGTTGGGTTTTTTTTTTTTTTGGTTTTTTTTAATCCATTCTTGAGCAAAACTTGTGGATGTGTCCACCCCCACCAACCCCACCATTCCAAGTATTCCTAGATATAAAAAGTTACTCACACTTGGGAAAAGGTAGAAGAGTTATTACATTTTTTTTAAATTTTTATAGCAAGCTAAATTGTTTACTATTAAATTTTATACCGTCCATTGTTCCTTATATTCATTAGTGTAATTAATTTACCATAAACCAACAACACATACATATAGTCTCAAATTTTTTTTTGGTTTTTGTTTTTTTTCTGAACTCCACACAACGAGAAAGATGATATCCACATGTGACACTTACCTTTGATCCCTAGTGTTCCGCTCACTATCCATTGGCAACTATTAAGTGTTCCATAGGGATCTGTGTGGGTCTATCAGTGTTTCTAATCTATATAGATGACGTAACAAACATCACCCTCTCTTATGGAAGGATCTTAAATATCTATTCATGCACGCAGGTGTATATTTGTGTATGCATGCCTGACTGAGTGTTAGTATGTGTATGTTTGTGTAGTGATTATTAGCACGTGTAAGACAGACAGTCTTGTCCATAGAGATGAGTCACCTGCACTCTGACTGCAATTAGAGACAAACTACCATTCTTTCTCTCTTTTTTTTTTGCGTAGATACACACAAGACTTGGTGTAGTCACTAATAAAGTATTGTCCCTAGGATCTGATTACTATTATGAAGAGAATCTCATATAGTGTCTCATCAATTTTAACTAATTGTTCAATCCACCAAGAACATGTTATATTATCATTGTTATTTGTTTGTTTGTTTGTTTTTTAATTAAAATTTCTTTAAGCTATTTTATTATTATGAATTGCGGAATAGCTGCCTTTGGCAGTCACCACTCATTATTTATTATTTGATTTTTTTTTGGTGGTTTGGATGTATGCCTTCAAGAATCCTTTACCACATTCTCATCAGAATCCTTTTTTTTTTTTCTTTTTTTTTAAATGCCTAGAGCAGCCAATCGAAACCAAAATTTGTATCAGCCTGAGGCCATAGGAAACATTCATAGAGTTTCATCAAAATCTGTCCAGGAGTCTAAGAGTAGTTGACAGACACACATTGCTTCTTCATTTTTAGCAATACTAGCACACACAAAAAAACTGAACAAACAAGCATGCTCTATAAACAATTTTCCTGTTGGCCCTTCAGCATCCTGCCATAGCTAACTTGTTCCGTTAGTCTAATGAATATGTAGAAGTTTATTGAGTTTTTCTATATCCTTTTATGATTGAGCTAATGTTGTCGGTTTGTCTGTAATCCCTACTCATCCTCCTTTTTTGGGATCATTGTCCCAAAACCTTCACAGGATATTCAGAGGCCCAGGGAGGCTGTCAAGGGGGTTTCATTTTTTTTTGGCAGAAGTGGAACTATGTCAGATTTGACTGGGTCTTGGGTGGAGACATCCCCTCCATTGGTGAAGAAAGCATCCCACACCATGTTGGGGAGGGGGACCCATCAGAAATTTCAAATGAGGAATGGTGTTTGAAGAAAGCCAAAATAGCATGTCATAAAACTTATTGCTGAATTTGCCATATTGGAAATAGCACTATCTCAGCATTTCAGCCAGATTAGACATGACCAGATTAGACATGACCAGATTAGACATGACCAGATTAGACATGACCAGATTAGACATGACCAGATTAGACATGACCAGATTACACATGACCAAATTACACATTACCAGAATTGTCAAAAATACTTTAAAAAATGCATCCCTTGCTTTAACCCTATCCTAAATCAAATGAAACCTCACAATAACATGCAGTGAGGTGCCCTAATAAATCCCTGAAAGTTTTAAGCACACATACACAAATTATAATTACTTGCACAGAAATAACCAGCCCTATAGGTGGATTAAAAAAAAAATTTTTTTTTATCAGCCTCTAGAAGTAACGAACTTTATCAGTTTGCTTAATGTAACATGTAGGAATTATGACACTAATCTCATTAATTAATCAATCAAACATACAACTCGCTGATGGACACCTCTCTGAAAGTGACATTCATTTTTGGCAGCAAAAACGATTTCTAGTGGGTGTGGTTAATTAAAAAACACACCCACAAGATGGAACAATTCCAGTCATGTGGAAATGTATATTAGGTTTTAATCACCAACATCTGGTATTTTTATCTGTAGGAGGGACAGTCTTTCTTTTCATTAATGGATCTTCTCTTACGTGGTGGGGAGAAATCAAATCATTTCATCTAACCCAACAAGGAGCTACATTCTGAACAGAGTACAATGTTGACTTCTGTACTAGATATGTTCAGTCATCGAGTTTGGCAGTTTGTCCATACACCACCACAACTCATGCCCTGGCAGTGCCGAACTAACCATTAATACCGACTTTATGCACACACTGTACTCATCCATTAGTGTGTGTGTGCGTGTGTACATAAATGATAAAAACTATACAAAAAATTTAAGAATTAGCATAAATATGAATAACATTCCCCTTAACAATGTTGTATGCTACTGAATTTAATGTACTGTCTTTTTACAAAAATAAAAATAAAATTTCAATAAAGAAGTTATCTTGTTGCCAAGGATAGTTCACTGTTGCTTCATCTTCAACCCGTTCATGTTGCTTGTTGTTCCGTTAGTTCCATTTGACACCAGCACATGTGACGAGCATGTGCCATTGCTCTTACTGTGAGCTTGTGTTGTGGGCAGCGTCTTGTTGATGTAGCGTTGGTAGAAGAAGTTGATGAAAAGCGCAGCATAGGAGGCGTACATGAGTGCAGCCAGAACAAAGAGGTCATATCTGAACATGCAAGGGACACCAGTCCTTGCAATTCGCCATGACCACAGGTTGACAAAGATACCCATGAACATCTGGGACAGTTGCAGCACTGTCACACACTGCAGTGGTAAAAACAGGTTATAAAAACAAGATACCTGAAGCAGACAGACTAAAAAAGGTAGACATCTTATAATCCTGTGTTAAGGCTAAAGCTAATAGGGATAGAGATGTTAGGCCTAGGGATTTGGGCTGTTAGGAAGTTACAAACCTAAAAATTCAAAACAGAGCTGGCATACGTCAGCGCTGAAAACATCCCTTCTTACCTATGAGAATGAGGGGGTGCTGAGGACACCCCTACCTACTTACATTGGGCATTACTACCTATTTACATTGGTTGTTAGGGGTGCTGAGGACACCCCTACCTACTTACATTGGGCATTACTACCTATTTACATTGGTTGTTAGGGGTGCTGAGGAGACCCCTACCTATTTTACATGGTTATTAGGGGTGATGAGGATACTACTACCTATATACATTGTTTATTAGAGGGACCAAGTACACCCCTGCTTGCCTACCTTGGGTACGAGGTGATGCATGCGGTAGCCGCTGGCCCTGAAGGTGTAGTAGGTGTACATGAACGCATGCACGAGGTAGTTCATGCTGGAGAACCAGTTGGACAGGGCAGATAGGTCAGGCGTGACTGCATACCAGGTGTACATACACACAGAGATGTGGTGGTACCAGTGTAGGAAGGGCAGCGGGGACTTGCGGAGGACAATGAAGGCTGTATCACCAAACTCCACAATCTTGGAGAGGACGAAGATCCAGCCCCACAAGGCAACATTATTGTGTTTCTCAGAGATAGTGTCGCTGTAACATGTTGTGTAGCTGATCCCGTTGGTGTATATGTTCCTGATGAGTGTGTGTGTGTGTGTGTGTGTATGTGTGTGTACATTTCACCACATGTCATGAGTGTGCGACCCTTACAAGGTATTACATGTGTGTGTATGTGTGTGTGTGTGTGTGCGCGCACACACATGCACGTGTATTCAGATAAACTGATAAACCAAACAGTTCCTAATTTGCTCTGTTCCTTGCTAAGTTATAAGAAGAGAATGTGCAAGCTAAATTGTTGAACAGAAAGTGAGGATTGTGGACACCTTCTAGACACACCCACCCACACACACACACAGAAAGAGGGCACTGTCTCTGAAGAGTTCATTTGCTGCAACTGCAGTGCCTCTAGTCCTACCAGTTGTGCCTACCACCCCAGCTAGCTGGAGAAGTTGAGTCTGGCTAAAAACAAGATGGCAGAATGCGGCGTGAGAATAGCTGGTGGTTATTACCTCTCTCCCTCTCTATGTTCGGCACAATGTGGTCACTTATGACGAGGGTCACCTGAGCTCTCGCAGAGGTTGAGGTGGCAAGCATGTCTGTGTGGCGTGTGTTGCGTGCCACCACACATGCCACCACAAGAAGCAAGGTGCCCAGAGTTGACACAAGTGTGGACCACAGTGACCCAACATCACATTCCTGGGCACTTGGGTCAGTGAGATCATCCCAACCTGAAACAATCAACATTTGCCTTAGCCTAATCCGGCCAGATTATAGCACCATACAGATGATAGCACATGAATAAATTTCTGCCTGGACCAACTTTTGCATGGGTGCAGACAGTCTCTCCCCATGGAGCAACAATTACACACACTGAGAGGACACCCCAGCTGCCAACAGACGTTGCTCTGAGCAACTGGTTGATTGATTCATAGCATGTGTCACTGCCATTAGAGGGAGTCCATGAAAATAGCATTGTAATATGTGTTGTTTTCCTCAGATGTCTGCAGCACTCCTAGCCCAAGCAACAGCAAACCTTCAGAGGAAGACAGTCAGCAATGACAGTCTATAGCGAAAGGTGGAATCTTGCAACAATGTTTTGGAGACTTAATTGAATCTTCCATCACTGACAAGCCAACTATGAGTATGGAGTTCTGTTGGGGCAGAAATTAATTGCTAGGCATTGGAATTCCTGGTGATAAAATAAGTCTTCCTATGTTGTTTTTTTTTTTTAGGTGAAAAAAAAATGCCAAAATGCGTTGTAATTAAATTGTTCGAAATATTAAATCTTCGGGTGATACAATTTGGCCTCAATTCAGCAATAAACTGTTACATGGAAAGGTTATGCCTGAAGAATATCTGAGATCACATATTTGGTAGCACTGCCCACAAAGTAATTCACTCAGGATAATTACAGTAGCAGTTAGCATCCACGATCCTCCTCAAGTGTTCTTTGGTTCATCGGTGACGGATATCTGCCAAGAAGTGTTTTATGGATGGAGAAGCTAAGTTTGAAATCTATAATGGCAGCTGGAAAGCATTTGAGGTCAGCAACGTCAGCCGGATGCATTCCACTGGGAATACACTGGCAGAGCCACTCACATATATCCACACACATTAAACTAATGTTAATAAAGTTGCAGTCAACATGATACCAAGAGCGCATCTTTTCAACAAAAAAATTTCATGAGAAACAAGATTACCACCAGTTCAGCAGCTCAATTAAAAATATGGTAGAGTATGGCTAGCAGGTATTGTGCTGCTGCTGCTGTATGCAACACACAGGTGCCTAGAAACGGAGAAAATCCCAAGAAAAATTAGAAACGTCGTTTTTGACCCAATGCTGAAATGTTCATTCTTTTTTCTGCCCAGAAAGCGCTATTCTATGTGGGGAAAAAAAGTTTTAGGTTTTTGTCTAGGATTCCCATCCGTACTAATTACTCGACTAATTTAGGTCCTCTCAGTGACTACCATTCTAGACCAGGATGGAGGCAACTGATGGCGGGTGTGGTGGCAGGCACTGTTAGAGGGCCATTTAACATTCATAGATTAGTCCAATAAGTGTGATCTAAATAAAACCTTTTTTTTTCATATTTGGTCAACCACTGGTATATGGGTGGGGGGATCCGTGTCCTTCACGCACCCTTAGAGTCCTCAATGCTGGAGTGAAGACCCTTTGGGGTGTTGTTGGAAGGCCTATTAGATCCGAATTACCTCATACGCAGCTACGTCACACAAACATGTTCTTGCTGTGATAATGAACACCAAATAGTAAGCTTGCAGGCAGACACATCAATAAGCACACCCAGTGACAGTCCTGCCATCATGTCACACTGGCTGAGTACTTATCTCTTAAAGGTTGACTAACACTAACAAACAGTAACACAGGCCATAGCTATTTCAAGTGTGAACCCACTCCACACCTAACCCCTAGCCCTTGCCCTAAACTAATAGTGAGGAGCAACCATCACATCGATGGCTGCCAATTTCTAAAGTAATATGTACCAGCAAAACTCTCCCTCCCCAAACCCTAAGGGCTGCTCTTTGGAGAGAACTGGCTGCATAGTCAGTGGAGGAGAGAGAACTGGCTGCACAGTCAGTGGAGGAGAGAGAACTGGCTGCACAGTCAGTGGAGGAGAGAGAACTGGTTGCACAGTCAGTGGAGGAGAGAGAACTGGCTGCATAGTCAGTGGAGGAGAGAAAACTGGCTGCATAGTCAGTGGAGGAGAGAGAACTGGCTGCATAGTCAGTGGAGGAGAGAGAACTGGCTGCACAGTCAGTGGAGGAGAGAGAACTGGCTGCATAGTCAGTGGAAGAGAGAGAACCACATAATTTGGGGAGGAAGTGAAAGAGTAAAAGAAACATTGGATCAGAGCAGGAACTGTGCACACACCGTCTAAGGAAAACAACAACAACAACAACCAGAACTGGTTAGACCCTTCAGACTAAAGCTGAGGTTAAAGTCCATTTGTCCTTAATATTTCATTTGCCCCTTATTATTAGGCTGCCAAAAATAATATTTCAGTTTCTTGGGTCCATTCTAATCAATTTTGGTACCAATCAAAAATAATTTTTTTATCAGATAACCCAGTTAGTTAGTTCCACTATCAGCCAATGACAATTGTTATATTTTGTATTTGAAAATTCAAAAAAAAAATTTTTTTTTTAACACCCAGAATGCACTAGGAAAAAAAAAATTTTTTTTTTGAACAAAAAAGGGGGGAAATGCAGCTTCACCACATCATTATTTTGAAAAAAATTGCCTTAGAAACTAAAGATTCATTTTGTCTGGCATTTTTTCCCCTTCTCTCTCTCTCCCCCCCCCCCCCCCCCCACTTGAAAATAAGAGAAAAAGAATAATGTAGTGCTGCAGCTGGGGGGGGGGAGTTTTACAGAAAAGTTCCATATGGTTTTCTGCTTGCAATTCGTCCTACTCAAAGAGAATTATAGTCTGACCACCACAGGCCAGTGAGTGGTCTGTTTGTTTTCATGTAGTTTAAGCACTTAGGTGCAGTTTAACAGTTTGTTAATGTATCTGAAGTGGCTGCTAACAAACAGGGAAGCTTAGGAACTTAACTGCAATGCTAATTACCTATGACAACTGTGCAATTACAGAGCTACATACCCAAGCTTCCTGCTGCAAAAAGTTTCAAAAAAAGTTTTCAAATCTCTTAGTAAATCATGAAACATAGACAGCAACATATATACCCCAGGGAGGGGGGAGGGGGGGGGGGGGGGGGGGGGGGGCTCCCTGGAGCTACACCCACCCTACACCCCTTAATGTACTCTGACTACAGGCTAACCCAACCCAACCCAACCCAACCCAACCCAACCCAGCCCAGCACCCCATTCTGACCCACTCCAGCCCAGCCTAGCCCTAGCACTCCAGCCCAGCCTAGCCCTAACACTCCAGCCCACCCCAGCCCAGCCTAGCCCTAGCACTCCAGCTTAGCCCTCCAGCCCAGCCCAGCCCTAGCACTCCAGCCCACCCCAACCCAGCCTAGCCCTAGCACTCCAGCCCAGCCCAGCCCAGCCCAGCCCAGCCCAGCCCTAGCACTCCAGCCCAGCCCAGCCCTAGCACCCCAGCCCACCCCAGCCCTAGCACTCCAGCCCACTCCAGCATGCTCCATGTCTTACTCTGCTAAGAGGGTACAGTGCCAGGGACTGGGGCTGGGGCTGGAGGGCCATACTACCTACACACTCCAGGAAAACTGCCAGTAATTGGAGCATGTGTGGTCCAGTAATTTATATTGCATTGTTCTGTGTGTAGAGGTCAAGCCAACCAGGTCAACCAATTACCCACTACTAAATACCTAACCAAAGTTAGTACTTGTACAATAGCCCTTCATTGAGTACATTAGCATAATCCTGAGAATAATAAGTAGCCAAAAGAAAGCACAACTATGCCAGAATAATGAGACAGTAGTCAAAGGTAACACAATAGGGTGAGTCTTAATTATGAATACCTCTAACTGGACTGTAGGAGCTATAAATAGCAAGCTGATGATCTAATGGGTCCATGACCACAGACAGTGGCGAGTCAATCAATTCAAAAGGACCATGGAATTCCACTCTTGGCATGGAGATGGTTATCTTCATATCAAGTGAAACCTGGAAACAATAGGGAAACCATTGTAGTAAAAGATTAGCATGCGGATCATTAAAGAATAGTTGGTGAAGTCCTGAGTTCTTGAGAATGGGAAAAGTACAATAATTTAGCAGCAAGATCTGATCACTTATTCATGGAACTATAAATGACATTGTCAACTTGAATGTTGTTAGGGCTAGGGACCCAAGACTGACCACTGATGTTGTTTGGTCTAGCACATTCCCTGATTGCCTCCAACTAGCAACCTCCACCTCTAATAGAGTTTGCATTCAATAATCACCTCTCCTGTGAACTACAATACTTCATAACCTTACCAACAATGTGTGTTATATGTGTGGACAAGTCTCACTAGCCAAATTCCCTCCTTACCCAACAATAATGGGGTGTGGCCTTGGGGGAGGGGGCTGCTAGTGGTAATTAGAACCAGTCACATACACTAATGCAACTAAAAATAGTATTGAAAGTAATGTTAATCATTCTAAAACACTGAGTAGAAAAGAGTTTCCAATTTGTTTCAGTGAAGCCATGCTCACTAGGAAGCCATGCATTACACTAATATTTAATAACTTCAAGTTTTCTCTGCAAGCAGAGAGAGAAACAAGGTCACTAATCTGCAGGTGTTGTTCAGGCCACTCATAGACAGGGCACAGCTTGGTGACCAGCATTGGGATAAAGTGTCAAGCCAGCCATGGTCACTCCTACAAAGCTATGGTGCTCCACCCTTTGCTTTCCTGCTTACTCCAACAATGGAAAGAGTTGTCCATGGTCCTTATAATTATCAACTTCTTTTCAAATTTCATTTCCCAATCTCTTCAGCTCCCAAGAGTTCCTCGGTGTGAAAACTCAACCTCCTCAAATGGTTGGAGAGGTCATGTAAGCTGTGGTGAGTTGAGTGACCACAATGAGGCCAGAACAATGGAATCCCACTTGAGGTCACACAACCCTCTACAT
This sequence comes from Lycopodina hypogea, assembly GCA_963969325.1. NCBI lineage: Eukaryota > Metazoa > Porifera > Demospongiae > Poecilosclerida > Cladorhizidae > Lycopodina > Lycopodina hypogea. Next base: position 3,209,147 of record OZ017792.1, on the reverse strand, counting down.
TTCTGTGGTTTCATTTCTCCACTCTTTAAGAGATAGTGTAATTGTAAAACCCAAAGAGGAAAGGAGTGTGGGGGGTGGAGGGAGGTATAGCAAGGGTGTTGTAGCATTGCATCAGGGGATGGGTTATCATCACTAC